>CM024753.1:97070241-97284665 GCA_014218235.1 Colocasia esculenta
CCAACATTGCTTTGGCTTTCTTGGAGATGAATTTTTCTTTCTTCAGCTTCTTCTTGAGTTCCGGGCATTCTCCTCTCATGTGCCCCTATTTCTTGCATTCATAACAAACAATATCAGATTTTTTGTTGGACTCATATTCTGTGAAAAATTTTCTTGAAGGGTTTGGAGTTACCTGAGTCTCTCCTTTTGAACTTCAGAAATTTCTTGAATTGTCTAGTGAGCATTGTCATTTCACCATCATCACTCTCATTAGATGTTTCTTGCTCATCACTATCTTGTTGAATGGATTTCTTGGAACTTGTTAATGTTTTATTGGATGCTTTTAGAGCAATTGACTTCCTAGGATTTTCTTCTAATTCTTTTCTTTTGATGTTGATTTCATATGTCATTAAGGAGCCAATTAGTTCATCCAATTTCATTTTAGAAAGGTCTTTGGAATCCTCAATGACAGTGGCCTTAGTATTCCAAGATGAAGTAAGAGATCGAAATATCTTTCTTACTAAGTCACTTTCAGAGTATTCCTTCTTAAGACCTCTTAGCCCCCTAACTATTAGCATGAATCTTGCAAACATGTCTGATATGGTTTCATCAGTTTTCATCTTGAACATTTCATATTCAGACACTAACATGCTAACTTTAGTTTCCCTTACCTCGGACGTACCTTCGTAAATGAGTTCAAGTTTGTCCCACATCTCTTTTGCTGTTGAGCATGTGGAGACTCTTGAAAATTCCTTTGGATGCACCACACATTGCATCATGTTTAGTGCGCTCCAGTTGAGAGTTCCTTTAGCTATTTGGTCTTTCGTCCAGGTGTCTTCGTCCTCGGGCAACACGTATGGTCCCTTGCTGACTATCTTCCACAGCTCATAATTTGAGCTCTCAAGAATACCTGCATACGATTTTTCCAATAAGAATAGTCAGTGCCATCAAAATAAGGTGGCCTAGTTACTGAATGTCCCTCAGCCATATACCCTTTGCTAGAATCCATAAGATCGAAAATCTCCTGATCGCTAGATCAAATGACGAAAACAGTAAATCGGAGAAACCTGCTCTGATACCAATTGAAGGGTTACGCGGAATAACACGATATGGTAATCTAGAAGGGGGGTTGAATAGATTACCGCAAATTTTAATTACTGATGGATTCTTTTCGGTGCTACAGCAATCTTAATGAAAACTTGATTAGAATTTGATTGAGATTAAGAAAGCTTGAGTTGATATATTGAAAACAGGGTATCAAACGTGCGTATGAACACCGTGCCTACCAATCATCTATTGCAAAACGCAAACAAACCACAGAACATGATGATTTAAGGTGGTTCGGAGTACACAACTCGTGTATCCTACATCCACCGTCCACACACACACGCAGAAACGACTGCTTATGAGCGAGTTCAACACAACAACTCAACCACACACGTTGTCTGATGAAACACGATCAGAACAACCACAAATTCGTGAATCAAGCACAAGGGATGCTCAAAGCACAACCACACACACACACAATGGAATGGAAATTATGAAATGGAGAAGAATTAGGAATTGAGGAACAAATCCATTTGGAATTCTTCTCGTGGATCGTCCAAACGCTCTTCAACCTTCGATTGGATGTAGATTGATCGATGTAGAAGGTTGAATTGATGACGATCCGGCTTCAACTTCGCATGGATGGCGATTCCACAACGATCTGGGCAGAAAGTTGAAGCAGAGCAGCAATTTGGGGCTTTTCCTCTTGGTCCCTTGGAGGCTCTTGGTTGGGAGGCTGCTCTCTGCAAATTTGGCTCCAAAAGGATGCTTATATAGTGTTAGGTAAAGGTGGGGGTCGTGGAGGAAGGAAACACCCAAGTGGGGCCGGATTTGGAAACTCTAAATCTCATGTTTCCGTCGTCTGTCGACAGGTGCACTTGCATCTGTCGACAGGCGCACTTAGGCTGAGAACTGGGTTTCAGAAAATTGAGTTTCTGAGTGTATCTGTCGACAGGCAATTTGCATCTGTCGACAGGTGCACTCAGAATAGAAAACCTGAGTTCTGTCCTGGGATGACTGTGTGAATCTGTCGACAGGTACATTGCATCTGTCGACAGGTGCACTCAGAGATACAAACCTGAGTTCTGTCTTGGAATGACTGTGTGCATCTGTCGACAGGTACATTGTATCTGTCGACAGGTGCACCTCTTTGACAGTTTTTTTGTGCTATTTTCTCATCTCTTCAATGCCTCTTCAATGCTCCATCTTTCATGCTTGTGCACCTACAAGCAAATACATTGTTAGTGATATACATTGTATGATTTAGCAATGTTTAACTCAATTACTTTCATGGTGTTTTTCATGTTAGTTAGCACATCAATTTTGCATTAAATCAATGTTCAAGGATATTAATGTGATCATCAAAAACATGATATATGGAAAACCCAACATATGACTTCATCACCGCATTGCCTAGGTGATAAGTGAATGTTAAATGACTACTGATCTCTAATTTAGTGTGGGCTATGTCTTGGCAACTATACGAAAATGATTACAGGCTACAAGGTATATGTCTACCTGCTACATGTTACATGCTACAAGTTACATGTCTCCCTGTTCTACATGCTACATACTACATGTTATATGTTTACATTCCTACATGTGAACTTGTTCAAAGAATTTCATGCTACATGACAATGTTTTAATATTACTACATGAAAATTGTTGTGTAAAAGAATAGTGCATGTATAAGTGAGAAATTGATACATGAGAATTGTTGTAGGTCAAATGACATCAAAGAGATTCCATGAATAAGTGATTCCATGTTACATACAAACATGTTTTATTTCCATAATAGTTAGAATCACTATGAAATGAATGATTGCCAATGGGCTTAGAACTGTCGTAAGGAAAAGTATATGATATCAATGAATGGAATGTTAATGTACTACCATGTTTTTAAACCTAATATACTGTTAATATCTTGAACTGTCTTTCATGTGATTTGCTGGGTCTTGTAAACTCATACTTGCCTAACATTTCAGGAGAGCCAGAGGATACGGAGGAGTTAGTGCAAACTAACCCAGAACGTGAGGATGTGGAGACTTAGCTTGTCCTAGAGAGTTTAGAGTGACTCTTGTATGTGAGGATCTTATGTAATTTCCTTTATGCAGCTAGACATTAAAATGTAATAAACTTTGGACTATTGTTACCTTTTTATGCATTAGAATTACTTTTGAATAAATGCTGATTGCAAGTGTTTAATTCCATATTCTGTTAATTATCATTGGAATTGAATAGTTATTTTTGTATATTTCAACCTGTATTGTAATTGTTGGATTCGTTCCACTGTAATACCTCTATTAGATCTAATGTGAGTTGGTGTAACTGTACTGGGTCTAAGAGGGGCGTTACAGTTGCGACCCCTCTGAGGTCGCGGCGGATCGGGCCGTCGCGATCTCAAGGAGTGGCCTAAGCCCTAGAAATAAGGTTTTGCCTTTTTCCAAGTGGGTCTACATGATACAGAGCTATTCAAAATTCGATATAAAATCACTCAGTGATCCAAAAAGCATGAAACTAAATTTAAACGAGAGTAGACATGAAGATCTATCACTGATCATGATTAATTAGAAATTAGTCATGTATAGAGCATGCTTTGACTATGTTACAATTCGGTGACCTAAACATGCATAGTCATGGATCAATGAATTAATTAGCAATGGATACATAATGAAAATTAGGGAAACTAGGGGCATTTGAAAGCTAACATGATGTAGTATTTATGAGAATTTTTGCATGGTATGTGGTCAAGTATGCATAGGGTTTGAAAGCAAACATGAAGGGTCGGTATATGGATATGATAGGGTTTCAAGGAATTGATTCTCCTCATGGGAGAACAAAATAGAGCGAAACTAGAGGGCTTTTGAAAGAGATCATGAAGACTACATAGAGAAATTTTTACACGAGTTTGACTTGTTGGGTTGAGTGTGAAGACAATTCATTTCCCCTCATATTTTGATGATGACAAGTTGTGATTTTAATGCACAATAATTGGAACATGTTAAATGCACCACACATGTAATGACCATATTCAAAAAGTATGTTTTCAAACACATTTATCATTTATTTTCATGATAATACATTGGACTAATGAAATATGTGTTTATTTCTCAGGGACACGCAATTCTTCCAAGGGTAGTGTCGACACACCCCATACTGGTGTCGACACAAGCTCCAAGCCCTAAGCCAAAAGATGAAGAAATGGTCAAGTAGTGTCGACACAAGATCAAGCAGTGTCGACACTAGACCCAGCTCCCAGTGAACCCTGTGAACAGGCCTAGATAGTGTGTCGACACTAAACTAGATGGTGTCGACACTAGAGAGCCTTCCCAGAAGGCCTGTTTTGCAGTTCTCTCCAGTGTGTCGACACGAGATGAAGTGGTGTCGACACTAGAGACCTCTCCCAGGGAAGTTTTTCTGCCAGTCTGGGACAGTGTGTCGACACCAGACCAAGTCAGGTCGACACACTCCGAAAGTTTGTGACTTAAATCATCTCCTGGACACGTGGCACCCTAGGGATTTGGTGGATCGGCCTTCGATCATGTGCCCACGACCCCCAACAGTACTTTTGGATATCTTGGGCTATAAATAGTCCCCCATTGGCCATCCAACCTAGAAGAGAGCCTCCAAGATTCTTCCAGAAGCATTTTTGGCGGCAAAGTTGTTCTCCTCCGTCTTCGTGCATCCTCTTGTGCTTCTTCTTTCCAATTCCCACATCTCCAAGCACAAGAAGGGAGATCTGATCCAAGATGGAGCAGTAGGATCAACTTCCAAGGTGCAGATCAAGTAGAAGCAGTCTTTTGTGAAGAATTCGAGGAAGATCCCGAAGATCAAATTACAGAGCATCGCCCAGGGACTTCAAGAGATCAGCCCCTTCACAATTCGACATCTACAGGGAGTCTTCTGAAGAACAAGGATATTTCAATCAATTTCTCATTTCTCCCTTGTGCCTTCTTGGTTGTTCTAGAGATTGTGCAGTGTCTATTGCATCAATTCTCTTGAATGAGCCTTTTGAGATCAGATCTTAGCTAGAGGATCTGGATCTTTTGTTGTTGTGTAGCAAAGGTTTGTGAGTCGTTGTACTCAGTGGTTTGTGAGCATGTGTGCTCAGTGTTGAGTCGTCGCACTCATGTTTGTGTGAGCAATTGTGCTCAAGTGTCTAGAGTAGTCTTGCTCTAGGTGTTGTGTTGAGTTGTAGAACTATTTGTGGTGGAGTTGTTAGGCTCCAGTGTGTGTGTATCCAAGTTGATAGTGGATCCTCACTGTGTGAGGGGTGGATGTAGGAATCGCATGGTGTGATTTCCGAACCACCTAAAAATTCTCTGTGCAGTGGTTTGTGTGTGACTTAATTCACATTGCGCTAGATGTATGCATAGGTTTTTCAAATTCACCTTTAATCAACTTGTTCCACACTTCAATCATCTAATTCACACAATCACTCATCAGATCTAAATTGCTCTTTCAAATTGCCTCTGATTCTATGCATTGTTTTTAAAATTGGCTAAGCTTCCGCAATAGTTGGCCTAGATCTATTCAACCCCCCCCCCCCCCTTCTAGATCTTGTCAATCACATCTTTGATCCTTCAATTGGTATCAGAGCGAGTTTACACTTGATCTGATCTGATCTGAGTGCTTTCTGATTGTTCTGTGTGTTTTGATTGTTTGCTTGTCTGCTTGCTGAGTATCTCTTCTTTGCACCATTTAATTGCTTCAATAGATTCAGGAGGGTTCATGGCTGAGGGTCACTCTGTTAATAGGCCACCCTTTTCAATGGGACTGACTACACTTATTGGAAGAATAGAATGCAGGTCTTCCTTAGAGCCCAAAACTATGAGATATGGAAGGTAGTCGAAGTAGGTCCCTATGAGAATCAGAGGGAGGAAGAGACCTGGACTAGGGAACAGATTAGGAGGGCCACTTTGAATTATAGTGCCATGAACATGATCCAATGTGCAGTCCACCCTAAGGAGTACTCAAGAATCTCAATGTGCAAATCAGCCAAAGAGATGTGGGATAAACTTGAGTTACTCTATGAGGGAACATCTCAAGTAAAAGAAACCAAGGCTAACATTCTTGTCTCTGAGTATGAATTGTTTATGATGAAGTTTGATGAGACAATTTCTGAAATATTTGCCAAGTTCATGATTATTGTGAAGGCCTTAGGTAAGGATTACACAGATGCTGACTTGGTAAGGAAAATTCTGCGCTCTCTTTCTTCAATTTGGCACACTAAGGCCACAGTCATTGAAGACTCTAAAGATTTGTCCAAAATTTCTTTGGATGAATTGATAGGGTCCTTAATGACTTATGAAATCAATTTAAGAAGAAATGAAGAACACATAATTAAGACCAAGCCAGTAGCATTAAAGGCCTCTTCTAGTAACAAAGACAAAAAACAGGAGAAAACTAGTTCTGATGAGTCTGAGTCCAATGAGGATGAGCTTGCCCTCATGACCAGGCAATTCAGAAAATTCTTAAAATATAGAAAAGGAAAATTTTCTAGCAAAAAGAAATTTTCATCAGGTAAAAGAAACACTTCCTTTTGCTAATGCTAATTCCAATAAGAATCTAAAATCTGACGAAATTGTCATTTGTTACAAGTGCAACAAGCCAGGACATATGAAGGGAGAATGTCCTGAAAACAAGAAGGAAAATGTAAGACCCTCGAATTTCTGTCGTATTTTTTGTATTTATGTGTGTATATTGTGTTGAGTATGTATGTACGTATTTTACGTGGATATTAAAATAGTATAAATACGTGTGCATGTGTTTATATTGAACATAAATAATGTATGTATTGCATGATGATAGTGTGAATATAGTACCATGTACATATTGCATGTATAGAAGCTTGGTATGCATGGTTTTCTGCATAAATTAGGGTTCTGGCCGAAGGCCCTATTGGCGTCAATCCCCAGGCCGTTGAGGTGGTGTTAGCGTCCAGCCCTGGACGCCAACCTAATTCCGGCGTCCAGCGATATGGACGTCAACTTCTCTGGCCTGCATGCGCAGCAGAGCTGCTATCTTCTGAAGCAAGGTATGGCAACCATTGGGGGATGTCCCCCAACGGCTCTGAGGGTGTCCCATCACCCTAGTGAGTGGGGGAAAGACCCTCTTTAGGTCTGAACCCGAATTGGCTCACCCCATTCTTCCCCTTCACCCTTGCAAGAGGAGAGAGGTGAGAAAGAAAAACCCTAGAGCTCTGTGAGAAAAACCCCAGTTTGAACCCCTAAAATCCGACCCTTTGAAGCTGGTTTTGGAGATCTTCTGCATCAAGGAGGGAGCTGAAGCAAAGGGGAAGGCTTCCCCATCATCCCCTCGGCGTGGAGATCAACCAGAAGCCCGGAGGAAGGCGATCTTGGAGGTGCTTCTGCAACTTCTTGGGACTGCCCAAGGAGGTCTTCACCAAGCCTCTAAATCCCCTAGAAGAATTTTTGAAAGGCAAGTGACCTATCTATGGTATCCCTGTATGAGTCTAGGAGGTTTTTATAATTTTTACGGAATTTCCCTCGAGTCCTAGACCCTCCATTTCACCCAATTTTCAGAGCTCGGGTCTGTGTTTCTGCACAGACCTGAGTAAACGGCCAGGTCCCTAGACGCCTGTGATGAGCTTGGCGTCCATCGACCATGCCGCTGACTATGAGTCAGCGGCCAGAGACCGCCGTCTAGTTCTTCAGGACAGAACAGTGAGCTGTTCTGTCCCTCTTATACGTTAATTTCGTTATGATTTCCGTGATGAGGATATATGGTATTCCTATAAGCTATGTATTTTGTGCATTGTGGTTGTGAATGGATGTGGTGTGTGGATGAATGTGGAAAATTGGTGTCTTTAAACTTGTGGGCATAACTTGTAGATAATTCTTGCAATTAATGTTCCATGATTAGGATTAGTTAAATGTCTTGTTTTCAGTCTATCCATGAAGAATTGTGGGACATGTATGTATGTTCTGAATTTTTGTGATTCATGCATACTTGTGGAATTGCTAGAAAGTTCGATTCGGTAAAATGAAAGCATGAAAGAAATGGTTGTGGTAACGGATTTATAGATGTATGAATTAGGATGATGTTGTATTCTGAAATCATGCATTTGTGTTTTCTGTGCAAAACAGTAAGTGGGTGAATTTCAAATGTGTTAGACCCATGTTAGTATAAGTTGTGAATAATATGCTAATTAGGGGTTTGATTTTCTGTAAATCCTATTTAGCTCAGAAAAATCTGAAAAATTGAGGGTATGATTTTGAACCTGAAAACAGCATGTGGTTAAAATTTCAGGTTATTTGGAACAGTAAATAAAAAGTTATGTGTTTTCATGTAAATTGTGAATAATTATATATGATCGTAATGTGATTTTATTTTGTTTAAAACAGCATGATGGGTGTGTTACTATGTGTTAAATCTTGAAAACTCTGTAGTACCATGTTAGGAAAAAAATAGAGGTGTTCATGTGAGTAAGAAAGTGTGAATGAAATGAAGAGTGCCAAGTGTAAAACCATGTGTAAAACGTTAAATGTGTAAAGTGTAAACTGTGCCAATGTGATACTGCTTCCGAGAAGGCAGTGGAGTTGTATCAGGGAAAAGTCCCCCTGAGAAAGTTCATTGTGTTAAGTGACCCTAAGGGCATTAGGGGGAAATCCTGGAGGTGGACAAGTACCACTGGTTAGGGTGGAGACTTGTTCTCCCGGTCTGCGCAGTCCAAGAGTCACCATTGCATTGCCTAGATGGTGCCTATGTGTTATGTGATGTGAATGTGTCCTTCTTTGGTGGTTTGGACTATGTGTCACGGCACTAAAATATGTGTAAGTGTAATGTGTAAAGTGTATGTGACCATGTGTAAATGTGTAAGTGACATGTGAATGTGTATGTGTAAAGTGTAACCATGTGAAAAGAGGAAATTGTGAAAAAGGAAAATGTGAAAATCTAGATGTGCAATGTGTTATTGAAACCATGAGAGGCTAAATCTGAAACCATGTGAATTCAGAAAATGCATGTTATCCTTCTTGTGTTTATGTGTGCAAAGTGTTTAGAATCCATGATTAGGAACAATTAATGAGTATGTGTGCAAAGTGGCATGATGGATTGTTCATGTGTTATGTTCTAAGCCACATTGTAGCTTCATGTGTAGGTTTATAGTCTTTGAACCATGTGAAATCAGCAACCTAAAGCATGTGAAAAAGTTATGTAGGTACTTAAGAACATGTGGAATCCATGCTAACTATGTTCCACGTTCATATATGTAAATTGTCCATGTGGATAACTCTCATGTTTGGTTCTTTATAAGGTTAAAGTTCATAAGTGAATGGATTAGAGACCATGTGATAGGTGAATATTATATTTTGAAATCTGAAAGCATGTGTTAGGTGTAAAATTGTAGAACCTTCATGATAGGTTGAAACTTAAATGGACTAGCATGCTATGTGTTGCTAATTGTATGTGCTTGTAGAAACCACTAGGACTTGTACGGTATATCATGTATAGTGTTACTTGCTGAGTGTCTGGACTCACTCCTTGCTTCGGCGTACAGGTGTAGTTGGTGATACGACACCGTTGGAGGAGACGGTGGAGACGGACTCCGAGCGCGGAGACTAGTTACTTGGAGCTTCCTTTGTGATTGTGTACTTCATCGTATGTACTTGAACATTGTATTAGGATTATCTTGAAAAGAATGTAATATGTGGACATTTTGTATCTCTATTTCAGCAATTTAAATCATGTAAATTTTAGTTCCTTTTTGCAAATTGTAAACTGCATGTATGTTTAATGTGGATGATGAATGAATGGAGATAGTTCTCTTTTACTTCCGCTACTCTGTTATATATATTCGCGTGTATCTCAGCTGTTTGTATCGTTGGGTAAATGTCCCACTGTGAGGACTCTCGCTATATCGACGTGGGTCGGTATGACCGTACCGATATAATGAGGGCCGTCACAGAAAAACACAAAAAGATTCACAAATTCAAAAAGCCAAGGACATGGTAGCCACTTGGTCGATGAAAGACTCAAGTGAAATGGAAGAAGAAGAAAAATCCTCAAGTTTTGAAAGTGAGGAAATCTGCTTCATGGCGAATAGTTCAGATGGAAAGGTAAGTACATCCTTCGAACACTATTCCATGGAGGATGGCAAGATGCATATGCTGAGCTTGTTGAAAAATACTCTGAAATAAGCAAAGAAAACAAACATCTCAAAAAGAAAATTGAAAACCTCTTGCATAACCAATCCTTCAATAAAAGAACTTGTGAACTGGAAAATAAAATAGTTGAAATCAATGAAGAAAAGGAAAACCTTCTACAAATGATGAACTCAAGCTTGCATCACAAAAGGCCACCCATGAATTTAAAGAACTGTCTTAAAAGCTGGAAATGGAAAACAAAGATGAAAAAAAAAGGTTGAAGAAATCAAAACCTTAGAAAACCAGCTAAAAGAAAAGGATGAAGTCATTGAAACCTTCACAAAAGGTAAAGACAATTTGGAGGCTTGCTGGGAGCTAAAATGAAATCAGTTTCTCATGGACTAGGATTCATTAAACAAAAATCTAAGAACGACAAATCTGGTGAGAAAAGGGATAAAGCACCATTGATTAAATTTGTCAAAGGTCCTAGTCTTGAGAACACTGAAATCAAGCAAACATCAAACAAAACAACAAAAATTTCAAAAACTCAGAACAAAAAGAAGTCAACCAGGTCGACACAGTTACCTGACAGGTCGACACCAGTCCACAAGAAGAAGGATTCTATGACTGCTGTGTCAACACCAGTCAAGGAAAGGTTGACCTGCTCAACCTCAACAAACACAAACCACAAAACCAAAAATTCAAATAAAATTTGAAAAATAATAAAAATTCAAAGGAAGTCATTCATGAAAAACCTTGAACCTCCACGACAGCATATCAAGGTGATTGGACCAATTCTTGGAACCAATGGTATCACAACCCATTTTGGTATCATCCCCAATTCTTCTATCCAAATTTTTTGATGTACCATCAAAACCCTTGGATTCCACCTCCTCAACTAAACTCTCATGTTCAAATGAAAAATTCCCCTCATACTTACTGAAAATAAGAACACTGGTGTTTTCATTCCTAATGGAAAGAATAAATTGAAAAAGACAAAGAACACCACTGAAACAAAATAAAAATCAAATACAAATCAGATTTGGGTGAGAAAAGATTTGATGACTGTGTTCAAACATTCTGATGGTCCCAACACTGTTTGGGTACCAAAATCTTCTCTCCACTGATTGATTTTGTAGGAAGGTCGTGCACCCAATTCAAACGTATGGTTCTTGATAGTGGGTGTTCACGACACATGACTGGAGACAAAGCCAAATTTTCATTCCGATTGAGAATGAGGGAGGTTCTATAACTTTTGGAGGTAAAAATAAAGGAAGGATCATTGGATCTGGAAAGGTTGGTCAATCTTCCTCAAATTCTGTTGATAATGTTTTGTTAGTTGATGGTCTAGATTACAATTGCTGAGCATTAGTCAACTATGTGACAAAGGTCACAAAGTTGTGTTTGAATCTGATTTTTGCAAGATAATGACTCATCAACTGATAAGTAAAATTCTTTGGAAAGAGGGAAAACAATGTTTACATGATCAATCTCAATAAAAACTTTTCTAAAAATCTTGCTTTGTTTCCAATAAAGATGAAATTGCATGGACTTGGCACAAAAGACTTGGCCATGCAAGTTTCAGAACAATAAATAAACTGTTAAGGCTGAATTTGGTTAAAGGTCTTCCTGAATCCTTTTCTAATGTAGAAAATAAAGTTTGTGGGATTTGTGCCTAAGGAAAATAAACCAAGAAATCTTTTAAAACCTTCAATGAGGTACTCACATCTTAGCCACTAGAATTACTTCACATGGACCTCTTTGGCCCAACAAGAATTCTAAGTCTAAGTGGCAAGAGATATGGGTTTGTGATCATTGATGATTTTACCATATTTACATGGGTTGTCTTCTTGTCCACAAAAGTGATGCTTGCCTTGAGTTCAGGAATTTCTGTACCACTGCCTTAACAAATTTTCCATATAAAATCAAAAACATCTTGACTGATCATGGGGGTGAGTTTGAAAACAAATCATATTCTGATTTATGTGCTGAATTTCACATATTTCACAAGTTTTCTTTACCAAGAACTCCAGAACAAAATGGAGTTGTGGAAAGAAAGAATAGAACTCTTGTGGAAATGGCTAGATCCATGCTCCTAGAAAGTAATTTGCCCAAATCCTTCTGGGCTGAAGCTGTAAATATAGCAAACTACATTCTCAATAGAGCATTGATCAGACCAAAAATCAGAAAAACCTCCTATGAATTATTGAAAAACAAAAAGCCAACAATCTCCTATTTCAAAATCTTTGGGTGTAAATGTTTTGTGCACAACACTAATAAAGAGAATCTTGACAAGTTTGATGTTAAAAGTCAGAAGCAATCTTTCTTGGCTATTCTGAAGTGTCAAGCACTTTCAGAGTGTACTCTCTCAAGAACAAAACTGTTGAAGAGTCTCCACATGTCATTTTTTATGAAAATTCCTTTTCAACTCATGGTTCTAAATCTTGCAGGAACAGTCAAGACAATGAAGAGGATGATTTATTGTGGATTCTTCACCGCCCGTTGAGGAAATTGAAGACCTTGGTGAGAACTTGAACATTCATTCACCTACTCCAAGTGGATCAGGTAATGTTGTTCTAGACTTAAGTGCATCTCAACAGGTAACTTCTGAACATAGATTTTGAGAGATCACCCATTAGAAAATGTGGTTGGCAATGTGAATGATAGGGTAAGGACTAGATCATCATTCCTGAATGTTATTGAAGAAGACCCACTAGCTCTAATTTCCCAAATTGAACCAAAGTCAATTGATGAAGCTCTGTTGAGTTCTGATTGGATCAATGCAATGCATGATGAACTTCATAATTTGAAAGAAATCAAGTATGGGAATTAGTACCTAGACCTAGTGACCAAATAGTCATTGGCACTAGATGGGTATTCAGAAATAAGTTGAATGAAAATGGTCAAGTCATTAGAAATAAAGCTAGGCTAGTTGCAAAGGGGTACAACCAGGAATTTGGAATTGACTTTGAAGAATCTTATGCCCCTGTAGCTAGACTAGAAGCTGTTAGAATTTTCCTGACTTTTACATCCTCCATGAAATTTAAAGTTTATCAAATGGATGTCAAAAGTGCATTTCTAAATGGATACATAAAGGAAAATATTTTTGTTGAACAACCTTCTGGATTTGAAAATGAAAAACATCCTAATCATGTTTTTAAGTTTCATAAGGCTCTCTATGGTCTTAAACAAGCTCCAAGAGCTTGGTATGACCGTTTGAGTTCCTTTTTGCTTGAAAAAGGATATTCTAGAGGAAATATTGATGAAACATTGTTCACAAAAACTATCAATAATCAAATAATTGTAGTCCAAATTTATGTTGATGACATAATATTGGATCAACCAATAAGAGCCTGTGTACTGAATTTGCAAATCAAATGAAACTGAATTTGAAATAAGTTTAATGGGAGACTAAAGTTTTTCTTGGGATTGCAGGTTAACCAAATAAATGAGGGGATCTTATAAGTAAAACCAAATATGTCAAGGAACTTTTGAAAAGGTTTGACTTTCAGAACCTCAAGCATTCAAGCACACCCATTGCAATTAATGCTAAACTAGAAGAAGATTCACTTGGTAAGTCAGTAGACCCAAAGACATACAGAGGTATGATTGGTTCTCTACTCTATCTTACAACTTCTAGACCTGATATTCAGTTTAGTGTGTGTTGTGTGCTAGATTTCAATCAAATTCTAAGGAAAGTCACATGTTACCTATTAAAAGAATTTTCAAGTATCTTGTTGGAACATGTGATCTTGGAATTTGGTATCTGCTGGTTGCAAGTTAGATTTGATTGCCTATTGTGATGCTGATTATGCTAGATGTAAATTAGATAGAAAAAGCACAAGTGGCTTGTGTTTATACTTAGGTGGGTGCTTAATCTCTTGGGCTTCTAAAAAGCAACATTCAGTTGCACTGTCAACTACAGAGGCTGAGTATGTTGCAGCTGGTAGATGTGGCACTCAAATTCTTTGGTTGAAACATCAACTTCTCGATTACAACCAAGAGTTAGGTTGTGTTCCCATTCTTTGTGACAACACAAGTGCCATAAATCTGTCTAAAAACCCAATTCAGCATTCCAGAACAAAACATATTGAAATTAGGCATCATTTCTTAAGAGATGAAGTAGCAAAGAAATCCTTTGAACTCCACTTCATTGAAACTGAAAAAGAAATTGCCGACATCTTTACCAAACCTCTTCCTGATAGTAGATTTTCAACTTTGAGGAGAGAGCTTGGTCTTTGCAAATGTCCATCTTCTTGAATCTCTCTCATTTGGGTTGAGTGTTTATGCATATTTGAGGGGGAGTCATTGTTCATCTTTCTTCTTTGCTTCCTTGATTCATATTGTTCACATCTCTCACTATTCAAATTCTATTTCTTTTTGACAATGAATTCTTCAACTCACATTGTGTTGAACTTCTTGGTATATCAAATGGTGATTGAAGAAGGACAAGTTCAGCTTGTCTGGACACTTTCACTATGTGAGAGTATATGTCTCCGCCAAGTACCAAGAAATGAATATGCAATCGTTGAGGGGGAGCTTTTGTTGTTCAAAGAGAATCATTTCTGATTTCAAAATGCTTGCATATCTTTATTTTGATGAAAAGTGGTTGGAATCCTCATCTCAGGGGGAGCTAGAGAATTCACAATTCATTTCTTTTGCAAAATTCAAAACTCTTCTTGAATTACGTCAATTTCCTTGCATGATGTCCTCACTGAGTTGTCTAGAACCTCAAAATGATTCTTTGAGTGATCTACTATATCTTTTTTAGTCAACTCTCACCTATCTTCTTCAAAACTACAGAAATTCAAATCTCTTTCAAAGACTGAAGGATAATGTGTACCTTGAATTAAACATTTCTTTGTTTGCAACTGATGTTGGATATAAATGATTTCAATTTTACAAAACTCTCCACAAACTGATAATTCAACAGAGCAATGGCACATATGCTGAGAAACTACACACCTTCATAATGAATGAAGTGCCATGTATGTCATGAGGCATTACTGCTATCTCTGTTCAAAGGGGTTCACAATAAAAATACATGCAAAAAAATATAATCTATATTTTTGATGATGACTGAGTAACTGGAAATATTGGCATCTGATAAACGTATATTTTCATGTCAAAAGGTCATCATTTACCCCTTGAGACTTGTTAATAGGTAAATCTTTAGTATCCAGGGACTATGGTGTGTAAAAAGCATTAGTTCTTGAGTGAACAAGATTTATCACATTTGATAGTTTGATTTTTAAAAAAAATGTTATCAAAGGAGAATGTTTAAAAGAATCATCCTATCCATCATCAAGTTGTTTTTACAAAAAATTGTTTACTTTCAACACACTTGATTTCAATCTAAAAGACATTTTTTATTTCTTTGGATTTGAAGAATATGGTAGTTTGTAGTTGATTGTTGGATGTATTATATCCCTCAAATCATCATTTTAATGGCTCAAGTCACTGAATGATCATATCTTGTTAGATGTTGTGTAAAACTTGAATTGTGTTGAATTTCTACAAAATATGACAAATAAATTTTTAGCATCTTAAAAATCCTTGAAATTCTAATTCCACCCATTGTTTATCATTCTAAAGATGTCCCAAAGCTCACAAAATTTTCCCATGCTCAAATCTCAACTTTTCATCAGGCCAGGTCGACACTACATCCTCTAGTGTCGACACTTGTTCTGTCAGGTTGCCCTTTGTGGTTGGCACCGGTTAAGGTACTTGTACCTGCGATGCATTTGAAACCCCAAAACCCCTTTTATTTGCAGGTCGACCCCATGGCCGCCTCAAACCTTTGAACTCGGCGGCAACCCCACCTTCTTCCCTCTCCATCTCTTCCTGTCCTTTCTTCTCTTCGTTTCTACTTTCCATCCTCTCCTCTTCCACCTTTCCGTGTTTTCATGGCTCCTAAGCATATCCCTCGCTGTGGAGCAAGGTCCAGGGCAACGGCTAGGCCCATTCCGGTGGAAGAAGCACCACCTACTGAGAGGAGAAGCAAGAGACGCCATGACCCTATGGAGTAGCCAGGGCCTTCCTCTGCATCTCCTTCTTCTGCCAAGAGAGGTAGGATATCCTCTGTTAGAGGTAGGGGGTCTACAAACCCTAGGAGACGAGTTCTGGTTTCTTCTCCTGAAGCATCTGCGGAGTCATCCTCTCATCATCTGGATCTTCCCATCCATCTGAGGCAACCCCTTCTAAATTAGTCTGTGAAGGGAAGACCATTTTGAAACCCAGGGCAGTGGACTTGGAAGACAGTGAATTGATTGCTGCATTTCCTGAAGTCATAGAATTCTTCAAGTTTCAGTCTTGGCTGCCTTTCATATCCGAGTATAGACTCATGTACCCCAGACTTGTCTAAGAATTTTACTCTAATTTGGAATGCACTGATGAGGGGTACAAGTCTGTGGTTAAAGGTGTTGACATAGACATGCCTATTGCTTTGGCTGCTACATTGTTCAAAGTTCCTGATAAGGGTACAGATTATCATAATTTTGAGTTTGATCTTCATGAAGTTTATTCCATTTTGACTGGTCTTCCATCTGATGAGTCTGATCCCAAACAAACTCATGTTACAAAATTCAACACTAACCAGTTTCCTCCAGTGTTGAGACTCACTCACCACATCCTCACCACTATTATCACACCCTAGGGTGGTGGCAGGGACAGACTTACTGATATCCAGAGATATGTGATTTACTGTATAAAAAAGAACCTCAAAATCAACATCCATGTGATCTTGTACCAAATAATTTCTGAGACCACTAGGAAAGTTCTCCATAGATCTCTTCCCTATGCAGCTCATCTCACTCCTGTTTTTGAGCACTTTGGTGTGTCTCTAGAAAATGAAAAATCTCAGACAATTCCCAAGTCAAATATATATGCTTCAAACATCTGCAAAAATTTATGGGATTTAGACTTGAGGGTGACTATGTCAGAAGGGGACCAGCTGTTGAGGCACTTGAGGTAGTGGCACCTCCTGAGGACCAGCCTCAAGCTAATGAGGACCAGCCTCACATTCCATAGGAACAACCTATTGCTCCTGAGGATCAGCCTCAAATTGAAACTGCCAGTCATTTACCCCAGGATTCACCTCTCATTCCTCCACTTCAAGCCTCTTCACCTATTCACCCCTCAATGGATTTACCTACCTTCACCCCTCAAGCTCCAACTCAAGCTCAATCCTCTAATGTCTTTGGTGGACCTTCTTTTCCACCAGAGTTGTACTCTTTTTTGAATGAGAAGTTTGAAGCCTTCACCTCCACAGTTCAAGAAATGTCAGAAAGCTTCAATTTGAAAGTACAAAGGCTTGAGAATACAATGACTGCCAAATTCATTGAGCAGAAAGCAGCTTCAGACCATGCAGCACAAAGATTTAATAGGTTGATTGGAACCTTGGAAGATGCTTCTGTTGAGCTGAAGGAGCATCAAGATAAGTTGGAAAAGGTTCTTCAGGGAATTTTGGCAAATTCCCAGGCTGATGTGTTCAACACTAAGGAAACACTCACTCAAATTTCCAAGACCAGATTATCTTTTGCTCATCTAGTTGATGACCTAGAAAGCATGAAAAATCTGTCAACTCACATTGACAGTGAAATGACTGCCCTCAAGAAGGAGCTGAAGAACATCAACAAGTATGGACTTGGCAGTTCATCTTCTAGTGCACAACCTTCTTCAGTTGACTTGTCCTCACTTCAGTATACCATGTCTGATAATAGTCAACGGCTGGAAGAGATTGTTCACACTAGACTCTCCACCATGCAGAAGCAACTTCATTCAAACCTTCATGCCATGGAATCTAGACTTACGTCCATCGAAGCCATTCTCCTTCCAATTCCTCCTCCTCCTCCTACTTGATGTATCTTCTTTTGATGATGTCAAAGGGGGAGAAAGATAGAAAGCAAGAAAATTCTTCTTTTGGAATGATGCTTTTCTCTTGGATGATTGTAAAGAAAGAAAGAAAGTTTTCTGAAATGTTTCTTTTTGAAAGATTGTAATGAACATATCCTTATGAATGAAATGACACTTGTTGGTTGAAATGAAAAGAAACATCTTTGTCTTGAATGTGATTGAGTTTTGAATGAATGTCATGAATGTGAATGTGAATGAATGGATGCTTGTCAAGCTGCTTGGCCATTTGTGAAAGTAGCTCATCACTAGTAGCATTATGTTTCTCATTGTGCAAATTTCAAATGTTACTAAAATATGTTCAAAGGTCTTTGACAAGTGTGAATAAAAAGGAATTGAAACATAACTCAGTGTCAATCAATGTTTTTCAAATTGAGTGATTGAGTAAATAAAAGCTTAAAATCACATCTCATTGAAACTTCGAATTTTCATATGAACTTAATGTTGCCATCATCAAAAAGGGGGAGATTGTTGGGTTGAGTGTGAAGACAATTCATTTCCCCTCATATTTTGATGATGACAAGTTGTGATTTTAATGCACAATAATTGGAACATGTTAAATGCACCCACATGTAATGACCATATTCAAAAAGTATGTTTTCAAACACATTTATCATTTATTTTCATGATAATACATTGGACTAATGAAATATGTGTTTATTTCTCAGGGACACGCAATTCTTCCAAGGGTAGTGTCAACACACCCCATACTGGTGTCGACACAATGCTCCAAGCCCTAAGCCAAAAGATGAAGAAATGGTCAAGTAGTGTTGACACAAGATCAAGCAGTGTCGACACTAGACCCAGCTCCCAGTGAACCCTGTGAACAGGCCTAGATAGTGTGTCGACACTAAACTAGATGGTGTCGACACTAGAGAGCCTTCCCAGAAGGCCTGTTTTGCAGTTCTCTCCAGTGTGTCGACACGAGATGAAGTGGTGTCGACACTAGAGACCTCTCCCAGGGACGTTTTTCTGCCAGTCTGGGATAGTGTGTCGACACCAGACTAAGTCATGTCGACACACTCCGGAAAGTTTGTGACTTAAATCATCTCCTAGACACGTGGCACCCGAGAGATTTGGTGGATCGGCTTGGATCATGTGCCCACGACCCCCAAGGGTACTTTTGGATATCTTGGGCTATAAATAGTCCCCCATTGGCCATCCAACATAGAAGAGAGCCTCCAAGATTCTTCCAGAAGCATTTTTGGCGGCAAAGCTGTTCTCCTCCCTCTTCATGCATCCTCTTGTGCTTCTTCTTTCCAATTCCCACATCTCCAAGCACAAGAAGGGAGATCTAATCCAAGATGGAGCAGTAGGATCAACTTCCAAGGTGCAGATCAAGTAGAAGTAGTCTTTTGTGAAGAATTCGAGGAAGATCCCGAAGATCAAATTACAGAGCATCGCCCAGGGACTTCAAGAGATCAAGCCCCTTCACAATTCGACATCTACAAGGGAGTCTTCTGAAGAACAAGGATATTTCAATCAATTTCTCATTTCTCCCTTGTGTCTTCTTGGTTGTTCTAGAGATTGTGCAGTGTCTATTGCATCAATTCTCTTGAATGAGCCTTTTGAGATCAGATCATAGCTAGAGGATCTGGATCTTTTGTTGTTGTCTAGCAAAGTGTTTGTGAGTCATTGTACTCTGTGGTTTGTGAGCCTGTGTGCTCAATGTTGAGTCGTCGCACTCAAGTTTGCTTGAGCAATTGTGCTCAAGTGTCTAGAGTAGTCTTGCTCTAGGTGTTGTGTTGAGTTGTAGAACTCTTTGTGGTGGAGTTGTCAGACTCCAATGTGTGTGTATCCAAGTTGATAGTGGATCCTCACTGTGTGAAGGGTGGATGTAGGAATCACATGGTATGATTTCCGAACCACCTAAAAATTCTCTGTGCAGTTGTTTGTGTGTGACTTAAATTCACATTGCACTAGATGTATGCATAGGGTTTTTCAAATTCACCTTTAATCAACTTGTTCCACACTTCAATCATCTAATTCACACAATCACTCATCAGATCTAAATTGCTCTTTCAAATTGCCTCTGATTCTATGCATTGTTTTTAAAATTGGCTAAGCTTCCGCAATAGTTGGCCTAGATCTATTCAACCCCCCCTTCTAGATCTTGTCCATCACATCTTCGATCCTTCATACTTGAGAGATTGCCTACCTTTTTCATGGTGAAATGGAAACCCTTGTTTGGTGACGAAGAAAAGAGAAGAAAACCCTAGCTCCAAGCCTTCCTCTCCTTGCTCCTTGCGTCCACAACCTTCACCTTCGGCCTCCAGAACTCCAAAAATGATCTAGAGGGTGTTAGTGCCGAATTGGGGTGTGTATGGCTTGGTTTAAGAGTCCTAACTTGCTAAAACTCTTTCTTTCTCTATTAAATCTAAATTTCCTTCTTTATCTCCTTCTCCCTTTGCCATTTTCTCCTAATTTGGATTGGGAAGAGAGCCAATTTCATGGCCAGGGTTTAGGTTGGGGTAAGGACTCTTATTTTGGATATTTGGGTTATTTAGTATTTATCTTAACCTTTACTATTACTTAATTAATTAGATACGAATTTAAAGTAATTATTCCTCATCCCATGATGGGCTTCTCTCAATTGGGCCCAACACTCCATGTTAGGACCATTAATACAACTCATTTCCAATTTAACTTAATGGGTATTACTTTAATTTCCTTTATTCCATTTATTCTCTTTTTATTCTAATTAAATACATTTATCTCACTTATAAAAATAAAATTTTTATTTTATTTGGATTTTAAAATTCAAGGGTACTACAATCGCACTTTAGCTTATTGATGAATTGGATCAAATGGCTCTTGTCTCACACATAGAACCCAAAAATATTGATGATGCATTAACATACAATTTCTAGATAAGTGCCATGTAAGAGGAATTACATCAATTTGAAAGAAACAAAGTTTGTCGTTTGGTTCCATGACCCTCATCACAAAGTGTTATTGGAACTAAATGGGTCTTCAAGAATAAAACTAGCGAAGAAGGCAAAATAATAAGAAACAAGGCTAGGCTAGTTGTAAAAGGCTATAACCAAGAGTTTGGGATTGACTTTAAAGAATTATTCGCTACTGTAGCTAGGCTAGAAGCAATAAGGATTTTGTTGTTTTTTGCATGTGCACAAGCATGAAACTTTAACAAATAGATGTAAAAAGTGCCTTTTTGAATGGTTTAATAAAGAAGAAGTCTTTGAGAACATCCATCTGACTTTGAATGTTTAGAATTTCCTAATCATGTGTTCAAGCTTGACAAGGCAATTTATGGACTTAAGCAGGCTCCCAGAGCTATGACAGGTTGAGTTCCTTCCTCACAGGTAAAGGATGCACAGGAGGTAATGTTGACCAAACTTTCTTCACTTAAACATAAATGATGATATCCTAATTGTTCAAATCTATGTTGATGATATTATATTTAGATCAACAAAAACCTCTCTATGTAAAGAATTTGCAGAACTCATGACCAATGAGTTTGAGATAAGCTTAATGGGAGAACTGAAATTATTTCTTGGTTTATAGGTCAGTCAAACCTCAGAAGGAATTTTCATCAATCAATCAAAGTACATAATGGATCTGCTGAAGAAATACACACTGGAGACTTCGAAGACTATGGCAACTCCAATGAGCACCACATTGAGTCTTGATGCAGATCTGAAAGGTAAAATGGTAGATGCAAAAAACTATAGAGGTATGATCGGATCTTTATTATACCTTACTGTATCTAGACCTGATATTCAATTTGTAGTGTGCAATGTGCCAGATTTCAATCTAGTCCTAGAGAATCCCACATGAGTGCTGTGAAAGGAATCTTCAGATATCTTGCGGAAACTCATGACTTGGGACTATGGTATCCTGCATCCTGTGTATTTAGGTTGATCTCTTATACAGATGTAGACAATGTTGGATGTAAATTGGATAGAAAAAGTACTAGTGGTTATTGCCAATTCTTCGGTGTCTAGTCTCTTGGGCTTCTAAGAAACAGCATTCAGTTGCACTCTCCACTGCAAAGGTAGAATATGTTGCTGCAGGGAGCTGTGGAAGTCAAGTGTTGTGAATTAAACACTAGCTTCAAGATTACCTAGTAGATCTTGGATATGTCCTAATGTGTGATAACAATAGAGCTATCAATTTGGCAAAAAATCCAATCCAGCAGTCTAGGACAAAGCACATTGAAATAAGGCATTATTTCCTAAGAGATGAAGTTAGCAAAAATTCTTTTGAACTGCATTTCATAGAAACTGCTAAGCAAGTTGTTGACATTTTTAACAAACTTTGTGTGCTGAACAATTTTCATACTTAAGAAGAGACTAGGCTTGTGCAAATTTTATTGATTGCTTGATGCATGAATTAAACTGTTTGAATGAAATAAAGGTGCTTTCATTCTTATAAGCTATTTCTGAGCATCATCAGGTTGGAAATGTTTGTAAATTGTTTTGAATCATGCACATGCTAAGTGGGAGCAAATTTGAAAAGGGAAAATTGTTGGAACTTGAAAACTGCAAATTTTGTTTGTTTGTAATCATAGTCAGGTCGACACGCATCTACTCATGTGTCGACACCAGTGGTCTTATGCTGCCTTCTTTTTTAGAATTCATGCTCATGTGTCGACACACTGAGAATCATGTGTTGATGCACCATCATCTAACTTTTGAAAAACTTCACACTTTTAGGGGGAGCTGATATGTTCCTAAATGTTCATGAGAATCCCCACTCAAATTCATACTTGAAAACAAGTTTCAAATTGATTTCTGATCAAATCTCTTTGACTGCAATACCCATCATTCAAATCTTATATCAGGATAAATGAGTCTTTATGATATTCTTATATGAGAGATCTCAAACGTAAAGACTAAAATCAATGTGCACTCAATTTAGTCTTAAAGATACAATCACAGAACTAGTGTGTGCCAATTTTTAATGCTAAACACATTTAAACTGAATTGCAAAACACTTATAGGCACACGAGTAACTTTAGCGTTTAACAAGTGTATGTTTTAAAGCTATATCGTTAACTCATGTTAAGAATAATCTTTCTATACTTATAATTATGTCAATTCTAACCAATATACATATATTCATGAAATAGTTCAAAAAGAAAATTGTTCAGAAATATAGAGAGATACAAACAGAGCAATGAAAATTTATTTTTATCACTAAGTAACTAAGTTCATTTCACCTAATCAAGTGTTTTGGCTCGTGTCAAAAGTGATAAATATATTTATCAACTCTGTAAAAGATGATGAAGGTTAAACAATTGAGTAATCATGGGGTTTTGCATTGGGTAAATGTGACCACTTACACTGAAAGGTGTGATTTGACCAAGTTATTCTTGTATTCTCTCTCAGAAAATTAAAGAAAAAGTCAAAGTACAAAAAGAACAGAATGTGAATTGACCTAGATGAAGTCCATGACCACACGGTTTAGAGTCATTACTCTACATTGTGTTAATTGTGTAGCTTCTAAACTCATATGATAAACACTCTTGCTAACTCATATAGGTCACCTTCAATCACATTTGCTTCAACTTTTTACATGCGTTCATTTAATTAAGATTGACATATGTTGTGATTGAGAGTGTCTTTGTTATTAAACTTTGTTACACATTTCCAAGACACAATAATTTCTCTCTCATATTTTAATATCTCATTGACTTTGATTAATCCTGCAAACTCCATTTCCCAACTCCACCTTTTTCTTTCCTGTCACTATTACTTCAGCCTCCAGCAGTTAATATCCATTGCTCTTCATAGGGGGAGAGAGAAACTTTTTGCTGGTGTCAAAAAGGGGGATTGAGTTTAGTTATTTTGTCATCATCAAAAAGGGGGAGTGTAACGACCCCCTTTATACCGATATGATTATACCAATCCACTTCGATATAAAGTGTTCCATCACAGTGGGACATGTACCCAACACAACACTGTAGGTAGAGATGTACACAAATAAAAAAAGAAAGTACAGCGGAAATGAAAGTAATCTTATTCCATCATCATTACACACATCCCACAGTATATATAGTAGCAAAGTAATAAATAAAGTCCATAAATAAACAAGTCCATATCGTAACATCGTCCCACATACTAGCAAAAGAAAAGTACAAGCTATGTAGATAGCCCTTAAGATCTCTACTACTCCTCTCGCTTGGAGTCGCTCCTGGCTAGCTCCTCGTCAATCTCGGGAATACCTGTCTCACCTGTATACTTAAGCAAGGATGAGTCTTCACAAAAGACTTAGCAAGCAACCTAATGGTACACCCAAACACTTATCACATTCATTCTATACAAGTTTAACATTTGGAACATTTATCACATGATTTATGTCACATTTAGCAAATACTAAATGAACAATCTATAACATGCTATCTACACATGGACTTAACTTAAATCGTGGTATCAATCACAACTCATTCATGGCACATTTCCAAGTATCTTAACCATGGAACTAAACACGTCTACTAGTAACACTAGCATCATATCTATCACATTCCATATGGATGTATATCAGATATTCTCACATTTTACTTGTTGTTTTAACATAAAAGTAACATAATAACATGGTTTCACATTATTCACATTGGAGCACATTAGCACATCACTTTCACATGTTCACTTGGCACATTCACACATAATTCACATCTTTACACATCTTTTTGACGTGACACATAGTCCGAACCACCATAAAGAAGGACACATCACACACAGAACACATACCCATCACCTAGGCAATATAGTGACGAATCTTGGTAACTGCACAGAACTAGGGGAAACCCTCTCCACCCTAACCAGTGTACTTGTCCACCTCCAGAATTTCATCCTGATGCCCACATGATATCACATACATTGAGCCTTCCCATAGGGACTTTTCTACATTACAACTCCACAGCCTTCTATGGTAGCAGTGTCAATTTTGGCACAATTATCACTTAATCACATTATTCACATTGGTCACATGTTTGACACATATTTTCATGCACTTAATGACTCATTTACATGCTCATGATTCAAACACATGTATCTCATATTATAGAAATAATCATGATTGTCTAACAGTGTTAAACATGCTTAACAGAACCTAAACATGATACTAATCATTAGAAAATATCATTTTGTGATTAATCATGCTTAATATGACCCTTAATGACATACAACAAAAAATATTAGTCACAGATATCAGAACATGCTCAAATTTTAATCACGGATCCTATACATGGAATATGTTGGATCTCTAATTTTTCATATTTTGACAATAGTACATCTATTTTTAACATTTAACATAGATCTCAGGTAATTAACAAGATAATTCATTAAAACATGGTAAATAGTAAACTAACAGCTCTATCAGTCATAAAACATGCACACAGTAACCCTAAGTTGAGGAAAAATTTCTGTGACAATAATACACATCATACATATTTATGCCAGATTTAAATCTAACATGACATGCTCATTTACTCATAACAGAAATTCTACAATTTACAATTATGATTAGAAAAATGTCTGAAATTTATGACTCAATCTACTAAATATATCTGACAAGGCAAAATTCTCCAACCCTACTCATACAGTCAAAATCTCTGAAGGATCACATCACATATGTTAAAAACACTTTTCTGCAAAATCTGAAGAACTTAACGGCAAGGGGCTTATTGTCAAGGTAGGTTAACGGCAGGATGGATTTCCGTCAACACAAGAACTTAACAGCAAGGATGTTGCCGTCGACTTCCTATCTGCAGAAAGTGCAAACCGAAACCAAAAAGATAGAGAATGTGGGGGTCCAGGACATGAGACATAAATCCATAAAAATCCTAGAACCCTAGGTGATAGGTATAGAGATGAAACCCTAAGTTACTTGCCTTTATAAAACTTCCTGAAGATCGAATTTGGGTGATGAATCCCTCCTCGGCCAAGCCAAAGAGGTAAACTCCACAGTTTGATTTGGCCTCCACGCTCTAGCAAACAATCCCCCGGCGTTAGGAGAGCCTCTCCACGTTCAAAAGAACCTCCCCCTTACAGTAGATCGTCGGTGCAGCCTCTAGTTCGTTGAATTCACCCTCTCAAACTCTCTCTTTTTCTCTCCCCGAAATCCAAAAAGCCCTAGTTGAGCCAAAGCCCTCCCTTTGTAGAGATGACCTAGTTTTATAGGTGTTGGGGTCATAGGTGTCTTAGGAAAGAGAGATTCCCAGCCGACGTGGGTTTTCTAACCTGTCAATCGGGGCAATTTCGGATCAAGAATCCCAAACGCAGCCGAAGAAGTTAATGGCCACTATGCTACTGTCAACCAAAAGCAATGCCAATCCATTTTGACGTCAAGATCTTTTGGCCAAACTGTAAATGGCAAATATCTAGCCGTCAACTAGCCCTTAACGTCAATTGATGTTGACGTTAAGAAGAATTTTGGGCAGAAATTTAAAAACATTACAATAGTCATAAAGTGCATAGAAAACTAGGGTCTTACACCGTCTCCCCCTAAAAGAAAACTTTGTCCCCAAAGTTAAAGCAAAAATACTAACCGAACAGATGTGGATACTACTTCTTCATAGCCTCCTCGAGCTCCTATGTAGCCTCCTCTCGTGACAAGTTCATCCACAACACCTTCACAGAAGCTGTAGCCTTGTTCTTGAGGTGCTGAACCTTATGATCTAAGATGGCCACTGGTTGCTCCATATGACAAATCTTGCTGAAGTTCCACTGGCTCGTGGTTAATAACATGTGACGGATCTCGCACGTATCTTTTAAGCATAGACACGTGGAATACAAGGTGCACACTTGCTAGTGCTGAGGGTAATACTAGCTCGTACGCCACATTGCCCATCCACCTGAGAATCTCAAATGGGCCAATAAACCTCGGACACAGCTTGCCATGCCTGAAAAACCTGACAACGCCTCGTGTAGGTGATATCTTGAGGAAAACATGCTCGCCAACCTCGAACTCTAAGTCCTTCCTTCTATTGTCGGCATAGCTCTTCTACCTATTCTACGCTGCAATCAATCTCTGCCCAATGAGCTAGATCTTGTCTGATGTTTCTTGAACCAACTCAGGTCCAACCAACTTCCTATCTCTAGTCTCCTCCCAACACAAAGGAGACCTACATGGTTGACCATACAAAAGCCTCGAATGGAGCCATGTCTATACTTGTGTGAAAATTGTTGTTGTAAGCAAACTCCACCAGAGGTGGGTGATGTTCCCAATAGCCCCTCCAGTCAAGCACGCACGCTCTCAACATGTCCTCGAGCATCTGAATTGTCCTCTCAGACTGACCATCTATCTGAGGATGAAAAGCTGAACTATGCTTCAACTGAGATCCCAAAGCCTCTTCGAGACCCTGCCACAATCTCGACGTAAACCTTGGGTCTCTGTCTGAGATAATAGACTTCGGCACACCATGTCATCTCACAATGCTGCCTACACAAAGCCTCGCCATGCTCTCCAGAGACTGTTTCTTCCTCATAGGTAAAAAGTGAGCAGTCTTGGAGAAATGGTCCACGACCACCCATATCGAGTCATTGCCCTTAGCTGACTTAGGCAAACCCGTCATAAAATCCATGGTGATCGCTTCCCACTTCCACACAGGTATCTCCATCTTCTGCATAAGGCCTGATGGTCTCTGATGTTCGACCTTAACCTTCTGACACACCAAACACCGAGATACGAACTGTGCCACGTCCTTCTTCATGCCTGACCACTAGAAGGATCGCTTCAAGTCTTGATATATCTTGGTGTTGCCTAGATGAATGGAGAATCATGACCTGTGAGCTTCCGCAAGTACTCTCTCATGAACCTCCATGACATCTGGTACACATACTTTGTGTTGGAATCTAATAACACCGTCCTCATCACGAGCAATACCTGCATTACCCACCATCTTCTGAAGTCTGGGATCTGCTCTTTGCTACTCTATTACCTCGTCTAACACAGTGGATCGGATGGACAACTGTGCCACGATAGCCTGACATAACTGTGGCTCTAGCTCGGTCATAGCACACGGCACATCCTCTAGCATCTTCCAGCCTTGCTGAAGTAGGGATCTTTTCCTGCTGAGTGCATCTGCCATGACATTCACCTTCTTTGGATGGCACTGAAGCTCGAAGTTGTAGTCCTTGAGGAACTCGATCCATCTTCTCTGCCGCAGGTTCAACTCCTTATGAGAGAATAGATACCTTAAACTCTTATAGTCTGTGAACACCTCGAATCTGACACCAATGAGGTAGTGTCTCTAGATCTTCAGTGCATGGACCACAGCTGCTACTCCAAGCCATGGGTCAGATATTTATTGTGACGACCGCGAACGGACCGAAGTCTCGCAAGGGATAGCTCACACAAGTGTCCAGTAGGAATATAAAAGACAACTACGCAGTATAAGACACAAGAAAGTACATGTGCTCATACCTGTAGATAACAATTACAATTATCCCATTACATTAATACATGTCCAAATAAGAAATACAACTACCTGGGGCATACCCCGAGGGAGCACAAGCTCACACAACACTAACTAACTACAACTCAACTGCTGGTAGTACAAGTCTGTCACAACGCCGCTGCAAGCTAAACACACGGCAAGCCCGGAAAAGACTGTAGGGGAGTGAGCCTCAACAAGTCATAGGCTCAGTAGGGACCACCTAAGGACCACAACAACCAACAGAAGAGACCTCAACCTCAATGGGTCTTACTGGCCACACATATAACCAAACCATTTCATGCTCACAACAATTGTATTTAAACTACAATTAAATATAAACACATTAGCTATTCATAACCTCAGAAAGTAAGAGGAAACAATAGGACTAACTTCACACCACTAGTTCGCTCAACAACAGTAGTGCCTGGCTCACAGAGAACCTGGGGTACCTGACTAGAGAAGCATTCTGGAATAGGCGTCGGACCACCACACTCAGCAAGCTCAAACTACGATATATTCTGTTACTAATCACGGTGCATATGTTAGGAATAGCTTGTTCCGGTCACCTTGTGACTTACAAGCTAAACTACACAATCACGCATATAAACCATATTAATGATAACACCATGGCCTGTCATCGGTCACAAAGTGACCTCCACTGCCACGCTAAGCACAACACACAACCACACTTACACTTTATCAATTATCCCTTCAGGGTAATGTATAAGAGATCCTAAAGGATCACAACTAGTTTCCAACGTGAATCTCATCGCCACAACACTGCGAACTAATCATTAATTAAGATACAATAAGCACAATAACGTACGATATGCCATGCACACACAAACCACATGCACGACATCAAAACCCCATATATTTCACATAATCTTGTGCGCTAGGATGTAGTGAATCCCACGCACACACATAAAGAACAAGTAAACTACATAGCCGGTAAGCTGGCCTCAAAAGCCCTGTGCTCTAGGAGCACCACAGGTGTTAATACAGCGCTCAGTATCGATAAACACATTGCATCGCAATACTTGCAACAAGAACGCCATGAAACACACTATGCTGATACATGCACAGGTTGGCGGCTACATCGATTGCCGTCCATGGATATAGACGATAATATTTCTTGCCGTCAATACTAAGTAAGCGGCCACCACCTAGCCGTTTACTCAAAATCAACGGCTAGAAACCTAGCCGTTAATTTCCAACAAAGAACTCAGCGTCAACCGATATTGACGTCGAGATCTTCAGTACTCAACACACACAGGACGCACAGAATGGCCCCAGGCCGATCACACGGGCAATCTAGCCCTATAAACATAGAAAATGAGGGGAAACACTTCCCTTACATCTATATACTATAATGAACCGGAAAAGCAAGATCCAACACTTGGATTGATCAAACCACCCAATCTCCCAGCATGGTAAACCTTTTTCCTAAAATACGATTAACAAGCAATCTATGCTAACAGCATGACAAGTCAAATAGGAGAAATCAAGGGATCCAGTTCCTACCTCTGAAACGCAAATAACTCCTAAAGAACCTCAAATCGCGCCGAAACCCTAGGAGCTTCCGCGAACACCGCCCTCCAATCCGTCATTCCCCGCCTGATCTACCGCTGTTGCGCGCATCACTGCCTTCCCACATGCTCCCATCGACTGCCGAGATAGTGAAGAGGCACAAGGGTACATGTGGGGGAAGAGGAGGGAAGAAGGTGGGGAAAGAAGAAGGCTCGGGTTGCCCCTAAAAACACAAGCGCCTCAGGTTAACGTCAACCTCTGCACCGATAACCAACCGCTACAACTAGGCATCCACATCGATGGATGCCAAGAACATGTTAACGGAAACACCATTGCCGCCAACACACAGTAGAGGTCACACACCTGGACGCCAACCCCTGTTGATGTCCAACGCACTGAACCCCACACGATCCATAACCAACCCCGGTAAGGATCCAATAAGAAACCACAACACAAGTCGCACTGGTCAAGGTGTGACCACCCCATACGCTAAACCGAGGATCCACGAAGATCCAAAAAACTCACGACGTTACATTACTATCACCTAAAAAGAAATGTCGTCCTCGATATTCAACATAAACCACGGCACGCCGGACTATCACCTTAAAAAAAAACAAAACAAAACCGTGTACGGAACAAGAAGGATACTCTTTCTCTGTATCAGCCTTTCAATTCATCTGCGCTAACTGACTCATCTATCCAATTCCATCCTTACTTTTCTCTTTTCTTTTCTTTCAATTCATTTCACAATTATTCTATTTTATCGATTCCATTACCTTTCCTTACCTTTCAATTGTAGGCGATTCTACCTTGCCAATGGCGCTTTATCTCCTTGGTCTGAACCTACTTTCACATTTTCTGGGTTGTGTTTGCAACATTTCTTTCCGGGCCATTTCTTTCTGCCCAAATCCTTTCATTTTATTCCACTACCTTTGGATGTTCTTTCGTGCTAAACCTTGCTTAATTTCTCAATTTCTTAATGCCATTCCATTACTCACTTTGTCATTGCTAGCCATTATCCTACTTATCATTATTAACTACTACCTTATTTTATCCATTCTCATATTTTCAGTTTTCTGATATGTGGGTTGTAGACCCCCCATGCTTCCGCTACGCTACTCTGATCCTGCTGAATATCAGACAGAATATTTCACACATTATGCTTCTACTATTATTCACAATTGCTGCACACTTTCATAATTGCTTTGATTCCGTATATTCATTACAAATTGCTTTACTTGCTCAATCAATATTGGAAAACAATATCAAATTTCCAAACTACTTTTTCCAATACTTCAATTCTAATTGTACCACACCTTTTTAAAATCCGAATTCTACCATACCATTACATTACTAACATACTTTATTTTTCATATTCCTTTTTGACTTCAATTTACATTCTCTAGCTGACTAACCACATTATTTCCATCATTTCTCAAAACATCTGCTTTCATTACTGTAACACTTTCTTTTTAGGGAAGAATTAAACTGCTCAGCTAACTTTACACGTATTAAACTTTATTTCAATCGGTGCCATCTGACTTTAAGCCATTCACTGTTTAACTGATTACATTCTCTCCGTTTTGTACTTGCCACTTTCAATTTCTATTTAGCTATGTAAACTCTTATTGATCACTTTCTCGATCTTTCAGTTACATCTGTTTCACAATCTATCATACTCTTTCTCTTTCCAGATTATAATCTGCCAACTGTATTAAACATAATATCTTCTCTGTAAACATTCTTCTCAATTATTGTGCTGCCTAGCTGTTCATCCTGTACCACTCATACCGCTATTACTGTTGTCACACAAGTATTCTTTATTCACAACTGCCAAGGCCATAGTTTGGAGCCAATCTCGATAAATATAATAGCCTACTCCACCTGATTCTCTATTTCACTTAACCTGGCACCACTTAACTATTTCTTAATTAATCCGTTTCTTTCTATTCTGATTCACATAATTCTTATTTTATTCCGTACAGCCTCAATCTCTTTTAAACACAAACTTCACCTCTTCTCTTCTCGAATATACTCAGTTATTAAACAATAGTAACCTTATCTGTAACACTGCCTCCGACTCTATATAATTCTCATAAACTGCCACTTGCTAGGCTGGTATTTTTCTTGTGCTCAGAAAAATCTAACTATACAGTGATCTTTCTTTACCCTTTCTTTACTTAACTAACCACCTCTGCTCAACTCTCTAATTGTGAAGACACCCTTATCCTTCTCGGACTGTCACAATTCTGTATTCCTCTATGTACCCGTACTTCATCTGAAACCAGTCTGCCTCATTTATCATTCTCAAGTTGCCAAAGCTCTAATCACATTATTACTCAAGTCGCTTCTCAAATCCTATTAACACAAATCTCAAACACAACAGTACCTTTGCCAAGGTCCTCTTCTACAACTTATCCACACACACACTATTCTTTGCTGGTAACATTCTGTTATCTATCACACTGACACCTCATATTATATACCTGTCTCTGTTAACCTTATCTTTACTAGAGCACCATTTGCAAATATCTTTCTGAAATTGCGTTTTACTTTTGCTAACCAACATAACTAACTCCACTGATTCCTTTAATATCTGCCACTGAAAACTTTTTAAACACAAAATTTCAACTGCACCCTGGCACACTGGTGCACCACACAACTTATGCCACTATCCACGCTGTGGCTCAACAACTGCTCACAACTGCCAATTAACAAACAGAAACACATGGTTTACATACCAAAAGCTCATGTAAAAAACTACTTTATATCTCACAAAACCACAAACTCACTACCAACAGTGGACATTAATCCATGTATTGGGACATTGTATCTTCAATGTCTCTTCATATTCTAACTAGACCATGCTCTGATACCAACTGTGATGACCCTAGATATTTATGCCCATTAAGGCTCCATATCCAGATCCGCCTCTCGCGAACAGATCGAAGTCTCGCAATGGATAGCTCACACAAGTGTCCAGTAAGAATATAAAAGACAACTACGCAGTATAAGACACAAGAAGTAATGTGCTCATACCTGCATATAACAATTTACAACTGTCTCATTACATTAATACATGTCCAAATAAGAAATACAACTACCTGGGACATACCCCGAGGGAGCACAAGCTCACACAACACTAACTAACTACAACTCAACTGCTGGGGGTACAAGTCTGTCACAATGTCGCTGCAAGCTAAACACACGGCAAGCCCTGAAAAGAACTGTAGGGGAGTGAGCCTCAACAAGTCACAGGCTCAGTAGGGACCACCTAAGGACCACAACAACCAACAGAAGAGACCTCAACCTCAATGGTTCTTACTGGCCACACATATAACCAAACCATTTCATGCTCACAACAATTGTATCTAAACTACAATTAAATATAAACACATTAGCTATTCACAACATCGGAAAATAAGAGCAAAACAATAGGACTAACTTCACACCACTAGTTCGCTCAACAACAGTAACGCCTAGGCCTCAAGCCTCACAGGCAAACCACAGTCACAACCAATTGCTTAAGCTATAAGCTTTATAGGCGAGTCTTAATAAGTGGGTAACAGACTACTAACCAAAAGCTGGCCCTTTATACCCAACCACAATATGTCGGAAGCCACACACAGAATAGCAGAGTTGGCTACAATGGCCAATCCTTCATACACGAAAACCATACACGGAAGCTTACTCGAGAAAGTAAACCAAAAACATTGAGTGGAAGGTCACACCTCACGACCTCCACGAAACACAGTTCCACGTCAACACCAGAACAGACTGGTACATGACATACCACCACAAACCATTACCCACACAGGGTAAGGTACCTATTACCGCAAGGTACCAGCACGGAAACCACAAGTAAACCATGTCGTAGCAGGGCACACCATAGCAAGCTAAACCACATTTGGTGAGTCAACACTCACCAACCATAACCAAAAATATGCCACCACTCGAGCACACCACAAGCCATAATCGTAGTCACAGCTGTGCCAACACCAGGGCACACCTCGAATGAGTCAAACCTCGACTATGAGTCACTAACTCACAAACCATGACGAGTAGCAAAGCATGAGTCGGAAGGAACGACGCCACCACACGGGAATGGACTACTGGCTGATCAGGCCAGTATCCAACCCGGACAACACAACACAAGAACAACCTCTCAGTCTCGTAGTCACGACGAAAGGTCCAAACTGCCGCTCCACGAGAATAGGTCAAACAACTGTGGAGACCAACCAACACCACACCTGCAGACACACAGCTGCAGGTTCATGCCTGGCACCTCTAGGGTCTCTGGCTGAAGCACCCTAAAGTGAGGCACTGGAAAATAGGACTAGCTGGGGACCAGTGTCGACTACTGGTGTCCGTACCCCCAACTACGAGCGCGCTACAAGTGACTGCACACCCACAAACACAAGTCGCTGCCCTACTGTCGTCTTTCCCTCAGCCGGACGTACAACTCAAACACAGGAGTGAGGGTGTCCAGGAAGACGACACAGACCTCGAAGGTACAACACAAGTACCGGGACAAACCCCGAGCACAACAAGTACACGTGCCTGGCTCAAGAGACCTGAGGTACCCGACTAGAGAGGCATTCCGGAATAGGCGCCGGACCACCACACTCCAAGCTCAAACTACGATATATTCTGTTACCGATCACGGTACATATGTTAGGAATAGCTTGTTCTGGTCACCCTGTGACTTACAAGCTAACCTACACAATCATGCATATAAACCATATTAATGATAACACCATGGCCTGTCATCGATCACAAAGTGACCTCCACTGCCACGCTAAGCACAACACACACCACACTTACACTTATCAATTATCCCTTCAGGGTAATCTATAAGAGATGCTAAAGGATCACAGCTAGGTTCCAACATGATCCTCATCGCCACAACACCGCGAACTAATCATAATAATTAAGATACAATAAGCACAATAACGTACGATATGCCATGCACACCACAACCACATGCACGACATCAAAACCCCATAATATTTCACATAAATCTTGTGCGCTAGGATGTAGTGAATCCCACGCACACACGTAAAGAACTAGTAAACTACATAGCCGTAAGTTGGCCTCAAAAGCCCCATGCTCTAGGAGTACCACAGGTGTTATACACGCTCATTATCGATAAACACATTGCATCGCAATACTAGCAACAAGAACGCCGTGAAACACACTGTGTTGATACATGCACAGGTTGGCGGCAACATCGATTGCCATCCATAGGATAGACGATAATATTTCTTGCCGTCAATACTAAGTAAGCGGCCACCACCTAGCCATTTACTCAAAATCAACGGCTAGAAACCTAGCAGTTAATTTCCCAACAAAGAACTCAACGTCAACCGATGTTGACGTCGAGATCTTCAGTACTCAACACACACAGGACGCACAGAATGGCCCCAGGCCGATCACACGGGCAATCTAGCCCTATAAACAACAGAAAACGAGGGGAAACACTTCCTCTTAGATCTATATACTATAATCAAACCGGAAAAGCAAGATCCAACACTTGGATTGATCAACCCACAATCTCCCCGCAGGTAAACCTTTTTCCCGAAAACAGGATTAACAAGCAATCTATGCTAACGGAGCTTGACAAGTCAAACAGGAGAAATCAAGGGATCCAGTCCATACCTCTGAAATGCAAATAAACTCCTAAACCTCAAATCGCACCGAAACCCCAGGAGCTTCCCGCGAACACCGCCCTCCAATCCGTCATTCCCCCCTGATCTACCGCTGCTGCGCGCATCACGGCCTTCCCACATGCTCCCATCGACCGCCGGAGGTAGTGAAGAGGCACAAGGGTACAAGTGGGGGAAGAGAAGGGGAGAAGGTGGGGAAAGAAGAAGGCTCGGGTTCCCCTAAAAACACAAGCGCCTCATGCTAACGTCAACCTCTGCGCCGATAACCAAACCGCACAAGTAGGCGTCCACATCGATGGACGCTAAGAACATGTTAACGGCAACACCATTTCCTCCGCCAACACACAGTAGACGTCACACACCTGGACGCCAACCCACTATTGATGTCCAGCGCACTGAACACCACACAATCCATAACCAACCCCGGTAAGGATCCAATAAGAAAACAACACAAGTCGCACTGGTCAAGGTGTGACCACCCCATATGCTAACCGAGGATCCACGAAGATCCAAAAATGCGCGACATTACATTTATGCTCATGATCCTTTAGTTGACGAGAAGCATAGGCAACTACCTCACCATGCTACATCAAAACACAACCAAGGCCTATCTGTGAAGCATCTGAATAGATCGCAAAACCCTCAGCACCACTACGCAATATCAACACGGTGCAGATGCCAGGCTTGTCTTCAGCTTCTAGAAATTGCTCTCACAATCCTCGGACCACACGAGAATCGCGACCTGTGAGCTTCCGCAAGTACTCGCTCATGAACCTCCATGACATCTGGTACACATACTCTGTGTTGGAATCTAATAACACCGTCCTCATCACGAGCACAATACCTGCATTGCCCACCATCTTCTGAAGTCTGGGATCTGCTCTTTGCTACTCTATTACCTCGTCTAACACAGTGGATCGGATGGACAACTGTGCCATGATAGCCTGACATAACTGTGGCTCTAGCTCGGTCATAGCACACGGCACATCCTCTAGCATCTTCCAGTCTTGCTGAAGTAGGGATCTTTTCCTGCTGAGTGCATCTGCCACGACATTCACCTTCTTTGGATGGTATTGAAGCTCAAAGTTGTAGTCCTTGAGGAACTCGATCCATCTTCTCTGACGCAGGTTCAACTCCTTATGAGAGAATAGATACCTTAAACTCTTATAGTCTTTGAACACCTCGAATCTAACACCATAGAGGTAGTGTCTCCAGATCTTCAGTGCATAGACCACAGCTGCTAACTCCAAGTCATGGGTCAGATATTATGCTCATGCTCCTTTAGTTGACGAGAAGCAAAGGCAACTACCTCACCATGCTGCATCAAAACACAACCAAGGCCTATCTGTGAAGCATCTGAATAGATCGCAAAACTCTCAGCACCACTAGGCAATATCAACACGGGTGCAGATGCCAGCCTTGTCTTCAGCTTCTAAAAACTGCTCTCACAATCCTTGGACCACGCATACTTAACCCTTTTCCTGGTTAACTTGGTTAAAAGGTGCTGCTATGGAGGCAAAGCCTTATATGAATCACCTGTAGTAACCTGCGAAACCAAGAAAACTCTTGATCTCATATGGTGTCCTCGGAGTCCCCCATTCTAACACATCCTGCACCTTCTCCGAATCAACAACAACTCTAGCGCCTGAGATGACATGCCCAAGGAAGTGAACCTCGCGCATCCAGAAGTCGCACTTGCTAAACTTGGCATACAGCTTGTGCTCTCGAAGAACTTCTAGAACTATTCTCAGATGCTCACGATGTGTAGCCTCATTAGGGGAGTAGACTAACACATCGTCTATGAACACCACAACAAAGCTGCCCAAGTATGGCCTGAACACCTGATCATGAGATCCATTGTAACACCCCATACAAGAATATGTTAAATGGATGAAATCAATAGACTACTAACAACTCGGGCTACTCATTTTTAGAGCTCGAGTAGGAAAAAAACTCTAATGTTAAGCGTGCTTAGTTGGGAGTAGTCCCTGGATGGGTGACCTTCCTGGGAAGGCTACCAACTAGTATGGTTGTTGGGCCAGTTTGTTGGTTGGGTCGTCACAAATGGTATCAAAGCCTTGCCCAACCAGAAGTGTAGGAACTAAGTGCCACATAGGGCAAAGTGCTACGCTATGGGAGCCACCTCTTGAGGCCATAATGGGCAAAGTGATACATAGTGGGAGCCACCTCTTGAACCTGTGGGGGTCACCTCTAAATCTTATCTGCATGGGGTTGACTGTGTGCTATATGTGAACAGCAACGAGGATGTCGCTTATATAAGAGGGGTAGATTGTAACACTCCATACAAGAATATGTTAATGGACAAAATCAATAGACTACAACAACTCGAACTAGTCATTTTCAGAGCTCGAGTAGGAAAGAAACTCTAAAACTAAGCATGCTCAGTTGAGAGTAGTCCCAGGATGGGTGACCTTCCTAGGAAGTCTATCACTATTATGGTTGTTGGGCCAGTTTGTTGGTTGGCTCGTCACATCCATGAACACTGCAGAGGCGTTAGTTAGACCAAATGGAAGCACCGGGAGCTCATAGTGTCATAATGGGTCCTAAATGTCATCATGGAAGCATCATCCTCCTTGATCCTCAACTGATGGTAACTTGATGGCAGATCAATCTTGAAGAACACAGATGCATTGTGTAGTGATCAAACAAATCATGAATGTGTGGCAAGGGGTATTTGTTCTTCACTATCACCTGGTTGAGCTTCCTATAGTCTATGCACAACCTGAGAGAACCATCCTTTTTCTTCACGAATAGTACAGGTGCGCCCCATGGTGACACACTAGGGCAAATAAACCCTTCTGTCAAGAAACTCCTACAACTGCTTCCTCAGCTCAGCTAACTCCATAGGTGCCATCCAATAGGGAGCCTTAGAGATAGGTGAGGTGCCTAGAAGAAACTCAATAGCGAACTCTATCTCTCTTGCTGCTGGCAATCCAGACAAATCATCAGGGAACACGTTTGGGAATTCTTGCACAACCTCGATCTCCCCAAAGGTAGGTGACTGATCGGCCTTAGGAACTAAGACCACACTAGAAAGGAAAGCGTCACAACCCTTATTCACCATCTTCATAGCCTTCATGGGAGATCATAAACCTTCTGCCAAATTCATAGGCAAAGGATGTGAGAACTCATCCTCTCCAGGAATACGGAAAGTAATTCTCTTCCGCTACAACCGACCAAGGCATAGTGCTCCTCAAGCCAATCCAGACTAAATATAGCATTGTAGTCTTCATCTTGAGCAAGTAGAAGCACCCATACAAACCTCGGTCTTCAATGCACACAGGTAAAGATGGGATGCACTTCCTGGTCGCTACAGTACCGGCTAGTGTGTGCACAGACAGGGGAACCTCTAAATCATCTGTCTCAACTCCAGATTCTATCGGTAAATGCTTAGCAAACCGCTTAGAAATAAACGAGTGTGGAGCACCCGTATCAAACAATATCGAGCCTGCACACCCATAACTAAAACATTACCTTCCATGATGTCTCTGCCTGCTCAGCATCCTCACGTGCAAGTGCATACACTCGGGCTTGGGCCCGAGGCCTTCCTAGCTTCTCAATCACTGGTGCCGCTGTCGCTGCTAGGGCTGTCGATCCTCTCTATGCAAACTACTGAAGTCTGGGAAGTCTCTGATCTGGTGCTCTGTGCTGCTGCACTTCAAGCACTTCCCTGCTAACTTCCAACACTCTGAGCCGCCATGTGTCCTTCACAATGAGGACACTCCTTCTTGTTGCTAGGCCTGAAGCTAGGTGCATGGGGTACAACCGCTGACTGGCTCGGCACTGCTATACATTGGGCTACTGGTACACGGGTGCTTTCTTCCTATCCTACCTCTGGAATGGTGGTGCTGACCTCTTCTTGGTCGCCCTCTTCTCTTCCATGTACTAGTCCATCTCGCTCTCCTGCCTGCATGCTGCACGGAGAGCCTCATCTAAGGTCCGATGATTAAAAGCTACCAGTCTCGACCTGAGTAATGGTCTGAGCCCCATCATGAACTTCTTAATAGCCTTCCTTCGCTCATCTGCAACAATGTGGGGAGAGTACTTGGAAAGCTCAGCAAACCTAGCCTCATACTCCAGGACAATCATGGAACCCTATATAAGAGATAGAAACTCTTGCTCCATCTTGTCCTGAATATGCTCAGGGATGAACTTGGCCTTAATAGTCTAGTAAACTTAGCCCAAGTCACCTCTAATCTCCATCCTTGTACCTCGTACAACCAATAAGCACCATCTAGTCCAAAATTTTAATCTTATGTAAGTACATATACTCTAAGTACCTGTAGCATGTAAGTCGCCAGGCTAACTCTATCCTCTTCCGCACACTTGATAGCACAGAAGATCTTCTCCACCTCTCCTTTTAAAAGAAGGTGGAGCCATCCTCTTAAACCTCTCCATGATGGACGGACCACCATGACCATGCTCCTGGGGGACTGGAGCTGGAGCCTATGCCTGAGACAATAAGCAACACATAAGCAATCATACAATCAACAAAATAGACTACTCCTATTTAACAACTCTAACCTGCACCTGCAAGTGGGCCTGTAACGCAGCCTAAGTCGGTGCTTGCATCTGCATCACTTGGACCAGGCCTTTCATGAACACGCCATAGTCCACAGGTGGCGGTGGTGGAAGTACCGTGGGACCTTGGGTGTTGGGGCCTACTGCTCAGCCTCTCCTCACGCCTCTGCTCATCCTCCTGAGCCTGAGTATTGCCCCTACCATAGCACGCCATTACCTATAACTCAATTAGAATTTAAGTTCTTTAGCCTAACCATTTCTTAACTATCTTCAATGCATTATTAGATGTTTTCCACATGCATAGACTGATTCTATAAAGACTTGAAATATTGTGTGGATGATGGCTTATTTATGTACAATCTCAACTCGTTGATCTTATACTAATCTCTATATGACCCCTTTTATACCGGTACGATTATACTAATCCACTTCGATATAAAGCGTGTCATCATAGTGGGACATGTACTCAACACAACACAGTAGGTAGAGATGTACACAAATAACAAAAGAAGTACAGTGGAATGAAAGTAATTCTTATTCCATCATCATTACACACATCCCACAGTATATATAGTAGCAAAGTAAATAAACAAAGTCCATAAAAAACAAGTCCATATCATAACATCGTCTCACATACTAGCAAAAAAAAAAAGTACAAGCTATGTAGATAGCACTCAAGATCTCTACTAATCCCCTCGCTCGGAGTCGCTCCTCGCTAGCTCTCTTCAATCTCGGGAATACCTATCTCACCTGTATGTTTAAGCAAGGATGAGTCTTCACAAAAGACTCAGAAAGCAACCTAATGGTACACCAAACACTTATCACATTCATTCTATACAGTTTAACATATGGAACAATTTATCACATGATTTATGTCACATTAAGCAAATACTAAAGGAACATCTATAACATGCTATGTACACATGGACTACTTAACTTAAATCATGTATCAATCACAACTCATTCATGGCACATTTCTAGGTATCTTAATCATGGAACTATACACATGTCTACTAGTAACACTAGCATGATATCTGTAACACCCCATATAAGAATATGTTAAATGGACTAAAATTAGCAGACTACCAACAACCGGACTAGTCATTTTCAGAGCTCGAGTAGGAAAAGAACTCTGAAGTTAAGCGTGCTCAGTTGGGAGTAGTCCCAGGATGGGTGACCTTCCTGGGAAGTCTACCAACTGGCACAGTTGTTGGGCCAGTTTGCTGGTTGGGTCGTCACAAATGCTATCAGAGCCTTACCAGCCGGAAGTGCAGGAACTAAGTGCCACACAGGACAAAGTGCTATGCTATGGGAGCCACCTCTTGAAGCCATAATGGCGCAAAGTGCTACATAGTGGGAGCCACCTCTTGAACCTGTGGGGGCCACCTCTAGAATCCTGCTTGCCTGGGGTTTGATTGTGTGCTATGTGTGAGCAGCGACGAGGACGTCGCTTATATAAGAGGGTAGATTGTAATACCCCATATAAGAATATGTTAAATGGAGTAAATCAGCAGACTACCAACAACCGGACTAGTCATTTTCAGAGCTCGAGCAGGAAAAGAACTCTGAAGTTAAGCGTGCTCAGTTGGGAGTAGTCCTAGGATGGGTGACCTTCCTGGAAAGTCTACCAACTGACATGGTTGTTGGGCCAGTTTGCTGGTTGGGTCGTCACAAATGGTATCAGAGCCTTACCCAGCCGGAAGTGCAGGAACTAAGTGCCACACAGGGCAAAGTGCTACGCTATGGGAGCCACCTCTTGAAGCCAAAATGGCGCAAAGTGCTACATAGTGGGAGCCACCTCTTGAGCTGTGGGGCCACCTCTAGAATCCTGCCTGCTTGGGGTTTGATTGTGTGCTATATGTGAGCAGCGACGAGGACGTCGCTTATATAAGAGGGTAGATTGTAACACCCCATATAAGAATATGTTAAATGAACTAAAATCAGTAGACTACCAACAACCCGGACTAGTCATTTTCAGAGCTCGAGTAGGAAAAGAACTCTGAAGTTAAGCGTGCTCAGTTGGGAGTAGTCCCAAGATGGGTGACCTTCCTGGGAAATCTACCAATTGGCACAGTGTTGGGCCAGTTTGTGGTTGGGTCGTCACAATATCTATCACATTCCATATGCTTATATCACATATTCTCACATTTTACTTTCTGTTTTAACATAAAAGTAACATAATCACATGGTTTCACATTATTTCACATTGGAGCACATTAGTACATCACATTCACATGTTCACTTGGCACATTCACACATAATCCACATCTTTATACACCTTTTTTCCGTGACACATAGTCCGAACCACCAAAAAGAAGGACACATCACACACATAGCACATACCCGTCACCTAGGCAATATAGTGACAAATCCTGGTAACTGCGCAGAACTAGGGGAAGCCCTCTCCACCCTAATCAGTGGTACTTGTCCACCTCCAGAATTTCATCCTGATGCCCACAGGATATCACATACACATTGAGCCTTCCCATAGGGACTTTTCTACAGTATGGCTCCATAGCCTTCTATGGTAGCAGTGTTAATTTCGGCACAATTATCACTTAATCACGTTATTCACATTGGTCACATGTTTGACACATATTTTCTTGCACTTACACATGCTAAAACATGATTATAGGGAATGGACATACAATTCAGAAGGTGGTTTATGGAGTCAAAGACAAGTGTGTAAGTTGTCAAACTTCAAAATAGAAGACTCTTTAGCACGGTTAGGAGACAAGAATGAGAAAAGAAGGAAGGAATCCTACCTGACTTAAGAAGATGAAAGCCTTCACTTCTCCTTAACTAAGGAGCCCACCACAGTAGGAGGAAGGGAACAACAAGGTTGCAGACGTAGCAGCAAAAGGAGTAGAAGCAGCAGCAACAGCCATGACAGCAGCTACAGCTACAACAAGCAGTACCTATGGCAAGAGCAGTAGCAGCTCTAGCAGCAACAGCTCCAACAGCAAGGAGCAGGAGAGAAGCCAGAGCAAGAAGTGGAAAAACTCCCACGAAGGGTGCGGGGAGGTTTATATAAGCTCTCAACCCCAAGCATTGCATGGCACGTAGGCCACACAAGTGGAGCTATAAGACTCCCTTTTACCATGCTATGCCACATTTACCATGCATGGATTCCCCATCTTACACATGTGGTAAAATGTGTATGCATCCTAACCCAGGTGAAATGGGCTTACGTAGCCCCTAATGCGTAAGCAAGAGTTAAAAAAAATGGATTATGTAAATGGGTGGAAAATTAGCTGACCCATTTGTGCTTAAAATTTATATCCAAATGATATCCATTCACTAATTGCCTATTTTTCACTCTCTCTCTAGGATGCCTTAGAGTGAGAAGCTCTGCACTTTCTGCCCGAGTTTTCTTGTTGTATCAGCTGCCACCATGGTCCCTGTTGGGGGGGGGGGGGGGCTGGACCTCCCCCCAACGCCCCTCCTACTGCTCATGTTGCTGCCTTTACTGCTGCAGGCCCAGCTGCTGAAGGCCAAGCTGCTCCATCACTTGCTGCAGCGAACTATCAAGGGCAGACCCATGCTGGTCTTGTGCCATCTCATGCTGCCATCACACCTCCTGCTGCGTCTGCTACTCATGCTGTGGGGTCGCCTTCGACTACTCCTATTGTGCCCCCCCCCTGCAGCACCGCCCTCCTTTGCCCAAGTGCTCATGAACTCCCTTAAACCGCCTGTCCTCCCCCTCACCATTCATCCTCCAACCTCCACCGATTCTGGTGAGCCAGCAGTCTTCTTCTCCTTGGAAGATATCCATGCCTCTTGCAAGACCTTGGATATGGCGATTATTGCAAAAACCCCCCAGGGCAGACCCCCTTTCTTAGAGATCCGATCACATCTGCAACAAAGATTCAAGCTCCTGGCAGACTTCATCATTAGTGCCCTGGACGGACGCCACCTTCTGATCAGATTTATGAACTGTGAGGACTATCTCCAGGTCCTCCTGAAGGAGTCCATGCTCATTCTAGGGCGCCCCTTCAGATTTTCCAAGTGGTCCATCTCTTTCTCCCCTATTGAGGATTCCCCCATCGTTCCGGTATGGTTGGAGCTCCCTAGTCTTCCAGCTAACTTCTACAATGATGTAATGATCCGCTCCATTGCTGGGAGCCTTGGCCTAGTTCTGAAAGTTGACAAGTGCACACTCTTCTTAACCCGCACTCATGCTGCTCGAGCGAATGTCGAACTGGACATCTCCAAGAAACTCCCTGACAGAATTTGGGTGGGCATCGGCTCTGATGGCTTTTGGCAGCCCGTTGTATACCCAGAGCTTCCCTCGTTCTGTTCAGCATGCAAACGTATCGGTCATGTGTAGTCCATGTGCAAGAAGCATCCTCCTGGAGAGCAAAAACTCAAGACTTCTGGACCCCCCTCTGTTCGCAAACTTGGTCTGATCCTTGAGCATTCAGTTGTTGCTCATAAAATAGGTGTGAATTCTGATGGCATGGCCCCGGGGCAGACTGAGAAACAAATATGGCACTCTGTGCAATCAGTGGTACATGCGGTGTTTGAAGAAATGCTTCCTCAGAAAACTGATCAAATGCCTGTGGCTGCTGCACCCCTTGTTGCCCATCCTCTGGGCACTAATCTAATGCCAGGACAATGCCCCCTGACTACTAGCAAGGTAGCCGGTGGTTGCATAGTTCTCCCCTTTCTTTCAGCTGCTGCACACCAAGTGATTGATGGCCCGCCCCAGCTGTTCAAAAGGGCATGGCATGTGCAACGGGATCCACTGCTGCCCCTCCAATGAGCCAAGCAAGTCTGCAAATCTGAAGGTGCCACTGCCCATTGAATGTGAAACCAGTGCCATGACCAGTGTAGGTGAACAAAGCAGTGCAGCTGTTGGATGCATAGTCGTACCTTCTCCTTCTATTGATGTACAGCAGGTGCTTGATGGATTGTCCTAACCAATTCATAAGAACACGGATCACCAGCCAGCTACATCTGCAACACAAGTGTTCGACGATATGCGCATCAACTTTCAGATGAACAAGCAACCAACGCCTCCTCTATTTCTGCCCGATGTCTTTTGGTGGAGCAACAACAAGCACCGCCATCACAGTGGGCTATACCTTGCCGGATGGGGATGCAAACAAGCCAACGCCTCACTCACCTCATGCATTGAACGCTGCTGCCTCTTCTTGGAGGCCAACCTCCTCAAGCCCCCAACCCGGAAAGGATGCAGTCCTGCTTGAGGACCCAAGACAGTTCGCCAATTTCCTGGAAAGTATTTCTGCTGAAGACACCCCGCCTCCTCCTGATGTCAAGGCCACTGCACTCGCAGCCTCGCCGTCTTCAGCCCCCTCTATGTCTTCACCAACGCACTACGTAAAAAGACTAAAAGGGGCAAGATCGGCTCTGATGGCTTTTGGCAGCCCATTGTATACCCAGAGCTTCCCTCGTTCTGTTCAACATGCAAACGTATCGATCATGTGCAGTCCATGTGCAAGAAGCATCCTCGTGTAGAGCAAAAACTCAAGACTGTTGGACCCCCCTCTGTTCGCTAACCTGGTCTGATCCTTGAGCATTCAGTCGTTTCTCATAAAACAGGTGTGAATTCTGATGGCATGGCCCCGGGGCAGACTGAGAAACAAATATGGCACCCTGTGCAATCAGTGGTACATGCAGTGTTTGAAGAAATGCTTCCTCAGAAAACTTATCAAATGCCTGTGGCTGCTGCGCCCCTTGTTGCCCATCCTCTGGGCACTAATCTAATGCGAGGACAATGCCCCCTGACTACTAGCAAGATAGCCGGTGGTTGCACAGTTCTCTCCTTTCTTTCAGCTGCTGCACACTAAGTGATTAATGGCCTACCCTAGCCTGTTCAAAAGGGCATGGCATGTGCAACGGATCCACTACTGCCCCTCCCAATGAGCCAAGCAGGTCTACAAATCTGAAGGTGCCACTGCCCATTGAATGTGAAACCAGCGCTATGACCAGTGTAGGTGAACAAAGTAGTGCAGCTGTTGGTTGCACAGTTGTACCTTCTCCTTCTACTGATGTAGAGCAGGTGCTTGATGGATTGCCCTAACCAATTTAGAAGAACACAGATCACCAGCCAGCTACATGTGCAACACAAGTGTTCGACGATATGCCGCATCAACTTTCAGATGAACAAGCAACCAGCGCCTCCTCTATTTTTGCCCCGATGTCTTTTTGTGGAGCAACAGCAAGCACCGCCATCACAGTGGGCTGTACCATGCCGGATGGGGATGCAAACAAGCCAATGCCTCACTCACCTCATGCATTGAACGCTACTACCCCTGCTTGGAGGCCAACCTCCTCAAGCCCCCAACCTGGAAAGGATGCAGTCCTGCTTGAGGACCCAAGAAAGTTTGCCAATTTCCTGGAAAGTATTTCTGCTGAAGACACCCCACCTCCTCCTGATGTCAAGGCCACTGCACTCGCAGCCTCGCCGTCTTCAGCCCCTTGTATGTCCTTCACTAACGCACTATGTAAAAAGACTAAAAGGAATGATCCGCATGATCACAACAAAGCCACCACCCCCGAGCTCTCCATTTGCAGTGCCTATAGGGGCAACACCATTTCTGCCATCTTATCCTTCATTTGCTGCACACCCCGCAGAAACTTCGCAACCGAGCATGGAGGACAGCACCGATGGCCATGCGATCTGTCTCCCTGTGCAATATGACATAAAAAGCATCCCAGGCCTCGAAGGTGAGGACCTGGACCTGCTCCAATTCCACAACAGTTGGGTAGGTCCGGTTGCTCCCCCAATACTTCGACCACGTCAACCAAGAGTAAGGACAAGTAGCTCACTTCGACGTGTGAACTCAGCTGAGGAGTTAGAGGATTGATCATAGTTCTTTTATTGTTTTATTGGGCCGATACTTCACGCACATTGACCCCTCTACGTAGGAGTCTTTATCTTGTGCCCCAGTGCTTATGTACTTTCCTTTCATGCTTTTCTATATATAAAATCTGTCTAGCTGATTGCGACGTCGAGGCTCACTCCTTTGTCGTATCAGTCTAGATATCGCCTTTAATTAAAAAAAAAAGAAATTTCAACCATAAACTATTAAGAAGGTTTAAAAATTATGGTAATTTTAAGTTACTTTTTAGAATTTACTTTTCACTCAGAAAAAATTACCCGAAAAGTAGTTGCGTCGGCTTAATCTCGAAATCTGCACGTCAACAATTCCGGATATTTACATTTCTGGTATCAGCATATTTTCTAGAAATTATGGTGTTCTCAAATTTCATTTTCATTATAGAATTCCGGTGTCGCCCTATCAGAGTGCGCACCTCTGAGTATGACGCTGAATAACATTTGTTATCATCAATTATCTTAGATTAAATTTAATTACATCTCATGATAGTAGTAATGTATAACAATCAAATTATTCATAATTTTCTAGTAAATAAAATTTTTGGGACGTTACAATTCTCCCCCGCTAAAGAAAATTTGGTCCTCCAAATTTAACAAACAAGTGTGTAATGACAAATAATATTGACTTGTAAATAATTCTGGATACTTGGTTTTGATGGTTCTTCCATTCCCATGTTGCTTCATTTTGTCCTCGTTTATTCCATTGAATCTTCAATAATGGAACCCTTGTTCTAGAGTTGCTTGATTTTTCGGTCGAGGATTTTCACAGGTCTTTCTTCATATGTCAGGTTTTCTTGTACATCCAGATTCTGATATTCAATAATATGCTCTAGATCGTAAACATATTTCCTCAACATTGACACATGAAAGATGTCATGTATATTGGATAATTGAGGTGGAAGTTCCAGCTGGTATGTCATCTCCCCAACTCTTTTTAATATCTCAAACAGTCCAATGTATCTTGGACTCAATTTTCCTTTGATTCCAAACCTCTTGATTCCTCTTCGGGGTGACACTTTAAGGAACACATGATCACCTTGTTGAAATTCCAGGTCTCTTCTTCGTCGGTCAGCATAACTTTCTGTCGGTCTTGGGCAGCTTTCATTCGATCTTGCACTAACTTTATAATTTCTGTCATTTCTTAGATCATTTCAAGTCCAAGAATATGTGTTTCTTTTAACTCCACCCAACATAATGGTGATCTACACTGCTGGCCATATAACGCTTTAAATGGTGCCATTTGAATAGTATATTGGTAGCTGTTGTTATAAGCAAATTCCATAATTGCTAATTGATTACTCCAGTCATTTCCAAATTCTAGAATGCAGGCACGACACATATCCTCAATAATTTGGTTTACTCGTTCTGTTTGTCCATCGTTTTGAGGATGAAATGCAGTACTAAATTTAAGCTTGGTTTCTAATGCATCTTATAATTCTCTCCAGAAATGTGAAGTGAACCTTGCATCTCTGTCAGAAATAATGTCTTTTGGGATTCCATGTAACCGAACAATTTCCTTCAAATACAGAGCTGCTAATATATTGACTGGCCATCTTGTCTTAATAGCCAAGAAGTGAGCTGACTTTGTAAGTCGATCAATTATTACCCATATTTCATCATGTCCACTACATGTTTTGGGTAATTCTACAATAAAATCCATACCAACACTATCCTATTTCCATTTTGGTACCTCAAGAGGTTTTAATTTCCCTGCGTGTTTCTGGTGTTCAGCCTTGATTTTATGACATGTTAAACATCTAGCTATGAAGTCCACAATATCTTTTTCATATTACCCCACCAGAAAATTTCTTTTAGTCCTGGTACATTTTGACAGCTCCTAGATGGATAGTATAATGTGCTCGATGAGTTTCTTCTAATATTTGCTTCTTGATTTCTGGGCTATCCGATACACACAACTTGTTTCGAACCGAAGATTTCCATGTGCATCTTCATTAAAGTCAGGTCTGGAGTCAGTTTCTCTCCAATTTCTATGAATAAAGGATCATTGTCTTGTTGTTCTTCAATTTGTCTTAATAAATCTGATTGTACTGTCAAATTATCAATCACGACTCTATCTTTCTGTGGTTCAGCTTTTAGACTCAATGTAGAAAATTCTTCCAACAACATCCATTCTTTAACTTGCAATTGGAATATTCTAGCTATGGGATTTCTACAGAGAGCATCAGCCACAATATTTGCTTTTACCAGGATGGTACTCAATCTTAAAATCATAATCTTTGATATATTCCATCCATCTTCTTTGCCTCATGTTAATTCCTTCTGTGAAAATAATACTTCAGACTTTTATGATTGGAGTACACTATGAATTGATTATCATACAAGTAGTGTCTCCAAAGCTTAAGAGCAAAAACTACTGCCTCCAATTCCAAATCATGTACTGGGTAATTTTTCTCATGAGTCTTTAATTGTCTAGATGCATAGGCAATAACTCTTCCTTCTTGCATGAAAACACATCCTAATCCGATGTTTGATGCATCAGTATAAACTACAAATGTTTTTCCTTCTACCAGTAGGGCTAAAACTTGTGCGGATGATAAACATTCCATCAATATTTGAAATGCTTGCTCACACTCTCATTCCATTCAAATGCAGTTCCTTTTCGAGTTAGTTGTGTGAGAGGTGAAGCGATCCTGGAAAAATCTTTAACAAACCACTGGTAATACTAGCCATACCCAGAAAACTTCGAATTTCAGTAAGGTTCTTATGTTGTTCCCATTCTGAATAGCTTCAATTTTAGAGGAATCTATTGAATCTATTGACAATCCCTCTCTAGAAATGACATGTCATAAGAATGTCACTTGTTCCAACCAAAATTCACATTTACTAAATTTCACATATAACTTATGATCTCGTAACAATTGCAAAGTAATTCACAAATGTGCTTCATGTTCTTCTACACTCTTAGAGTAGATCAATATGTCATCAATAAACACAACCACAAATTGATCCAAATATTATTTGAATACGTCATTCATCAATCACAAAAATGTAGCAGGTGCATTAGTCAATGCAAACGGCATCACTACAAATTCGTAGTGCCTATATCTAGTTCGAAAATTGTCTTGTGAATATCCTCTTCTTGAATTCTTAATTGATGATACTCGGATCTAAGATCAATCTTTGAAAAACAATGAGCTCCAGACAATTGATCAAATAAATCATTAATTCTAGGGAGTGGGTACCTGTTCTTAATTGTTAATTGATTCAATTGTCTATAATCTATGCATAATCGCATAGTCCCGTCCTTCTTCTTAACAAATAACACTGGAGCACCCCAAGAGATGTACTAGGTCTAATGTATCATTCTCTATCAATTCCATCAATTGCCTTTTTAATTCTTTCAACTCTTCCATTGACATTCTATAAGGCGTTCTTGAAATTGGTGTGGCTCCTGGAACCAATTCAATTGAAAATTTTACTTCTCTACTAGGAGGTAAACCAGGTAATTCTTCCGGAAAAACTTCAAGAAATTCTTTTACTACCAAAATATCCATCAACCCAGTGGTGTTTTGATTTATTAGTATTACAGAAGCCAAATACCCCTGACATCCCTTTTGTACTAACTTACATGCTTTAACTGCTGAGATTATGAGTATTCTTCTTGTACGGGGTTTATCAAAAGTCATGGAGTAAACTTCCTTACCCAGAAAGGTTACTAATCCAGATTCGCATGATGTTTAGATAATCAATCTACCCGAAGTATTACATCATAATCCCACATCTCAAGACATATCAAATCACCTGGCAAATTATGTTCTTTGACTAGAATATTACTGGCAGGATATACTCCTTATGTTTCTTAACCTCACTTAGAGGAGTAGCAACCTCCAACTATGTACGTAGTGGAACTGATTGCATTTCCAAGGATGTAGCAAACTCACATCTAATGAAAGAATGTGTAGCTCCTAAATCAAATAATACATATGCGGGTTTTGAGTTTACTAGTAGTGTACCTTCAATAAGTCCACCATCGTGTGGAGATTCAGGTTCCACTTCTTGAATAGCTTGTAACGTCCCTGCTTAGCTCGGGGATTCTAGTTTGCTGGTGCGTTCTTGATCATAGGACAATCCGGAATCTGATGTTGTGTACTTCCACATCGGAGACAAGCACCCAACCTACGCCAACAGTTCTCAGTCTTGTGTCCACTGAGGTGGCAATGTCGACACACATCCTTGTTTCCGACTAGAGCTTTTCTTGCTTTCTTAGTAGACTGCTAAACCTTAGGGGCATTACCTGACTCAAACTTCCTTTTTCGATCAGAAGAACCTTCACCAGACCTTCCTCTATTTTTTTCCACAGTATCGTTAGCAACTTCTAATGCCAATGCTCTTTTAACCATTTCAGAATATGTGGTAATCAAATGAGGTTTTAACTGTGTAATGAAGTTGGACGCAGACCGTTCATAAATCTCTTTGCTTTCAATTTCTCTGTGGCTATTAGATGAGGAGCATATTTAGATAATCAGGCAAACTGTGCCTCGTACTTCGATACCGACATTCTGAGTTGCTTTAAACTGACAAACTCATTAGCTTTCCTCTCCTGAACTACCTCGAAAAAATACTGATCATTAAACAACTTCACAAACTCCTCCCAACCCACCTGGTTTGGATCTTCTAGAGTAGATTCCACTGTTTTCCACCATGCTTGGGCATCACGATCTAATTGAAATGTTTCTAGATGTATCTTTTCCTCTTATGTACATCAGATCACTTTAAAGATTCTCTCAATATCTTTTAACCAATTCTCAGCTTCATCCGGATCCATGCTACCTGCAAATCTTGGAGGATCAAGACTCCAGAGATCCTTAAACAAACTTGTTCCATTGTGGCTATTGTTCTTGGCCATAGTCCTCATTACCCGTGTCAGATCATGCATCGAGCTTTCCATTTCTTCCAATTTGCATCACTTCCTTCCATAATTAATTTGGTAAATTATCTGAGACATCCAACAATGCATACATTAATACCATAATCAAATCATGCTCACATTCAACACATACAAATTTTAGTTCCACTAACATACCACTTTTCATTAACTAGCCAAATATTTACATTACATTAACTTTCTTGTTCTCATAAGCCGCTTACTATTTACAACATTCCTAATAAGCCGAAATAATTACAACACCATCAACATTCTCTAACCTCTCACTACACATATACATGTGAGTTATATATACAACCACTATTTAACAAAAAAAGGTTAACAAAAGTGATTTCCTCATTCTCTAACTAAATTCAAGTCTGAATAGAAGACTCCACAGACGGCTGCTGATCTCTCCCATGCCCATGGTACTGCTCCCTTGCTGCTTCCGAAAGCACTTCCAATATCCTTCAACTTGATGGAGCAGCATGTCCTGCCCTAGCTTCAAACTGTCTACATTACTCATAATCTGGGTCATGGTCTCCAAGAGGCACGGGGATTTCCTGCCAAGAATGCGCTCGCAGTCAAGTTCAACACCTCTCCCTTGATCTGCACATGTGCCTCCCTTTAGGCCTGAGCATACAATTCCATGTCTTGATGGAGCATTTCCATTGCTGCCACTAGACGTTTTTGAGCATTCATGTCCATGCTATAGCAAACCAAGTTAAGTACCTAAGTAATTGCAAAATCACTATTACCTTTATAACTAATCTCAAGTTTCTACCCCAACTCACTGGTTATTCCCTAGGTTTACGCAACCTAAGGCTCTGATACCAAATCATCTGTCACGTCCTAAAAAATGTCCATTTATCAGATATGACAGAAAATAGGTAAAATAAATAGAACTAATTTTTATTCATCTAATATTCACATTGCAGAAGCTTAAGTACATAATACCCCTCATTACTATCTATGCGAGGAGAAGGGAAAAAGAAAACTTATATACAACTCATTACTACATTACTAAAGAAAACAAAGTTGTTGAACTTCTGAGGACTGGTTGTGTCACGCCCCAATTTTATTTAGCAGCAGAATAATTGGGAGACGCAACGAACAAGCAAGCATTCAGAAGCTATAGACAATAGCTTTTACAAATAGGGCCCACAATGCAATAATCAATTTTTCTTCCTTTATTTATCAAAATGAATATACAACCCCCAATGTCAAATGAAACATTCCTTGCTCACCAATCTATCTATCTCTCAAAGAAAAGGGAAATTACATTAATGACCAATCTAAATAAAAATAAGAATGGACTCTCTAAGTGTACTCCATGCTCGCGCACAAGTCCCATCATTTAGCTTTACCTTCACTACCTGAAATGTTAATGAGAGTAGGTATGAGCGCACTCGCCCAGTAGGATTACATCTTCCAAGAATGATATAAGTTTTAACAGTTTAAAAGCTAGAAGGTATGAACATGCTATAAACAATGCAATTAAACGGCGGTAGTAACACATGTGCATTGTATCCAGCAAGATTGTGAGATCAAGAGATGTAAAAATCAATCTAGTAATAAGGTTGTATTCAAGATTTCAAGATATTGTAAAAATGATATAGCAAGATGGTAACTTCATCAACAAGAGCAAGATAGCATGTAACAAGATGGCCATTTTACTAGCAAGCATTTTGAGTAACCCACTTGGAGCACTCCACAAGAATATCATGTAGGATCTACTAGTGCCTCATGCAAGTACGTCCTTCAGCCACTCGAGTTAAGGACCAGCACATAGTAGCAGGTAACAAGCAAGTATGTTTATACGTGTAAGAAGTACGTGCCATGCCAAGCACCAATCATGATTCTGCACCACGCCAGGCACACGACTTTGTTAGGGGATCACCTAACAATCAACTCCTGGGGTAATGAACATCTTTGGAAAAACTAGGCAATCAACACCTTGGGGTAAACAAGACTTTGTCGGGGGCAAATCTGACAATCACACCCATAGGTAACAGGACTTTTCCAGAATCTCCAGGCCCTCAGTCAGGTTCGTATTGCACAACACTGGCATGTGTCCAATAAGCCCATCGACTCATGGGTGACAAGAACGAGTTTTGAGTCCATGACTCCAATATCATTAATGTTCTTCAAGAACGTATCACAATAAGGCAATATGTGTCAATAAGGATAGACTGGTCGAGAAAGTTCAGGACTATCTTGTCAATAGTAATGATTATCGAGAGTTTCATGTCAATAATGATATAGAGTTCAGGGGTACGTTAGGAATATCAAGTCAAGAGTTCAATCCGGAAGCATTACGACACATTTACATAGATTCTATCTTTAATAACTTGGTTTCAGGTGTTATACTCGATCGATCACTCTGAGAAAGTCAAGATGAGAAGAGAAAGATGTCGTCATGAATGCCAAAAGAGAAGAGATACGTGCACACTAACTTCCGGGTACTTCATTGGTACAACCTGCTCGTAGGCCATGTGGGAATCCATGGTTAGAGGAGACTTACGGAGGCCTTGGTCAAGGGGTCACTAGTCTGGTAGAAGGAATATCCGACGGAGAGTTCACCACAAGCCAAGAAGGGCTTTCTTATTGTGCTAGAGTGTTGTGCACATGGCGCGCGTGAGAATCGCTCGAGTGCGTGTATGAGAATCTGATTATGGAAACTTCATTTATAGAACTCCATTTATGGTAAGTATCATGAGTGCTAAATCATGAAGTACTAATCATTCATGACTAATTTTAGCAAGTAACTATATGTTTTGGCAAGTTTGATAACAAGACAAGAATGTGAATAATCGGTAGGTAGAGAGCATGATCATGAACTTAAGATCAATTAAAAAATATGTAAACATATTTTAACTTTGATATGAGTTGATAAATGCATGATAAGACTTTCTAGAAGCTTCTTAGAATAGATCAAACTCCACATGCAAAGAACGACGACAAACGACAAAAAACCAAGATGTATGCCCCTTAGAAGGCAAATGCAATCCCATCCCTTCACTTTCTTAGGTCATAACTCATTATTTGTATTCAAATCTACACATGATATATCATCTTGAAGCTCTTTCATGAAGAAACCAGCAAAGAAAATGGCTCGTCAATTCGAGGTCTATATAAACAGTTATGGCGATAAGTGGACATAGGTATAAGGCGACACATTGCCCGTCGCCTTCTGAACATGAAGGCGACCATCAACTTGTCACCTTCTGAAGAAGAACACGAAATTGTCTGATTTTTGGTATGGGTCATGACCATGATGTTTTGCATTCTGGTAGCGACGTGTCAACCTGTCGCCACTGAATATGACATTTGGGTTGCTTTTTCTACCTATTTCCACTTTGACTTGGATTGGGTTTGACACCTGTGGGTTGAAAAATAAAAACAAATGCTAGGATGATCCAAATCAGGTGAAACCACCTTTTTTAGTTAGATTACTTCTAACACTTGTACAGTAGAAAATAATCGAAAAAAAGGTTGTTTAACTGGGTAATAAAATGTATTGTGACTGACTACATGATTCTAACACAGTGTTCATGTTTGGGATCATACTCTTAGTAAGGTCAACAAAAATTGAAGAAACTAGTGCCAAATTAAAGTAGACTCATAGGGTAACAAGTTCTATGTTGAACACTCGGTCCAAAAATGAGTCCACAGGGAGCTATGGAATTTGTAAGACAAGTCAAGGTTAAATCGCTACAGTACAATGTCAAGATCATGCAAGATTTAATTCGTGAAACTCTCAAGATAAAAAATGGGGAAACAGTAAGAACGTGATCTATATGTATGGATTCTAGAATGGACGAGATTAATTAGAGTTTGGCATGGATATGACCTACCTTTTAGGTGAAAGAAAGTCGTGCTCCTCGAAAACCCTAGTTTCAACCAGTCGTAGGAGAACACTTAATACTCTTTTTTTTTTGTAATTAATACCGGGACTTGTATTGATGAAAAGAGACATGTACACAAGGTGTATTCATACTATCACAATCCGATAGTTATGAATAGGAGAAGGAGCAATTAGCTCTAATAAAGGGAGCAAGAAAGAAGGCAATGAGCACAACACTCCCCGGGAAGACCATCACAAATTAAAATTTCTGATAATTCTGTTGGATCGATTTGAGGAAGAGGGAGCCTCCTGAACATGAAATTCAGTAATGTGACGGACATCAGCCAAAATAGATAGAAGAACATGGACTTGAGATCGCTGTTTAGAGTCAAAGAGGCGAGTGCATCTCTCCTTCCAAATCCACCAAAGAGCAGCACGAAAAGAAGTAAAAGCAACAATTGTACCAATACCTGATCCATGAAAGCTTCTGAAGAGAACACTTAATACTCACGAACTACTAGGTAAAAATTGTGCAAAATAGTGTCATAAGAAACTAGACTCGAAGAACTTTCCAAGGATGTATGGTTTGCACAGTTTTGTCAAGGTTTCACTAACCTTTGGTGATGATCTTGAAGGGACTCAAGTGCAGGTCATTGCAGATCCGAGTTGGGAAGAGCACGGGATTCCTCCTTGCTCCAGCCTTCTCCTTGAGATCGCCAACCACCATTGCCTCCAAGAATGCCTCCAATAACCTAGTGGTCATCCCATGGGAGGAGAGAGGCTTTATTTATAGAGAGAGGGACCTTTAGTTGCCTAATTAAATTAGAAAACCTTTAGGAACGAATTTGGGTATACCTTTCCTCAACTTGGAGATTCTCTCCCCAATTCATGATGGAATTGGTATGGAAGCTTACTTTAGGTGGTAACCACGAATTTGAGCTTGGTTTGAAGTCTAATGATGGTCTATAGGGTGAGAATTTACCCTATCATGGTCCATTAGTGAATATTTCTATATTTCGGGTCATTTTCCTAGCATGAATTTATTTGGTCCAAAGGACATCCTTCGGCTCATTTCTTTCGTTGGATTGTGAATACCCATTGTTTGAAGTCCAACCTAACTTTTATTTTAATTTATGACCCCTTATGTATATGTGATAATGGTTTTTCGACTTATTCCTTAATTAAGATAATAAGTCACAAAAATTCTTAAATTCAATCGAAAAGATTTTATTGCCCCAAATTCTTTATGGGTCACTAGAGAATAATATTAAAGTCTAACTATGATTTTTACGGAATTTTTAGATGTGTTTTTACATCTAGGATAATGATGCGTACACATTTAACTAGTTTTAATTATTAAGTGGTCATATTTTCTATTATCTCCAATTTTCAATTATTTTAATTCTCGGGTTGCATCCTCCACCCTTAAAAGAATTTGATCCCCAAATTCATAGGACAATTTCTTCTTTCTAAACTGCGTCAAATCTCCCTCACTTAAGAGTATGCATGTAGAGGAAAATTTCAAGTAGATTACTTCGAGGTTATTGTATTGGTATGAATATATAATTCTTCTCAATTATGACTTGAGAAATAGGAGAAGACAATACTAACGAGGAGAATCAGAAGAGCACCATGATTACATGATGCTTGTGATGTCATTGTGAGTAGATCTACCTCATGCCGTTTCGCCCTTTCTATTCATCCTAGAGCATTCCTTTCTGTGTTGCTTGAAGTCGGCCTTGATGTGTTGGATGTCGTCTTCTTCAAATGAGAGCAACCACTGATCTTGTGGCCCATACTTCCGCATCGCAGACAAGCCCACATCTTCCCCAACACTCCTCAACCTTATGTCCCAATTGACTACAGTGCCAACACTTCTCCTTGAATGGTTGGATTGCGTTCTGTGGTTGATCTTTCTCTTAGGCTTCTTATTCTTTAAGTGACACTTGTCTTTATTTAACCTCTTCTTAGGCCTTTTGGGTTGATAATCCTTGAAGTTAATGGTTTGTCCCCCTTGGGGTGGACTCCCATCATCTTCCTTGGTCATCTCTATGGCGTCTTCTACTAATTGAGCTCGTTTCACTATATCATTATAAATTTGGATGTCCTTGATGCCAGTAAAGGAATATATGCTGGCTTCAATCCATTTAAGAATCTTTTTCCATCATCTTCTCTGTCCCAACTAAGTGTGGTGCATAGTAGGACAGTCTAGCGAATTGGGCTTCGTACTCTGCCACTAGTACCCTTCTTGCTTAAAAGCAGCAAACTCCATAGCTTTCTTCTCACGAATCCTTTCTGAGAAATATTTATTATTGAAGTGTTCTAGGAATTCAACCCAAGTAATAGGATTATCAGGCAATGTAGCTTTGGTGGCCCCACCAGGTCCTTGCATCACGTTCTAGTTGAAAAGTGGCCAGTAGGGCCCTCTCTTGGTCCGTGCACTGCATTACATGAACATCCGTTCCATCTCTTGCATCTAGTTCTCAGCCTCCTTGAGGTCAAGAGATCCATCAACTTAAAAGGATCCATTCCTCTAAAATTCCTATGTAACTCTCCTGCCCTGACCCGAGCTCCACCCTGTACGACTTGTTGCGAGGCCTGCGCCAACTCCTGTAGTGTGTTATGTAAATCGCGCCATTGGCCACGCCTGGCTGCCATCTCCAAGAATGTTTGGGATCCTGAGAGACGACTGATAGTTAGTTATAGTCTAAGTTATTCTTTGTGAATATGAATTTATTAACTTTTGAAATATTCTAACCACGGGCACTACCCATCTCACTAGGTACTAACAAGAAACTAGCTTAGTGCTAGACACAAATAGTGTAGGAACCTAGATCCTTACAACATGATCCTCTAACGTACTTTCATAACTTAGCCCTAATGTATCCTAGGACTTTAGAAAGCCTATGCTCTGATACCACTCTTTCACGCCCCCAATTTCTTTTAGCAGCAGAATAAATTGTTAGACGCGACGAACAAGCAAGCATTCGGAAGCTAAAACCAATAGCTTTTACAAATAGGGCCACAATGCAATAATCAAATTTTCTTCCTTTATTTATCAAAACAAATATACAACCTCCAATGTCAAATGAAACACTCCTTCCACCCAATTTATCTATCTCTGAGGAAAAGGGAAATTACATTAATGACCAATCTAAATAAAAAAATAAGAATGGACTCTCTAAGTATACTCCACGCTCGGCGCACAAGTCCCATCATTTAGCTTTACCATCACTACTTGTGTGACGGCCCTCATTATACCGGTACGGTTATACCAACCCACATCGGTATAGCGAGAGTCCTCACAGTGGGACATTTACCCAAACGATACTAACAGCTGAGATACACTCGAATATACAACAGAGTAGCGGAAGTAAAAGACAACTGTCTCCATTCATTCATCATCCACATTTAACATACATGAAGTTTGCAATTAACAATAAAGAACTAAAGTTCACATAATTTAAACTGCTGAAATAAAATACATAATGTCCACACTATACATTCTTTTCATGATAATTCTAATACAATGTTCAAAGTACATACTATGAAATACACAAATCACAAAGAAGCTCCAAAACTAGCTAATCTCCGCGCTCGGAGTCCGTCTCCACGTCTCCTCCAAAGGTGCCACGTCACCAACTACACATGTACGCCGATGCAAGGAGTGAGTCCAAGACTCAGCAAGAAACACTACTCATAACATACACGTATAAGTCATAGGGGTTCCTACATGCACATTCAAAATTTACAAAACACATGGCATGCTAGTCATTCGGAGGTTTCAACCTATCATGAAAGTTTTACAAGTTTATACATGGATCATGCTTTCAGATTCTAAGAATAAAACTTTACCTATCACATGCTCTCTATTCAATTTACTCATGAAATTTTGTCTTTAAGAACCGAGACATGAGAGCTACCCACATGAATATTGTACATACATGAAAAGAAAACACGACTAGCTGGATCCTACAGGTTTGTAAACACATACATAGACATTTTCACATGCTTTAAGTTGCTGGTTTCACATGGTTGAATGGCTGTAAACCTACACATGAGAGCTACAATATCTTTAAAAACAAATCATGTGAACAACAAATCATGCCACTTGCATAGGCTCATCAATTATCCCTAACATGGATTCTAGACATTTTTGCACACATACACATGATAATAACAACATGAATTTACTGATTTCACATGGTTTCAGATTTGTCTCACATGGATTTCAAATCATATCTCATATTTAGAATTTCACATTTCTTACACAAGCTTTCTCTTTCACATGGTTACACTTTACACATACACATTCACATTGTTCACTTACACATTTGCACATGAAACATACACATTACACATTTCACATTACACATTTTAGGTGCCGTGACACATAGTCCAAACCACCAAAAAGGACATATACACATCACATTACACATAGACGCCATCTAGGCATTCCAATGGCGACTCTTTGACTGCGCAGACTGGGAGAACAAGTCTCCACCCTAACCAGTGGTACTTGTCCACCTCCAGGATTTCCCCTAATGCCCTTGGGTCACTTACACATTGAACTTTCTCAGGGGACTTTTCCCTGATATAGTTCCACTGCCCTCTGTGGAAGCAAGTCACTTGGCACAATTTACACATTTACACATTTTACCAATTTTTACACATGGTTTACACATATCACTTTTCATCTCATTCACTTTCTCACTCACATGCACATCTCTTTTTTCCTAACATGGCACTACAGATTTCAGGAGCTTAACACACAGTAATTTCACATTCAAGTTAGGTTAAGCAATATCTAATCACAATACGATAATACATAGATTTCTATATTTCACATGGAAAATACATAACTTTTATATACTGGCCAAATGACCTGAAATTTTACCACATGCTATTTTCGGGTTCTAGATCATACACTCAAATTTTCAGATTTTTCTGAAAAATAGAAATTACAGTAAAAAAACACTTATTTAGCATGCTATTCACAATTTAAGTTATCATGGGGTTTAATGTCATGCAATTTTGCCACTTACTGTTTAAACAGAGGTTACTGTCACATACATGATCTGAGAATACAGAATTTACTCTAAATCATACAATTGTAGATCGATCACCACAATCATTAGCATGCCGTTTTATTTACCGAACCGAATTTATTGGCAATTTATATAAGCATGGATAATTCATCAAAAACTGAGTACATGTACACTGATCTACTACTCTTCATGATCAGACAAGACTAAGGCATTCAGACTAATCCTAATCATGAAACATGGATTGGCAAGATTTCAACATTTCATGCTTACACATTCACGGTATAAAATTTCCTACATTCACCATCATACATCACACTCATCCACACACCACAATTGACAATATACATAGTGTATAGGTTACCATATATCCTCATCACGGAAACCATACCGAAAATAGCGATAGGAAGGGCAGAACAGGTCACTGTTCTGTCCAGAGGAACTTGGCGGCAGTCTCTGGCCGCTGACTCATGGTCAGCGACATGGTCGATGGACGCCAAGCATGATATCGGCGTCCATTGACCTTGCCGTCAATGCAGGTCTGTGCAGAAACACAGACCCGAGCTCTCAAAATTGGGGTGAATGTGAGGGTCTAGGACTCGAGGGAAAAGTACAAAAATTGTAAAACGACCTAGACACATACGGGGACATCATAGTTAGGTCACTTGCCTTTAAAAAATTTCACCAAGGGATCTAGGGCTCGGCGAAGCTCTCCTTGGGCAGTCCAAGAAGCTTTAAAGAATGCTGGACTGGGTTCCAGAGCGAGCTCCAGGGCCTTCCAAGGTCGGAGGCCTTCCTCGAAGATCCAGCAACTCCTTAGCAGCAGATCTCCTGAACATCTTCAGGTTGAGGGATTTTTGGGTTCCAAAGTGGGGTTTTCCTCAGTTTTTTTCTAGGTTTTTTCTCTCTTTTTCTCCTCTTGCAAGGTCAGAGAGGAGTGGGAGAGGCCATTTCGGGTTCAGACATAAGGAGGCCTCTCTCCCACTCTTAGAGTGACTTGACAGCCCTCAGAGCCATTGGGGACAGCCCCCCAATGGCTGGCTTTCTTGTTTCAGAAGTTTGCAGCTGCTGCGCATGCAGGCCAGAGAGATTGGCATCCATATCGCTGGACGCCGGATTAGTGTTGGCGTCCATGTCTGGACGCTGACACCACCTCAACGGCCTGAGGTTGACGCCAAGATGGCCTTCGGCCAGAAGTCTAAAATATGCAGAAATCCATGCATACCATGCTATATACATGCAATATGTATATGGTAGTTAGCCATACTATCACCATTCAATACATGCATATCTACATCTAATATAAACATATGCACACGTAATTATACTAATCAATACGTACGTAAATATGTATACATACACAACACAAATATACACATGCAAATACGAATAATGCGACGGAAATTCGAGGGCCTTACACCTCTCCCCCTTAAAGAAACTTCGTCCTCGAAGTTAGAACGACACTACTCAAACAAAAGGGGATACTTCTTCTTCATCGCATCCTCAAGCTCCCACGTAGCCTCCTCACATGAGAAGTTCCGCCATAGAACTTTCACCGACGCAATACTCTTGTTCCGGAGATGCTGAACCTTCCGGTCAAGAATGGCTACTGGTTGCTCGACATACGAAAGATCTGGCTGGATCTCCACTGGCTCATGACTAATCACATGAGACGGATCTCGGACATACTTCCTGAGCATAGATACGTGGAATACCGGGTGAACGCTAGCCAAAGCTGGGGGTAAAGCTAGCTCATACGCCACGCTGCCCAAACGTCTGAGAATCTCATATGGGCCAATGAATCTAGGGCTTAGCTTGCTATGCCTGCCAAATCTGACAACTCCACGAGTAGGCGATATCTTCAAGAAGACATGATCGCCAACCTCGAACTCAAATCTTCCTTCTGTTGTCGGCATAACTCTTCTGCCTATCCTGTGCCGCAACAAGCCTTTTCCTGATAAGCTGGATCTTATCCGAAGTTTCCTGAACTAACTCCGGTCCGATCAACTGCCTATCACCAGTCTCCTCCCAACATAAAGGAGATCTGCAGGGCCTACCATACAACGCCTCGAATGGAGCCATACCAATACTAGCATGAAAGCTGTTGTTGTATGCGAACTCCACAAGAGGTAAATGACGCTCCCAATCATCCTTCCAATCCAGAACACACGCTCTCAACATATCCTCGAGCGTCTGGATAGTCCTCTCGGACTGTCCATCGGTCTGGGGATGAAACGCCGAACTGAGCTTAAGCTCCGAACCTAACGCATCCTGAAGACCCTTCCACAATCTCGAAGTAAATCTCGGATCTCGATCCGAAATGATCGACTTCGGCACACCATGCAATCTAATGATACCACTAACATACAATCTAGCTAAACTCTCTACTGCTTCTTCTTCATAGGCAAGAAATGAGCAGTCTTCGAGAATCTATCTACAACTACCCAAATCGAGTCATTGCCCCTTCTAGATCGAGGCAAACCCGATACGAAATCCATAGTGACAGCTTCCCACTTCCACACGGGGATATCCATCCTCTGCATAAGGCCGGATGGTCGCTGCCGCTCGGCCTTCACCTGCTGACATACTAGACATCTAGACACATAATCCGCAACATCCTTCTTCATACCGGACCACCAAAATGATCTCCTCAGGTCTTGATACATCTTAGTGTTACCCGGATGAATAGAGAATCACGATCTATGAGCCTCCGCTAACACATGTTCATAGACATCTACTACATCAGGGACACAAACACGGTGCTGAAATCTAATCACACCGTCCTCATCACAAGCAATGCCCGCCTTACCCACTAACTCTAACAATCTAGGATCGGCTTTCTGCTGCTCAATCACCTCATCCAATACTGAGGATCTAAGGGACAGCTGAGCTACAAAAGCCTGACACAGCGATGGCTCTAACTCGGTCATAGAGCACGCTGCATCCTCCAACATCTTCCAATCTGCTGGAGCGAAGACCTCTTTCTACTAAGAGCATCTGCTACGACGTTCGCCTTTCCAGGATGATACTGAACGGTCGAAGTCATAGTCCTTCAAAAACTCAATCCATCCTCTGCCTCAGGTTTAATTCCTTTTGGGAGAAAAGATACTTCAAGCTCTTGTGGTCGGTAAACACCTCAAATCTGACACCATAAAGATAGTGCCTCCAGATCTTAGTGCATGAACCACTGCTGCGAGCTCCAAATCATGAGTCGGATAGTTCCTCTCATGCTCCTTCAACTGACGAGAAGCATAAGCCACTACCCTCTCTCGCTGCATGAGTACACAGCCTAAACCAATCTGAGATGCATCCGTATAAATGGCAAAGCCTCTAGACCACTAGGCAATACCAATACCGGAGCAGAAGTAAGCTTAGCCTTCAATAGCTGAAAGCTACGCTCACATGCCTCAGACCATACGAACTTCTCACTTTCCTGGTCAGCTTTGTCAAAGGGGCGGCGATGGATGAGAAACCCTCAATGAATCGCCGATAATAACCAGCTAACCCAATGAAACTACGAATCTCCGAAGGAGTCGGGGAATCTCCCAATCCATAACTGCTGGAACTTTGCTGGATCAACTGCAACACCAGCGCCGGAGATGACATGCCCGAGAAAGTGAACCTCGCGCAACCAGAACTCGCACTTGCTGAACTTCGCATACAGCTTGTGCTCACGGAGAACCTCTAAGACTAACCTCAAATGCTGACGATGTGTGGCCTCATCCGGAGAATAGACCAACACGTCATCAATAAACACAACAAAAAAGCTATCTAAATACGGACTAAACACCCGGTTCATGAGATCCATGAACGTTGCAGGGGCGTTGGTCAATCCGAAAGGAAGAACCAAAAACTCATAATGTCCATAACGGGATCTAAATGCCGTCTTGGACACATCCTCACTCCTAATCCTCAACTGATGATAACCAGATCGCAAGTCAATCTTAGAGAAGATTGATGCATCCTACAACTGGTCAAACAGATCATCAATCCGAGGTAAGGGATACCTGTTCTTCACAGTCACTGGTTCAGCTTTCTATAATCAATACACAACCTAAGTGACCCGTCTTTCTTCTTGACGAACAATACAGGTGCGCCCCAAGGGGAAACACTAGGGCGAATAAATCCCTTATCGAGCAATTCTTGCAATTGCTTCCTCAACTCGGCTAACTAACTCTGCAGGTGCCATCCGATATGGGCCTTCGAGATAGGAGAGGTGCCTGGAAGCAACTCTATAGTGAACTCTATCTCCCTATCCGGTGGCAATCCAGACAAGTCATCAGGAAGACATCTAGAAATCCTGCACCACATCGATCTCTGTAAGAGTCGGTGACGGACCAGCATCGGGTACTAACATAACGCTGGCAAGAAATGCGTCACAACCCTGTTCACCATGCGCATCGCCTTCATGGCAGAGATGACTAACTTTCCCGCTAAGTCCTTGGCAAGGGATGAGAGAACTCGTCCTCACCAGGAATGCAGAAAACAATCCTCTTCCGACGACAATCCACTAACGCATAGTGCTCCTCTAGCCATCCAGACCAAGAATAACATCATAGTCCTTCATCTTTAGCAAGAAGAAACACCCATCTAGGACTCTATCCTCAATGCACACAGGTAACGACAGAATACACTTCCTAGTCGATACCGTACCCGTAGGGGTGTGCACAGACAAAGGGACCTCTAACTCCTCAGACTCTATGCCTGACTCTAAGGCTAACTGCCTAGCGAACCGCTCGAAAATGAACGAGTGAGTGGCACCCGTATCAAACAAAACACGAGCGTGCACACCGAAAAGCAAAACCGTACCTTCGGTGACGCTGCTCTCGGCGTCCTCGCGCGGCTAAAGCAAACACTCGAGCTGGGGCTCGAGGCCTTCCTGGTCTTCCTGTAACTGGCGCGGCTGTCGCTACTGTGGTGCTGGCGCTCCACGCTGAGCTCCTTGCTGAAGTCTTGGGCAATCTTTGATCTTGTGGTCATGCTCCCACACTTCAAGCATCTACCCGCTACCAACCAACACTCGGAACCACCGTGTGTCTTCCCACAATGGGGACACTCTTTCTTCACACCAGGGGAACGTACAGAAGGTACCTGAGAGTTGCTGTATCATTGGTTTCTGCGGTGTCTGATACACCGTCTTCTTCTTATCCTGCGCTGGAATGACGTTGCCGGCCTCTTCTGCGAAGCCTTCTTCTCCTTCAGATATTGCTCCATTTCTCCCTCCTGTCTGCAGGCAGCGCTGAGGGCCTCGTCTAGCGTGCGGTGGTCAAACGCCACGAGTCTCGTCCTCAGTGATGGTTTGAGACCATCACAAATTCTTGGTCTTTTACGCTCATCCTCTACAATATGCGGTGCATATTTAGAAAGTTCAGAAAACTTGCCTCGTATTCCAGGATGGTCATTGATGCTTGCGTCAGGGAAAGGAATTCTGCTCCATCTTGTCCTGATATGCTCTGGGACGAACTTGGCTCGAAAGAGCCTCACGAACGCGTCCACGTCACGTCTACTGCTCCGTCCTCAAAGCGTGTACGAAGTAGGGAGGACCACCATACATCCGCTCTCTCCTGCAATACACCTTCATAAGCACCAACTAACAAATTCTAGCTTGACAAACAACATAACAAGCATAAACTAAAAAAACATACCTGTAGCATGGGGTGGCTAGTGTCACCTTGTCCTCATCAGGGCACCTGATAGCTCGGAAGATTTTCTCTGTCTCCCTTAACCAGCTTTCTGCCATTAGTGGATCACTCTCCCCCTTAAAAGAGGGTGGGGTCATCCTCTTGAATCGCTCCATGATGGATGGTCCACCATGGTCTGAGCTGGTGCCTGAGCTGCTACATTAAACAATAACAATACACAATAAACACAATATCATGCAATTTAAATAGAAACTACTGGTTTTTCATTAATCTACCTGGGCCTCCAACTGGGCCTGGAGAGTGCTGCCTGGGTATGAGCCTGCGTCTGCATGGCTTGCACCAGACCTTGCATGAATACTCCGTAGTCCACAGGTGGCGGTGGGGGAAGTACAGGGCCTCGCGGTGCCGAGGCCTGTTGCTCCGCCTAATCATCACGTCGCGGCTCGTCCTCACGGGCCGACGCTCCACCACGCCTACCTCTCGAAGCCATGGCTGTAATAAATTTCAGCCAACATTAGAGCTAGGTTATTAAGTTTTCTAACCATTTCTTATCTATCTTTCACTTCTCATTAGTGTTTTCTACACATGTGGACATACTTAGCATGCAATGGGGATGATGACTTAGGTATATTCATGTGCAATCTCAACCGGTCGCTCTGATACCAATCTCTGTGACGGCCCTCATTATACCGGTACGGTTATACCAACCCACGTCGGTTATAGCGAGAGTCCTCACAGTGGGACATTTACCCAAACGATACTAACAGCTGAGATACACGCGAATATACAACAGAGTAGCGAAGTAAAAGACAACTGTCTCCATTCATTCATCATCCATTTAACATACATGAAGTTTGCAATTAACAATAAAGAACTAAAGTTCACATAATTTAAACTGCTGAAATAAAAATACATAATGTCCACACTTATACATTCTTTTCATGATAATTCTAATACAATGTTCAAAGTACATACTATGAAAACACAAATCACAAAGAAGCTCCAAACTAGCTAATCTCCGCGCTCGGAGTCCGTCTCCACTGTCTCCTCCAAGGTGCCACGTCACCAACTACACCTGTACGCCGAAGCAAGGAGTGAGTCAAAGACTCAGCAAGAAACACTACTCATAACATACACGTATAAGTCATAGGGGTTCTACATGCACATTCAAAATTTACAACACATGGCATGCTAGTCATTCGGAGGTTTCAACCTATCATGAAAGTTTTACAGTTTATACATGGATCATGCTTTCAGATTTCTAAGAATAAAATTTACTATCACATGCTCTCTATTCAATTTACTCATGAAGTTTTGTCTTTAATGAACCAGACATGAGAGCTACCCACATGAACATTGTACATACATGAAAGGAAAACACGACTAGCATGGATCCTACATGTTTTTAAACACATACATAGACATTTTCACATGCTTTAAGTTGCTGGTTTCACATGGTTTAATGGCTGTAAACCTACACATGAGAGCTACAATATCGCTTAAAACAAATCATGTGAACAACCAATCATGCCACTTGCATACGTGCTCGTCAATTATCCCTAACATGGATTCTAGCATTTTTGCACACAAACATGATAATACAACATGAATTACTGATTTCACATGGTTTCAGATTTGTCTCACATGGATTTCAATATCATATCTCATATTTAGAATTTCACATTCTTTTACAAGTTTTCTCTTCACATGGTTACACTTTACACATACACATCACATTATTCAATTACACATTGACACATGAACACATACACATTACACATCACATTACACATTTTAGGTGCCGTGACACATAGTCCAAACCACCAAAGAAGGACATATACACATCACATTACACATAGACGCCATCTAGGCATTCCAATGGCGACTCTTTGACTGCGCAGACCGGGAGAACAAGTCTCCACCCTAACTAGTGGTACTTGTCCACCTCCAGGATTCCCCCTAATGCCCTTAGGGTCACTTACACATTGAACTTTCTCAGGGGACTTTTCCCTGATACAGTTCCACTGCCTCTGTGGAAGCAATGTACACTTGGCACAATTTACACATTTACACATTTTACCGATTTTTTACACATGGTTTACACATATCACTTTTCATCTCATTCACTTTCTCACTCACATGCACATCTCTATTTTTCCTACATGGCACTACAGATTTCAGGAGCTTAACACACAGTAATTTCACCATTCAAGTTAGGTTTAAGCAATATCTAATCACATTACGATAACTTCATATAGATTTCTATATTTCACATGGAAAATACATAACTTCTTATATACTGGCCAAATGACCTGAAATTTTAACCACATGCTATTTTCGGGTTCTAGATCATACACTCAAATTCAGATTTTTCTGAGCTAAATAGAATTACAGTAAATAAAACACTTATTTAGCATGCTATTCACAATTTAAGTTAACATGGGGTTTAACACATCATGCAATTTTGCCACTTACTGTTTAAACAGAGGTTACTGTCACATACATGATCTGAGAATACAGAATTACTCTAAACCATACAATGTAGATCGATCACCACAATCATTATTGCATGCCGTTTTATTTACCGAACCGAATTTATTGGCAATTTATACAAGCATGGAAATTCATCAAAAACTGAGTATATGTCACTGATCTACTACTCTTCATGATCAGACAAGACTAAGGCATTCAGACTAATCCTATCATGAAACATGGATTGGCAAGAATTTCAACATTTCATGCTTACACATTCACGGTATAAAATTTCCTACTTCACCATCATACATCACACTCATCCACACACCACAATTGACAATATACATAGTGTATAGGATTACCATATATCCTCATCACGGAAACCATACCGAAAATAGTCGATAGGAAGGGCAGAACAGGTCACTGTTCTGTCCAGAGGAACTTGGCGGCAGTCTCTGGCCGCTGACTCATGGTCAGCGACATGGTTGATGGACGCCTAGCATGATATCGGCATCCATTGACATTGCCGTCAATGCAGGTCTGTGCAGAAACACAGACCCGACCTCTCATGATTGGGTGAATGTGAGGGTCTAGGACTCGAGGGAAAATGTACAAAAATTGTAAAACCCCCTAGACTCATACGGGGACATCATGGTTAGGTCACTTGCCTTTTAAAAATTCACCAAGGGATCTAGGGCTCGGTGAAGCTCTCCTTGGGCTGTCCCCAAGAAGCTCTTAGAATGCTTGACTCCGGGTTCCTGAGCGAGCTCCAGGGCCTTCCAAGTCGGAGGCCTTCCACGTTGATCCAGCAACCTCCTTGAAGCAGCAGATCTCCGGAACAATCTTCAGGTTGAGGGATTTTTGGGTTCCAAAGTGGGTTTTTCCTCAGTTTTTTCTAGGGTTTTCTTCACTCTTTTTCTCTCTTGTAAAGGTCAAGAGAGGAGGGGAAGAGGCCATTTCGGGTTCAGACATAAGGAGAGCCTCTCTCCCACTCTTAGAGTGACTTGACAGCCCTCAGAGCCGTTGGGGACAGCCCCCCAATGGCTGGCTTTCTTGTTTCAGAAGTTTGCAGCTCTGCTGCGCATGCAGGCCAGAGAGATTGGCGTCCATATCGCTGGACGCTCGGATTAGTGTTGGCGTCCATGTCTAGACGCTGACACCACCTCAACGGCCTGGGGTTGGCGCCAAGATGGCCTTCGGCCAGAAGTCTAAAATATGCAGAAATCCATGCATACCATGCTTATATACATGCAATACGTATATGGTAGTGTAGCCATACTATCACCATTCAATACATGCATTATCTACATCTAATATAAACATATGCACACGTAATTATACTAATCACTACGTACGTAAATATGTATATACATACACAAGCACAAATATACACATGCAAATACGAATAATGCGACGGAAATTCGAGGGCCTTACAACTTGAAATGTTAAAGAGCAGGTATGAGCGCACTCGCCCAGTAGGATTTACATCTTCCAGCAATGATATAAGTATTTAAAAGTTTAAAAGCTAGAAGGTATGAACATGCTATGTACAATGCAATTAAAACGGCGGTAGTAACACATGTGCAATGTATCCTCTGCAAGATTGTGAGATCAAGATATGTAAGGATCAATCTAGCAGTAAGGTTGTATTCAAGAGTTCAAGATATTGTGAACAATGATCTAGCAAGATGGTAACTTCATGGACAAGAGCAAGATAGCATGTTACAAGATGGCCATTTCACTAGCAAGTATTTTGAGTAACCCACTCGGAGCACTCCACATGAATATCACGCAGGATTTATTGGTGCCTCATGCAAGTACGTCCTTCAACCACTCGAGTTAAGGACCAGCACACAGTAGTAGGTAACAAGCAAGTAATTTTATCACGTGTAACAAGTACGTGCCATGCCAAGCACCAATCATGATTCCGCACCATGCTAGGCACACGATTTTGTTAGGGGATCAACCTAACAATCAACTCCTGGGTTAACGAACATCTTTGGGAAAACTGGGCAATCAACACCATGGGGTAAACAGACTTTGTCGGGGGCGAATCCGACAATCACACCCATAGGTAACAGGACTTTGCCAGAATCTCTAGGACCAGATCGGGCCCTCAGTCAGGTTCGTATTGCGCAACACTGGCATGTGTCCCAATGAGCCCATCGACTCATGGGTGACAGAACGAGTTTTGAGTCCATGACACCAACATCATTAATATACTTCAAGAACGTATCACAAGAAGGCGATGTGTGTCAATAAGGATAGACTGTCGAGAAAGTTCAGGACTATCATGTCAAGTAATGATTATGAGAGTGTCATGTAATTAATGATATAAGTTCAAGGGTACGTTAGGAATATCAAGTTAAGAGTTCAGTCCGGAAGCATTATGACACATTTACATAGATTCTATCTTTAATAACTTGGTTTCATGTTTTATACTCGATCGATCACTCCGAGAAAGTCAAAATGAGAAGAGAAAGATCTCGTCAAGAATGCCAAAAGAGAAGAGATACGTGCACACTAACTTCCGGGTCCTTCATTGGTACAACCTGCTCGTAGGCCATGTGAGAATCCATGGTCAGAGGAGACTTACAGAGGCCTTGGTCAATGGGTCACTAGTATGGCAGAAGGAATATCCAACAGAGAGTTCACCACAAGCCAAGAAGGGCTTTCTTATTGTGCTAGAGTGTGTGCGCATGGCGCGTGTGAGAATCGCTTGTGTGCATGTATGAGAATCCGATTATGGAAACTTCATTTATAGAAACTCCATTTATGGAAAGTATCATGAGTGCTAAATCATGAAGTACTAATCATGCATGACCAATTTTAGCAAGTAACTATGTGTTTTGGCAAGTTGATAATAAGGCAAGAATGTGAATAATCGGTAGGTAGATAGCATGATCATGAACTTAAGATCAATTAAAAATTATGTAAACATGTTTTAACTTTGATATGGGTTGATAAATGCATGATAAGTCTTTCTATAAGCTTCTTAGAATAGATCAAACTCACACATGCAAAGAACGACACAAACGACGAAAACCAAGATGTATGCCCCTTAGAAGGCAAATGCAGTCCCATCCCTTCACTTTCTCAGGTCATAACTCATTTATTTCTTATTCAAATCTCACACATGAATATATCATCTTGAAGCTCTTTGAATGAAGAAACTAGCAAAGAGAATGGCTCGTTAATCCGAGGTCTATATAAACAGTTATGGCTGATTAAGTGGACATGGGTAGAAGGCGACACATTGCGTGACGCCTTCAGAACATGAAGTGACCATCATCTTGTCGCCTTCTGAAGAAGACCACAAAACTATCTGATTTTTGGTATGGGTCACAAACATGATGTTGTCGCAATCTGGTAGCGACGTGTTGACCTGTCGCCACCTGAATATGACGTTTGGGTTGCTTTTCTACCTATTTCCAACTCCGACTTGGATTGGGTTTGACACGTGTGGGTTTGAAAATCTAAACAAATCCTAGGATGATCTAAATCGGGTGAAACCACCTTTGTTAGTTAGATTATTCTAATACTTGTACAGTAGAAAATAATCTAAAACAAAGGTTGTTTGACTAGGTAATAAAATGTATTATGACTGACTATGTGATTCTGACACAGTGTTCATGTTTGGGCTCATACTCTCAGTACGGTCAACAAAAATTGACGAAACTAGTGCCAAATGAAAGTATACTCATAGGGTAACAAGTTCTATGTTGAACACTCGGTCCAAAAATGACTCCACAGGGAGCTATGGAACTCGTAAGACAAGTCAAGGTTAAATCGCTACAGTACAACGTCAAGATCATGCAAGATTTAATTCATGAAACTCTCAAGATAAGAATTGGGTAAAATAGTAACAACTGATCTATAGATATGGATTCTAGTATGGACGAGTTTAATTAGAGTTTGGCATGGAGATGACCTACCTTTTAGGTGAAAGAAAGTCGTGCTCCCCGAAAACCCTAGTTTCAACTAGTCGTAGGAGAACCTTAATACTCACGAACTACTGGTAAAAATTGTGCAAAATAGTGTCATAAGAAACTAAACTCGAAGAGCTTTCCAAGGATGTAGGTTTGTACAGTTTGGTCGAGGTTTCACTAACCTTTGGTGATGATCTTGAAGGGACACATGTGCAAGTCGTTGCAGATCCGAATTGGGAAGAGCACGAGATTCCTCCTTGCTCCAGCCTTCTCCTTGAGATCTCCAGCCACCATTGCCTCCAAGAACACCTCCAATAACCCTAGTGGTCGTCCCATGGGAGAGAGAGGCTTTATTTATAGAGAGAGGGGCCTTTAGTTGCCTAATTAATTAGGAACCCTTTAGGCACGAATTTGGGTATACCTTTCCCAACTTGGAGATTTCTCACCCCAATTCATGATGGAATTGGTATGGAAGCTTACCTTGGTAACCACGAATTTGGGCTTGGTTTGAAGTCTAATGATGGTCTATAGGGTGAGAATTTACCTTATCATGGTCCATTAGTGAATATTTCTGAATTTCGGGTCATTTTTCTAGCATGAATTTATTTGTGGTCCAAAGGACATCCTTCGGCTCATTTATTTCATTGGATTGTCAATACCCATTGTTTAAAGTCCAACCATAACTTTTATTTTAATTTATGACCCCTTTATGTATATGTGATAATGGTTTTTTGACTTATTCCTTAATTAAGATAATAATCACAAAAATTCTTAAATTCAATCCAAAAGATTTTCATTGGCCCAAATTTCTTTATGGGTCACTAGAGAATAAATTTAAAGTCTAACTATGATTTTTACGAAAATTTTAGATTTGTTTTTACATCTGGGATAATGGTGCGTATGCATTTAACTAGTTTTAAATTATTAAGTGGTCATATTTTCTTTTTATCTCCAATTTTCAATTATTTTAATTCTCGGGTTGCTAAAGGTTGTCCCGCTCAACACACTCCCCCCTTTAAGCATTACCCACATCTTGATCACCTGAAATAATAGGATTATGTGAGCTAACTAGCCCAGTAGGATTCAATTCTTCTAATCAAAGAAGAGTAAGCTGTCCAAAAAAGAGGATAAGAAACCTGACTGTTGTCAACAGTGAATATCAAAGATGATTGAACAAGCATGTCAACTAGACAATAAATATAGAACATAAATACTGAATTACGAATACATGGTCAAGAATCTAGGATAACATTCATGTTCTGATTCAAATACATATTCACACATGAAAAGATAACATGATGACTAATCAAGCTTGTATTGATGCAATGCCAAGCATTCACAAATCCTTTATCGTTTCGTACGGCTACTAAACGAATTCGGGTGCTCCTCCCAGGACTGGACCACCCTATTTGCACAGGCATATATCTCAAATGAGTCCAAAGACCCAAAAATTGTCATCATAATTCATTCTTGCACGGTTTCAAGTAGGGTATATAAGTGCTGAAGGCTTCTCATAGAACAGAGATTCAAGTTACAATGTAAACACTTACAGAAAATTGGAGACAAGCAGTCATATGTACTGGAGATGTTCAAAGACATTCCATAGTAAAATATGGATGACATTTGAATGATCTTTCTCAAGGATACAATGGTTGAAATCCAAGGAAATAAGGGTAACACTAGTTGGGTCAATACCAGGTGAGTCATTAAAAGCTTGGACAAGAAAGGTGCTGGAAAGCAAGACTGGACAGTGTATGTCGAAAGCCAGAAGGTAGCTGTCGATAGGTACATGCTTGCAGAACCACATTTTTGGAATTTGGATAGTACCTGTCGGCAGGACAGGGATGGCTATCGATAGGTCGGTCCATCTGTCGACAGACAAGAGCCATCTGTCGACAGCTACTGGTTTTTCTGAAGTTTTTGGTTCTGGAAGCTCGAGGCCTGTCGACAGGTGATTCCCAACTGTCGACAGCCACAGGTTCAACTTCCAGAAGTGGATCTACAGCCACTCTAAAGACCTTTTTAATGGTTCCTATGAATCCAAACATGGTTAACAACAACTAGAAAGATTTATTTATAGTTCTAAATACTACATTACATGGAGAACAAAATAAAGCATGAGAAACACAACCTACACTTAGGTGGCCAGAAATTTAGAAATGAAGTACTGGAAGTACCATTTATCTAAAAAATATTTGCTTGCATCCAATAGGAAGATTTTCACAAGTACACATGCTAAAACATTATTATAGGGAATGGACATACAATTCAGAAGGTGGTTTATGGAGTCAAAGACAAGTGTGTAAGTGGTCAAACTCCTAAACAAAAGACTCTTTAGCACGGTTAGGAGACAAGAATGACAAAAGAGGAAGGAATCCTACCTGACTTAAGAAGACGAAAGCCTTCACTTATCCTTAATAAGGAGCCACCACAACAAGAGGAAGGGAACAACAAGGTTGCAGACGTAGCAGCAACGTGAGTAGAAGCAGCAGCAACAGCCACGGCAGCAACTATAGCTATAGCAAGCAGCACCTATGGCAAGAGTGGTAGCAGCAGCAGCTCCAGCAGCGACAGCTCCAACAGCAAGGAGCAGGAGAGAAGCTAGAACAAGAAGTGGAAAAACTCCCACGAAGGGTGAGGGGAGGCTTATATAAGCTCTCAACCCCAAGAATTGCATGGTACGTAGCCATACAGGTGGAGCCGTAAGACTCCCTTTTACCATGCTAGGCCACGTTTACCATGCATGGATTCCCCATCTTACACGTTTAAAACATGTAAGCATCCTAACCCAGGTGAAATGTGCTTACGTAGCCCCTAATGCGTAGCAAGAGTTAAAAAAAAATGATTACGTAAATGGGTGGAAAATTAGCAGACCCATTTGTCCTTAAAATTTTATATCCAAATGATGTCCATTCAAGTTGAAATTTCAACCATAAGCTAATACAAAGGTTTTACAATTATGGTAATTTTATTTTAATTTTAGAATTTATTTTTCACCCAACAAAAATTTCCCGAAAAATAGTTGCGTCGGCTTAATCTCAAAATCCGCACATTAACAATTCTGGATATTTACATTTCTGTTATCAGCACATTTTTCTGGAAATTATGGTGTTCTCAGATTTAATTTTCATTAAAGAGTTCTGGTGTCGCCCTGTCGGAGTGCGCACCTCTGAGTACGACACTGGAATAATATTTATTACCAGTTAATCCTAAATTAAAGTTAATTACATCTCATGATAGTAGTGATATTTAACAATCAAATTATTCACATTTTTGGTAAATAAAATTTTGGGGCATTACACCAGGGTACTCTTGACTTCACTCTTGGTCATTCCCGTCCTTGTGAGTGTAAGTATCCTCATCGGTCTCACCTGAGAACACATAACATAACGCAGGGTGAGCGATAACGCCCAATAGACTTAAATATCTTGATCATGCATGCTTTAATGATTAATGTATTAAAGAGTAGAGTAACTAATGATAGAGAGCGAGAGTCAAGTATTGTCAAGCAAGTGATAGCACGATAGCATGATTCATATAGCACAAGCGTCAAGTATAGCACAAAGAGCAGGATGGCCATAGCACAAATAGCACAATATAGTTCATGATAGCACAATGAGTCGAGTATAGCATAGCACTTTGATTGTCATATAGATAGTCGATATAGATAGCACTTGAGTGTAATGCCAAACACTCTGGTCAATTAACTCCCGTGGGCACTAGCACTTTTGGGCGCACCTCCTAGGACTAGACCGGCCCTTTATATTGCCAAGCATTAGTCATATTTATCATTAAACAATCAGTCAAATGGCTATATAGAGTACCAAGAATATAGGAGAGTACTTGATGAATGGATGAGATATTAGAGAGAGTGTGAATAGATGAGCGAGTAGATTAATGATGAGAACTATAGGTCATTACACATAAAAGTCGATTAAATGGGCGATAGTAACAGTCGCACAACACGTGCAATTGGTGTTGGCAATTAGGTGGAATTCACTAATTTTCCACTGGCCATGTTATGCACAGGTTCAGAAGTTCGCCGTGATCAAGATAAGAGAACTTCTAAAGCCATTTGGATCATGTTGATCCCTAAGGGTGTCATAGGTGTTAGGGTACAACCAGCTCGTCGTCCATGTGGGAATCCATGGACAGAGAAGACTTACGGAGGCCTTGAACAAGGATTCACTAGCTAGCAGAAGGAATATCCGACGGAGAGTTTGTCCAGTCAAGAGAAAGTGATATAGTAACAAGTGCTCCGACGTTCCCGATGAATTCTAGAACAGTGGAGCGTCGGTAACGGTATTCCAAAAATATTGTGAGAAACGAAGACAAGTCCATTAAAATAGGGCAATTTAAAAGCATTATTGAAATAAATTAGAGAGATTTTCATGCCAAGTCAGTCTTATTGGGTGGTTACAAGTATGTGCATGTGATAAAGAGAATCATGGATATGAAAGATCATGTGTATGTCTTTTAATTAGTTCACACATGTTCATGTTATAGCATCTTTCTTTACTGTGTTTAAGACTGTTTACAGAAGGTATATCACTGTAGGAAGACAAGAACACCAAAAATCTAGGGTTTTGATGCAAAAGTCCAGAAGGCGACGTATCCCTGTAAGGATCGCGACAGGGTACATCCAGAACGCGACAGAGCCTTTTAAAGGTCGCGACGTTTGGTCAGGATAGACGGCCAGAACGTGATAGAGCCTTTCAAAGGTCGCGACAGGTTGGTCAGGACAAACGACCAGAATGCGATGTTGGGTCCTATCGCGTTCAGAACGCGACAGGATTCTTATCGCGATCAGCCCCTGAGAATGCGGTCTATCGGGCCGTCGTGTTCTCAGTCATGCGCCTGAGCCCGAGCAGGAAAAGGGTTTTTCCTTGGATTGCGGTCTAGGCTTTCCATGTTTTGATACAGGGTAGGTTAAAAATTGATATCTATGTGTACAGTTGATTAAAATCACAAACCACTTTTAAACGAATCTAGACATGAAGGGTACACACAGTAAATAGGAATTTGAAAGTACATGGTCTTAACAGGTTTTGATTTCATTCATTCACGAAGAACATAGGACAGTATACAGTGAAGGAAAAAGAATTAATTCGAGTAGTATACTGAATGAAAATTAGGGAAATTAGTGGAAAATGATTCCTGACAACGAGCAATGTCCAGTAAAAAATTCATGTATGAGATCAAGTGTACATGGAAATCTAAATTAAATATGAGCGTTCGGGGACAAGATGATAGCAGAACTTCAAAATAATGATCTAAAGATAGGGTCGATGAAAATTAGAGAACTAGAGGGCTTTTGTTCCTGATGTTAGGAACATCCTACAGATGAGATTAATTAATTTAGCTTGTGAGAATGCCTACCTTTGGGTCGATTTGTCTCCTGGGCTTAGAACTCGAAGAACAAGTGGTAGGTCTTGAGCAAGCCTTCTCCCTACGAATTCTCCCTTCCTTTGGCCTCTCCTCCACGTCTAGCAAGTCTCAGCATTGCATTAGGGCCGGCCATGAAGGGGTTGGGGTGTATTTAAGCACCTATGGTTTCTAATTCCTACTACAACTCTAACTCCTATTTAATTCCGAGTTTCCTCTATTTCTTTCAACCTTCAAGCTTTCCACCTCCTAATGGGGTTAGGTTGGGTTGCAAATTCGTACCTAGCCAATTTGAGTAGGGTTAGGAGTCCAATTCCAACCCATATTAACTATTTTAATGTTTTAATAGCTCTTTTCATTTTAGAAAATAAAAGATACAAATTTAGGGTATTTTCTTTTTATTCAACTTTTAAAAATCCATATTTTGGCCCAATAACTTTTATATGATCCTTTTAGCAAAGCCCATTACTTCTTTTTGTTAATGGGTTTTAATTAATTCCTTTTTCTTAAATTTCTCGATTTATTTATTTATTAAAATATCGGGTTGGTACAACTGTCATCACAACAACTTTTTCTCTGAACTAAACATGAATATGGTGTTAGATATGATGATGCAAGATATTAAACTTGTATGGATCATAGTTAAACAACATCAAAACAAGAGATCCAATAATCTCTCCGTTTTTTATGATGACAGCTATGATTCATTGAACATTTTAGTGTAAATAAACAAGATGTTTTAAGACAGTCGATCAAATCATTTCATGTCATATGTAAGAAGCAATCACCATCACAATTTCACAACATTCATTGAGAATTAAACTGTAGGAATATGACATTCATATCAAAAAACATAAGAGTCTACAAGGAAGAGTTTGTACTATTTTTTTTTTCCTAAATTGGGATGTATACCTCAATGGTGTTTGTATTGGCTTCTTTACAAATGCCTATCCCATGGCTAATAAGTGGTGTGTAACACACTTCTAAACGCCATCCCATGGCTCCAAGGGAGTTGAGGAGGGAGAGGATTGTGACTTCCTGCACATTAAAATGCACAATGACTTTGAACCAGGGTTGTGTCCTCTTCCTACATGCCATTAATTCATTCATATTAGGGGTTGTGTCTTCTAATAAAAACCCACTTATAGGGGACAAAATTATTGTTTACTTTATAGGGGTTATTTCTTGCCTTCAATTTTGCACCGTTGTGCCATTGTTCCACTAAGTATCATTGCACTTGATCATTTTAATTGCCATTTTACCCATCAAATGGATCACAATTTTAATTTTCTGCCTTGCTAATGATGCCATCTCCCTAGCTGGTTATGGACTTAATCAATTAGTTAACTATTAAATGACAATTGTCCCCTAAAAATGAGAAGTAAAAATGAAAGCAGAGGAGAAAAAGGGTCTATAAAAATAGTAATAAGGGTATTATGTAATCCACTGTCTTTTGTGAACACCCCACCCCACTGCTCCCTAATCAAACCCCACCCCATTGCCCCCCACCCACTGCCCCCTAAACCTCACCCCACTGCCCCCCACCCCACTGCTCCCTAAACCCCCACCCCACTGCCCCCCACAAACTGCCCCCTAAACCCCCACCCCATTGCCCTCCTAAACCCCCACACTACTACCCCCCACCCCACTACCCCCTAAACCCCCACCCCACTGCCCCCTAAACCCCCACCCCACTACCCCTAGCCCCCACCCCACTGATATGTTCAAAGTGGCCCTCCCCCCTGCCATTGCGGCCTCCCCCTCCCCCTCCCACCCAACCCACCACCTTCTTTTCTCCTCCACCATGGCCCCCCTCCCGCCTGGACAGTGAGAAAGAGAGAGAGAGAGAGAGAGAGAGACCCCGGCTGTATCCCCTGAAGGATCGAAATGAATGTGTGGAAGAGATCTAGAAGGGGGGGGGGATGAATAGATCTTAGCCACTTTTGCGGAAGCTTAAGTAATTTGAAAACTATTTAGAATCAGAGGCAATGTTATCAGTGAAAAACTACAGATCTGATTAGATTTGAGTGAGTTGAAAAACTTAGATGTGAAGCAAGTTGATTAAGTGAATTAAAAGCGAATCCTATGCAAGCATCTAACGGATGAATCAATCAAACCACAGAAGATAAATGCACAAGGATTTTTTAGGTGGTTCGGAAATCACCCAAGTGATTCCTACATCCACCCCTCACAACCCGTGAGGCTTCACTAACACAACTGGGCTACACACCCAAAGGAGCCTAACAACTCCAACACTTCAGAGCATACAACTCACACGACCTCTAGAGCAAGACTACTCTAGAAACACTGAGCAAGACTGCTCAAACCAACCTTGAGCTTGACAACTCAAACTGAGCTCGACGGCTCACAACAATCTGAGCACAATGCTCACACAATAACTTGCTAGACACACCACTTAAGACTAAGATCCTCTAGCAACAGATCTAGTCGAAATTTGAGAACTCTAAAAGAGTTATGCAGAAGCACTCTGCATAATCTCAAAAGATATCTCAGAAGAACAGAAGAAAAGATAAATTGTATTGGAAGGCTTCGTTCTTCATGTACTACCCTTGTAGAAGCTTGAATTGGGAAGAAACTTGTGAAGCTTGAAGTCCAAGTCGATGCTCTGCAATCTGAGAAGTTGGATCTTCCTCGAATTCTTCACCAAAGAAGTCTTCTACAGGATCTGCCTCCTTGGAATGCTTCAGAGGAGTCTTCAGGAATCAAATTCCAATTCCCACACCTTGAATTGGTGGAATTGGTCTTCTGGAAGCACTTGGAGAGCAGAGGAGGAGACACGATCTCTTCTTTTCCGCCAGGAGCTTTTTGGAGGCTCTTGAGAGTTGGGTCACTTCTCTCTTGTGAAGGCTGGCCGAAAAGACCTTTTATATCCTTAGGATTCCAAGATACCCTTTTGGGGTACAAGGGCACGCGTTCCTAGGAAGATTCTGATCGCCCTAGAAGGACACGTGGCAGCCATCAACTTTAGGATGAAAAGTTTCCGTAGTGTGTCGACCTGCCCTGGTGGTAGTGTCGACACACTGTCCAGATATGTAAAGTTGTTCTTGGGAAGAAGGTCCCGTGTCGACCTGCTCTGGAGTGTGTCGACCTGCTGTCCAAATCTGCAAACTCTGTTCTGGAACGGGATCTAGTGTCGACCTGCTCTGAGAGTGTGTCGACCTGGGTAGGCTTGATTTCTGAAAAACTGCCACTCGTGTCGACACACTCTTGACATGTGTCGACACAGTCTCAACATTTTTACACATTTTGCCTTTGAATCTGTGTTGATGTGTCGACACCATTGATGGGTGTGTCGACACATCTTTTGCATAAAAATGTTTGTACCTAAAAAACACATATATCATTAGTTAAATGATTTATCATGACCATAAATGATAAATGTGGTTTGAAAAATACTTTTTGAACATGAATTTCAGGTATGATGTTTTTGACATGTTTCAATTAAATTGCTTTAAGAACACCTCTTGTCATCATCAAAATAGGAGGGAAATGATATGAATTTGCATTCAACCCAACAATCTCCCCCTTTTTGATGATGGCAACATTAAATCCATATTTCAATGTGGTTTTGATGAAGTGTGATTTTAAGCAATTTTTGATTGTTTAAATTTTTGTTTTCCTTTTTGTTCATACTTGTCAAGGACCTTTTGATATGTTTTAGTAACAATTGATGATGTGTTGTGAGATACAGTGTTACTTGAAATTAGAATTTTGTGCACACAAGTCAAACAATTGGACAAGTATTCAAACACAAAGACAAAGATTTGCATTCACAATCACAATACTTTGCATTGAAGCCAAACAACCATTTCATTTCATTCAAAAGATCATTACATCAAATATATCACATTCAAGTCATTCATTCTTCTCCCCCTTTGACATTATCAAAACAAATGTACATTAGGTAGAAGATGGAGGAGGAGGAGGAATTGGAGCAAGAAGAATCTCAATGTCTGACAATCTTTTGTCCATTGACTTCATGCTTGACTTTATGTGTTCATGGATAGTTGTCAGCCTAGTGTGAAGATAATGCTCCATTCTATCAGAATGCTCTATCAAGGTGCTTTGAGTTCTTTTCAATTCATCTGAAACAGGTTGAGAGCTTGATGAAGATCCATCTGACCAACCAGGCCTTGAATAATCTTTACTTCCTTGTGCAGGTTGAGATCTCTTTACCAATGTGTTCATTGAAGTTTTTCATGCTTTCTAAATCATCAGCTAGATGAGCAAGCTGAGAAAGAGTCTCTGTAGTGTTGAAGACATCTACTTGGGAATTTGCCAAAATTCCTGAAGTACAACTTCTAGCTTTTGTTGGTGCTCTTTCAGCTCAAGATAGGAATCTCCCAGAGTGCCTATAAGTCTGTTAATCTCTGAGCTGCATAATCTGAAGCTGCCTTCTGCTCAATAAATTTAGCTGACACTGTGTTCTCTAGTCTTTGAACTCTCAATTCAAATTGTCTGACATTGATTGAATAGTGGAGTTCAATGTATCAAATTAGCATTGAGGAAAGAGAACAATTCTGGTGGAATTGAGGACCCACCAGAAGAAGTGGATGATTGGAATGTAGAGGAGAATGTGGAGGTTCAAAAGTATGTGGCAAGGAAGAGGAAGGATCAGCTTGAGGTGGAATAGGGGTTTCAAGCTGAATGCCACCTTCAGGAGTGATATGAGGCTGGTCCTCATCCATTAGAGGCTGATCCTCTGGCAGTTGAACTTGTTCCTCTTGAACTTGAGGCTGGCCCTCATGATGTTGAGGCTGACCCTCATGATCTTGGTCTCCTTGAGCTGGAGGCTGTTCCTCTTGTGCTTGGGGCTGATCCCCTGAACCTGAGGCTGGTCCTCCTGAGCTTGAGGGCCTCAACCACAATTGGCCCTCTTCTAATTTGATTTCCCTCCAATCTAAATCCCATAAACTTCTGGATATTCTTAAAAGTGTAGATGTTTGACTTGGGAATAGATTGGGATTTCTCATTTTCCAATGGCACACCAAAGTGCTGGAACACTGAGGTCAGATGTGCTCCATAAGGAAAGATCTCTTTAGGTCTGTTCTTGTAGTTTCAGAGATGATTTGATAGAGAATCACATGAGGTTGATCTTGATGTCTTTGACCATGCAATAGAGGATGAACCTCTGGATGTCTGTCAATCTATCCCTTCCACCACCTGAGGGGTAATTATGGTGGTCAAAATGTGGTGGATGACCCTTAACACAGGTGGAAATGTATTGGCATTGAACCTGGTTACATAGGTCTGTTTGGGATCTGATGCATCTGCAGGAAGGCCTGTCAAGATGGAATAGGCTTCATGTAAATCAAATTCAACTCTCATGGTAGTCAGCCCCCTCATCTGGCACTTTGAAAATGGAGGCAGCTACTGCAGTTGGCATGTCTATGGCTATTCCCTTGACTTTGGATTCAAATCCTTCTTCTGTGCAGGTGAGGTTCTTGTAGAATTTCTAACTAATCTTGGATAGCAGACTTGAAATTCAGAAATAAAGGGTATCCAAGATTGAAAGGAAAAATAGGTTTGAATTTCAGGAAGAGAGTTTGCTAGTTGGATGTCTGAAAGGTCTAGAATTCTGGGCTTCAAAATCAACTTGGCTGCACTTACTGATTCTGAGGTATCCTCTTGAGACTCAGAAGAAGAAGAGGAAGATGATTCCTCAGGATTGTCAGAGGAATCGCCCGAAATCTCTGGTCTAGGGTTTGAAACATTACTACCTCTGCCAGAAGTGGAGGTCCTACCTCTCTTGGAAGCTCTCTGAGGTGCAGAAGAAGATCCTGGTTGCTCGGCAGGATCATTTCTCCTCTTTGTTCTTCTTTCAATTGTTCAACTGGAACCTCTGCCGGAACGGGCCTGGAAGATGCCCTTGATCTGGCGCCACGCCGGGGACCCAATTTCCGGACCATGGTGCTAGTGGTTGGAGTGGAAATTGAGAGGATGGAAGATTTGAGAGGGGATTGAAGAGTGGATGTGATTTAGAGAGAATGGTGGAGTTTCTTGCCGGAAACAATGAGAAAGAGGGTCGTCGGGTCGACCTGATGCCCAAAAGGGGTTTCAGTGGTACACTGTCCCGCAGGAACAACAAGGGTTAATCATAAACCCTAACGGCTTAAAAAGGATTCTGGCAAGGGGTGTCGACACAGGAAGAGGGTGTGTCGACCTGACCCAGAGTGTGTGTCGACACGGGTCACAATGTGTGTCGACACGGCCTTGATGAAAATTTGAATTTTTTAAGAGGAAATTTTTGAGAAATTTGGGGACATCTTTATAATGATAAATAATGAGAGGAATTATCATTTCAAGGATTTTTAAGAGGCTTAAAAATTCATTTGTTATATTTTGCAAAAATTCATCACAGTTCAAGTTTTTCAAACAATTTCCAACAGGATATTAGCATTCCAAGACTTGAATCAACAAAATGATAAATTGAGGGATATAATGTATCTAACAATCAACCAAAAACTACCATGTTTCTCAATTTTCAAGAATTAAAGATGTCATCTAGACCAAATACAGTTGTGTTGAAAGTAAAACACAAACTTAAAGAACAACTTGATGAAGGAAGAAGATGATTCTTTCTAAACAAATCTCCAATAATTTTCATATTTTTGTTCTTTTAACAAACTATCAAATGATATAAATCTCTTTCACTCAAGTACTAGTGCTTTTTACACACCATAGTCCCTGGATACTTAAGATTTAGTCATTGTCAAGTCTCAAAGGGGTAAATGATGACCTTTTGACATGAAATATACGTTTTGTAGACGCAAATATTTCCAGTTACTTAGTCATCATCAAAAAGCATAGCACATTTTTGCTTAGTTTTGAATTTATTTTCAATTTTGATCCCCTTTGAACAGAGTTAGCAATAGTGCCTCATGACATACATGTCACTTCATTCATTGTGAAGGTGTGCAGTTTCTCAGCACAAGTGCCATTGCTCTGTTGGATTTGACAAGATTTTGGAGAGTTTGTGAGATAGAATTCAAATATATCCAGTCATCAGTTGCAAACAAGGAAATGTTTTAAGTTCAAGGCACAAATTGTTATTCAGTTTAGGAAGAGATCTGAATTTCTGTGGATTGAGAGACATAGTTGAAAGTTGATTAGTAAAAATATAATAAATCACTCAAGGTTCATTTTGTGACTCTAGACTTTAGAATGAGGACATCATGCAGGAATTGATGAAATGCAAGAAGGGTTTTGAATTTTGCAAAAAGATGACTTGTGAATTTTCTAGCTCCCCCTGAGATGATGATTTCAACCATTTTTCATCAAAATAAAGATATGCAATTTTGAAATCATAAAGAAATTTTCTTCTTGGACAACAAGAACTTCTCCTCAACAATTGCATATTCATTTCTTGGTACTTGGCGAAGACACATACTCTCGCATAGTGAAAGTGTCCAGACAAGCATAACATGTCCTTCTCCAAGTCACCATTTGATATACCAAAGACTTCAATGCAATAAGAGTTGAAGAATTCATTGCCAAAAGGAAATGGAAGTTAAAACTGTGCAAGTTTTGAAATCAGAAAAGAAATTCTCTTTGAACAATAAAAGCTCCCCCTCAACTATTGCATATAACTTCTTAGTACTTGGCGGAGACATATACTCTCGCATAGTGAAAGTGTCCAGACAAGCATAACTTGTCCTTCTCCAAATCACTATTTGATATCCAGAAGTTTCAACACAATCAGAAGTGGAGAATTTATTGTAAAAAGAAAGAATTAGAATTGAAAGTGAGAGAGATATGAACAATGTGAATGAGGAAGCAAGAGCTATGAAATGCAACAACTCCCCCTTAGAAAGCATAACACTCAACCCAAACCTAGAGAGAAATCAAGAAGGTGGACATTTGCAAAGACCAAGTTCTCTCCTTAAAGATGAAAATCTATTTTCAGGAAGGGGTTTTGTGAATATGTCTGCAATTTGTTTTTCAGTTTCAATAAAATGGAGTTCAAAAGATTTCTTTGCAACCTCATCTCTCAAGAAATGATGCCTAATTTCAATGTGTTTTGTTCTGGAGTGCTGAATGGGTTTTTAGACAAATTTATGGCACTAGTGTTATCACATAGGATGGGTACACACCCTAAATCTTGGTTGTAATCAAGAAGTTGATATTTCACCCAGAGAATCTGAGTTCCACATCTACCTGCAGCAACATACTCAGCCTCTGCGGTTGACAGAGCAACTGAATGTTGCTTCTTAGAAGCCAAGAGATAAGGCACCCACCTAGAAATAAACACAAGCCACTAGTGCTTTTTCTATCTACTTACACCCAGCAATCACCATCACAATAGGCAAACAATTCTAACTTGCAACCAGCAGGATACCAAATTCCTAAGTTACATGTTCCAACAAGATATTTAAAAATTCTTTTCACAGCAAGCATATGACTTTCTTTAGGATTAGATTGGAATCTAGCACATAAGCACACACAAACTGAATGTCAGGTCTAGAAGTAGTAAGGTAAAGCGAGAGCCAATCATACCTCTGTAGGTCTTTGATCTACTGACTTACAGATGGGTCTTCTTCTAGCTTAGCATTTATTGCAATGGGTGTGCTTGAGTGTTTAAGGTTCTGAAAGTCAAACCTTTTAGTGCCTTATTAAGCTTGAAAACATGGTTAGGATATTTTTCATTTTCAAATCCAGAGGTTGTTCAACAAAAATATTTTCCTTTATATATCCATTTAGAAATGCACTTTTGACATCCATTTGAAAGACTTTGAATTTCATGGAGGATGCAAAAGCAAGGAAAATTCTCACAGCTTCTAGTCTAGCTACAGGGGCATAAGATTCTTCAAAGTCAATTCCAAATTCTTGTTATACCCCTTTGCAACTAGCCTAGCTTTGTTTCTTATTACTTGACCAGCTTCATTCAATTTATTTCGGAAAACCCATCTAGTGCCAATCACTGTTTGGTCACTAGGTCTAGGCACTAATTCCCACACTTGATTTCTTTCAAATTGATGAAGTTCATCATGCATAGCATTAATCCAATCAGAACTGGATAAGGCTTCATCAATTGACTTGGGTTCAATTTGGGAAATAGAGCTAGTGAGTCTTCTTCAATGTTTTGCAAGAAGGATGATCTGGTCCTAACTCTATCATTTAAGTTGCCAACTACACTGTCTAATGGGTGATCTCTTAGAAAACGAGGTTCAGAAATTACCTGTTGAGAAGTGCCCACTTCTGGAGCAATATTACCTGAACCGCTTGAAGATGGTGAGTTGTTGTTCAGGTTCTCTTCAATGTTGTTAATCTCCTCAACGGTTGGTGAAGAATCCACAATGAGGTCATCCTCTTCATTGTCTTGTTTTTCCCTGCAAGATTTAGAATCATTAGTGAAAATGAATTTTCATCAAAAATAACATGTGGTGATTCTTCAACAGTTTTGTTTTTAATATGTACACTTTGAAAGCCCTTGACACTTCAGAATAGCCAAGGAAGATAGCTTCCTGACTCTTAGCATCAAACTTGTCAAGGTTTTCTTTGTTGTTTGTGTACAAAACACTTGCACCCAATGTTTTAAAAAGAGACAGTTGGCTTTTTTTTTTTCAACAATTCATAGGGGGTTTTTCTGATCTTTGGTCTGACCAAAGCTCTGTTTAGGATGTGATTGGCTGTGTTAACAGCTTCAGCCTAGAAGGATTTGGGCAGATTACTCCCTAAGAGCATGGATCTAGCCATTTCCACAAGAGTTCTATTCTTTCTTTCCACAACTCCATTTTGTTCTGGAGTTTAGGTGAAGAAAACTTGTGAAAGATTTGAAATTCAGCACATAGATCAGAAAAGGATGTGTTATCAAATTCACCCCCATGATCATTAAATGTTTTTAATTTTAAATGGATAAGTTGTTAAGATAGTGGTACAGAAATTCCTGAATTCAAGGCATGCATCACTTTGTGGGATAGAAAAACAACCCAGGTAAATCTAGTAAAGTCATCAATGATTACAAACCCATATCTCTTGCCACTTAAGCTTAGAACTCTTGTGGCCCAAAGAGGTCCATGTGAAGAGTTCTAGTGGCTTAGATGTGAGTACTTCATTGAAGGCTTTAAAGGATTTCCTAGTTTGTTTTCCTTTAGCATAGATCCCACAAATTTGACCTTCAACACTAGAAAATGATTCAAGAAGACCTTTAACCAGATTTAATCTTAACAACTTATTCAAAGTTCTAAAACTTGCATGGCCAAGTCTTTTGTGCCAAGTCTATGCAATTTCATCTTTATTTGCTACAAAACAAAGATTTTCAGAAAAGTTTTTATTTAGGTTGATCATGTAAACATTGTTTTCTCTTTTTCCAAAGAATTTGATTTTATCAGTTGATGATCAATTATCTTGCAAAAATCAGATTCAAACACAACTTTGTGACCTTTGTCACATAGTTGGCTGATACTGAGCAAACTATAATCAAGTCCATCAACTAACAAAACATTATCTACTGAGTTTGAAGAAGTTTGACCAACCTTACCAGATCCAATGATCTTTCCTTATTTTTACCTCCAAAGGTGACTGACCCTCCCTCCTTTTCAATTAGACAGGAAAATTTGGCTCTATCTCCAGTCATGTGTCGTGAACACCCACTATCAAGAAACCAAACATTGGTGTTGGGTGCACGACCTTCCTGCACAAAGATCAATGGAGAGAAGATTTTGGTACCCAAACAGAGTTGGGACCATCAGTATGATTGAGCACAAATATCAAATCCTTTCTCACCCAAATATGATTTGTTTTTGACTTTTGTTTTGGTACTTTGGTGTTTTCAGCCTTTTTCTGTTTGTTCTTTCTTTTAGGAATGAAAGCCAAGATCTTTGTTTTGGGAGGAGGGGAGTTTTTCATTTGAAAATTTGAGTTCAGAGGAGGAGGTGGAATCCATGGATTGTGTTGATACATCATGAAATTTGATAAGGGTATGAGGATAATACCAACAGGGATTTCCATACCATTGGTTCTAAGGATTAATCCAATTTTCTTGAAGGGTTGTCTTGGAGATCCAAGGTTTTTCATGGATTAGTTCTTTTCCCTTTTTCTTATTTTTCGATTTTTATTTGAATTTTTGGTTGAGTTGTTTATGTTTTTGGTGTTGAGCAGGTCGACCTCTCCTGTACTGGTGTCGACACAACAGCCACAGAAGTCTTCTTCTTGTGGACTGGTGTCGACCTGTCAGGGGACTGTGTCGACCTGATAGTCTTCTTTTTTTTTGGGTTTTGATTTGTTTTGAGTTTTGTTTGGGGTTTTGTTTGATGTTTGTTGGATTTCAGTGTTTCCAGATTAGGACCCTTGACAAAATTAATTAGTGGTGCTTTTCCCCCATTTCACACCAGATTTTTCTTTTTGGGGTTTCTTCTTGTGAATCCTAATCCATGAGATGTGGTTGTCATGTTGGATCCTAGCAATGCCTCTAGGTTATCTTGGCCTTTTGTGAAGGTTTGGATAACCTCCTCCCTTTCCTTTAGCTGGTTTTTAAGAGCTTCAATTTCTTCAATTTTCTGTTGTTTTTTTTGTTTTTCAATTCCAGCTTTTTCATTTAAGTTCTGATTCTTGGAGGCCTTTTGAGAGGCAAGTTTCAGTTCATCAATTAGGTTTAGGAGATTCTCTTTTTATTCAAGCAAGTCTATTACTTCAGATTCCAGTTCACAGATCTATTGTTTGAAGATTGGTTATGGTAGAGATTTTCAATTTTCTTTTTGATGTGTTTATTTTCTTTTCTCATTTCAGAATATCTTTCAACTAATTCTGCATACACATCCTGCCAATCTTGAACACTATAGTCTTCAAAGGAGTATTTACCTTTCCATCTGTGCTGTTGCCATGAAGCAAACCTCCTCACTTTCCGAGCTTGAGGTTTTCTTCTCTTCTTCTTCCTCACTTGCGTCTTCGTCAGACCAAGTGGCCACCATGGCCTTTGGCTTCTTGTACCTCTGGAATTTCTTGTGCTTTTCCTTCTTGTTCTCAGGACACTCTCCCTTCATGTGTCCTAGCTTGTTGCACCTGTAACAGATAACATTTTCATCAGGTTTATGATTCTTATTGAAATTGGAAGAGGAAGTGTTCTTCTTACCTAAGGAAATTTCTTTTTCCCAGTCATTTTCCCTTTCCTATATTTCAAAAATTTCTTGAATTGTCTGGTCATGAGGGCAATCTCATCCTCATTCGACTCAGATTCTTCAAACTTGTCTTATCCTGATTTTTATCTTTGTTGCTTGAAGAGGCTTTGAGTGCCATAGGCTTGGTCTTAATGATGTCTTCATTTCTTTTTAAGTTTATTTCATATGTCATTAAGATCCAATCAATTCATCCAATGAAATTTTGGACAAATCTTTTGAATCTTCAATAACGGTGGCCTGGTATGCCAAAGTGAAAAAGTGAACGCAAAATTTTTCTACCAAGTCGCATCAGTATACTCCTTACCCAAAGCCTTGAGTCCATTGACTATCACCATGAATCTGGCAAACATTTCAGAAATAGATTCATTAGATTTCATCATAAAGAGTTCATATTCTGAAACTAAAAGTTTGCCTTGGTCTCCTTGACCTGAGATGTTCCCTCATAGAGTAATTCGAGTTTATCCCACATCTCTTTGGCAGATTTGCACATAAAGATTCTCGAATACTCCTTGGGATGGACAGCACACTGAATCATGTTCATGGCACTATAATTCAGTGTAGCTTTCCTTATCTGTTCCCTTGTCCAAGTATCTTCTTCTCCTAGTTCTCATAGGACCCACCTCTAACACTTGCATTCTATTCTTCACTATTCTCCAATAAGAATAGTCCAAACCATTAAAGAATGGTGGCCTATTTATGGAATGGCCCTCAGCTATGAAACCCTTTGAGTCCATGACACTTAAGTAAATGCACAGAGAAAGAGTTAAACAAGCAAGCAAACAAATAAGCAAACAATCAAACACTCAATACTCAGAAACAAACTGCTCAGTTCAAATCAGATCGATGTAAACCCACTCTGATACCAATGAAGGATCGAAATGAAGTGTGGAAAAGATCTAGAAGGGGGGGGGATGAATAGATCTTAGCCCTTTTGCGGAAGCTTAAGTAATTGAAAACTATTTAGAATCAGAGCCAATGTTAGTCAGTGAAAAACTACAGATCTGATTAGATTTGAGTGAGTTGAAAAACTTAGATGTGAAGCAAGTTGAGTAAGAATTAAAAGCGAATCTTATGCAAGCATCTAACGGATGAATCAATCAAACCACAGAAGATAAATGCACAAGGATTTTTTAGGTGGTTCGGAAATCACCCAAGTGATTCCTACATCCACCCCTCACAACCCGTGAGGCTTCACTAACACAACTGGGCTACACACCCAAAGGAGCCTAACAACTCCAACACTTCAGAGCATACAACTCACACGACCTCTAGAGCAAGACTACTCTAGAAACACTGAGCAAGACTGCTCAAACCAACCTTGAGCTTGACAACTCAAACTGAGCTCGACGGCTCACAACAATCTGAGCACAATGCTCATACAATAACTTGCTAGACACCACCTTAAGACTAAGATCCTCTAGCAACAGATCTAGTCGAAATTTGAGAACTCTAAAGAGAGTTATGCAGAAGCACTTGCATAATCTCAAAAGATATCTCAGAAGAACAGAAGAAAAGATAAATTGTATGAAGGCTTCGTTCTTCAGTGTACTCCCTTGTAGAAGCTTGAATTGGGAAGAACTTGTGAAGCTTGAAGTCCAAGTCGATGCTCTGCAATCTGAGAATTGGATCTTCCTCGAATTCTTCACCAAAGAAGTCTTCTACAGGATCTGCCTCCTTGGAATGCTTCAGAGGTGTCTTCAGGAATCAAATTCCAATTCCCACACCTTGAATTGGTGGAAATTGGTCTTCTGGAAGCACTTGGAGAGCAGAGGAGGAGACACGATCTCTCTTTTTTTCCGCCAGGAGCTTTTTGGAGGCACTTTGAGAGTTGGGTCACTTCTCTCTTGTGAAGGCTGGCTGAAAAGACCTTTTATATCCTTAGGATTCCAAAGATACCCTTTTGGGGTACAAGGGCACACGTTCCTAGGAAGATTCTGATCGCCTAGATGGACACGTGGCAGCCATCAACTTTAGGATGAAAAGGTTTCCGTAGTGTGTCGACCTGCCCTGGTGGTAGTGTCGACACACTGTCCGAATATGTAAAAGTGTTATGGGAAGAAGGTCCCGTGTCGACCTGCTTGGGAGTGTGTCGACCTGCTGTCCCAAATCTGCAAACCTGGCTGTTCTGGAACGGGTCTAGTGTCGACCTGCTCTGAGAGAGTGTGTCGACCTGGGTAGGCTTGATTTCTGAAAAACTGCCACTCGTGTCGACACACTCTTGACATGTGTCGACACAGTCTCAACATTTTTACACATTTGCCTTTGAATCTGGTTGATGTGTCGACACCATTGATGGGTGTGTCAACACATCTTTTGCATAAAATGTTTGTACCTAAAAAATAAACACATATATCATTAGTTAAATGATTTATCATGACCATAAATGATAAATGTGGTTTGAAAAATACTTTTTGAACATGAATTTCAGGTATGATGTTTTTGACATGTCAATTAATTGCTTAAGAACACCTCTTGTCATCATCAAAATAGGAGGGAATGATATGAATTTGCATTCAACCCAACACCCCCCACTCCCACTGCGGCCCTCCCCTCCCACTGCGCCCCCGCCCCCCCCCCCCCCCCCACCGCAGCCCTTCCCCCTCCCGCTTGGACAGAGAAAGAAGAGAGAGAGAGAGAGAGAGAGAGAGAGAGAGAGAGAGAGAGATAGAGAGAGAGAGAGAGAGACCCGACTGTCTCCCCCTCTCCCTAGCAGCCCATCCCCGAGACCCCCCCCCCCCGCCCGCTGTCTCCCCCCCCACCACACCCTCCCCCTCCCCCCCCCCTCCCGCCTTGATAGACAGAAAGAGAGAAGAGAGAGAGAACCCTCCTTCCCGACGGTCTCCCCCCCCTCCCACCGCAGCCCTCCCCCACCCTCGGCTTCTCCCCCGCCCCCTCTGGCCCTCCCCCATCCCGCTTGGATAGAGAGAAAGAGAGAGATAGAGAGAGAGACCCCCCCGGCTCTCCCCCCCCCACTGCAGCCCTCCCCCACCCCCCGCTGTCTCCCCCCCCGCCCAGTTGTCTCCCCCCTCCCTTGCGGGCCTCCCCCCTCCCGCCTAGATAGAGAGAAAGAGAGAGAGAGCCCCCCCCGTTTGCCTCCCCCCCCTCCACCCACCGTGGCCTTCCCCCCCGACCCTCCCACCGCGGCTCTCCTCCTCCCGCCTAGACAGAGAGAAAGAGAGAGAGAGAGAGATAGACCCACAGAGCAAATCACACATGCACATAGAGCGAGAGAGAGAGCTTACTGGCGGGGATGACGTGGAGCTCCGGCGGACGACGACGGCGATGTGATGACGGCGACGAGGATGACAGTGGCGGCGATGCGGACGACAGCGGAGGCGACGTAGACGGCGGTGTCGACGCAGCTCTCGGTGAGAGAGAAGAGAGGAGAGGCTCAGAGTGGGGGGGCTAGTTAAAACGAGATATGCGACTGACTAGCAACCAAAACATTTCGATCATTATTCGGTCACTAGACCCCCTAACCATTGTGATCGAAAAATTTCAGTCACTATTCAGTCGCAAATTGGAGACCGAATAGTGACTGAAATATTTCGCTCACAAAGTTTCACCCCATAACTTGCCAACGATAGTTTTAGTGACCGATTTTTTGTCAGTCACTATGGTCGCTAAACTCGCATAAACTTTGTGACCGAAATATGTTAGTCACTATTCGGTTCTCAGATTGAAGACCAAATTGGGACTGAAATGGGACTGAACATATCGCTAAACTCGCATAAACTTTGTGACCGAAATAGCTAGCATAGCTCTTGTTGCCTACTTAGAGCATCTGCCACCACATTGGCTTTTCCTGGGTGATATTGAATGGAAAAGTCAAAGTCTTTGAGATTTTCTAACCACCTCCTCTGTCTCATGTTAAGCTCCTTCTGTGAGAATAAGTATTTCAGACTCTTGTGGTCAGAAAAGACTTTAAATTACTCACCATAAATGTAATGCCTCCAAATCTTCAGGGCGAACACCACAGCAGCTAACTTCAGGTCATGTACCAGGTAGTTTACTTCGTGGATCTTCAATTGTCTTGAGGCATATGCTATTACTTTCCCTTGTTGTATTAGAGACATCCCAGACCTGTTCCAGAAGCATCTGAATAAATTTCAAATCCTCCCTCTTCAGTGGGTAAGGTGAGGACAAAAGCAGTAGTCAGACACTTCTTCAAGCTGTTAAAGCTCTCTTCACATTCATCGGTCCCCACAAATGGTTTTCCTTCCGGGTCAGCTTAGTTAAATGGTACTGCAATCTTTGAGAAATCCTTTATAAACCTTCGATAATATCTTGCTAATCACAGAAAGCTCCTGATTTCCGTGACGCTTGTCGGTCTTTCCCATTTCAACATGGCCTCTACTTTTGATGGATCTATAGCGATACCATCCTTGGTTACCACATACCCCAGAAAGGATACCTCCTCAAGCCAGAATTCACATTTACTTAGCTTGGCATACAATTTATTCTCTCTCAGAATTTGTAATGCAATCCTCAAATGCTCCTCATATTCTTCTTTTGTTTTGGAATAAATTACTATATCATCGATGAATACCACCACAAATTTATCAAGATATGGGCAATAGATACTATTCATCAGCTACATGAAAATTGCAGGGCATTTGTTAGTCCAAAAGGCATAACATGAATTCATAATGCCCATACCTACTTCGGAAGGTTGTCTTGTGTATATCTTCTCCTTTGATCCTCAATTGGTGATAGCCGGATCTGCGATCTATCTTAGAGAAATATTTAGCTCCAGACAGTTGATCAAATAATTCATCAATCCTTGGCAGGGGATATTTGTTCTTGATGGTTAACTGGTTTAATTGCCTATAATCTATACACAGCCTCATTGACCCATCTTTCTTCTTGACAAAGAGGACAGGTGCACCCCATGGTGATGTGCTTGGTCGGATAAATCCTTTCTCTATCAGTTCCATCAATTTCTCTTTTAATTCCTTCAATTCTACAGGGGACATTCTATATGGTGCCCTAGATACAAGTGCTGCTCCAGAGATCAACTCGATGGTAAAATCGACCTCTCGCTCAAGAGGAATTCCTGGAAGTCTTCGGGAAAGACATCAGCGTCCTCGCTAACAATATGAATGTCCTCAATCTTGAATTCCTTCTTTGCGCTGACAACCGCAGCAAGAGGCCATACAACCTTTCCTCATCATCCTCTTGGCTTGTAGTGCAGAGATGAGGGACAGTCTCATGCGGTCTCTATCTCCTGTGAACACTAACTTCGGGAAATGACTATCTGTTACCTGGCTTCTTTTACAATTGACACTAGCCCCATGTTCAGATAACCAGTCTGCTCCTAGTATCACATCATAACCCTCTATGTCCATGTATATTAAATTTGCAGGTAGGTTTTGGTTTCAATCAACACTTCACTAGATGGCAAATGGTTTCTATGATTGATGCCAGGACCAATCGAGGTTGACACAGCTATCCCTGATTTCATTAAGAGGGTTTTATAGGCAAGGTGTCAGCAATATTTGAGATATGAAGGAATGAGTAGCTCCCGTATCAAATAGAACAAATGCAGGACGGGAAAGAATAGTAAGTGTACCTTCCACAACACCTCCTTCTTTTGCAGCTTCAGGCTCCTAAATAGCTTGTAAGTGACCTTGCCTCCTTTGTCCATTCGAATGCTTGTCCTAAGGGGCTTGTTCTTTAAGCATTGGGCAGCTAGAGATCCTGTGGTCACGACTTCCACAGCGCAGACATCTCCTTGCGCTCTCCAACACTTTCAGACCATGACTAGCTTTATCTGTCACATCCCGTCATTTAATATAACTATAAACTTCGGAACGTGAACGCAAGAGGAATCAAGAGTGAACTTTGAACTAATTGAGCAGCAAATTGCTCGGAAGCTCTATTAAATAAAAATTGACAATTGTCATTCTATGAATATTACAACATTTCCAGTTTACAATCTCAAAAGTAAAATGCCATCAAGGATGGTCTCTCCACACACATATCCCGAAGTTCCCTCCTTCAAGAACTGTAGATACCTGAAAAATAGGATTTGGTGAGCTAACTAGCCCAGTAGGATTCAAATTCTCAAATCAAAGTATTAAACTGTATGATGATCAAGGAAAAGGCTTAAGTGATATCATAGATGGACCAACATGCATCTGAACATGACAGTGAATGTGGAACAATAGAATTGATACACAGAGTATACTCAGGAATTCACATTGAAACTCAAGTTCTAGTTCATGTGAACACAATAAAAGACTTGACTGATATCAAAGATGAACAACACATATCTCATCATCTGGCTCATATATATATTCTCACAGGATAGGTATCATGATGACTATAATCAAACAGGTATTGATGCAATGCCAGACATCCCGGTGTCCTCATTGCCCCAAGACAAGGATAGAACAGGCATCAAAGAGACAATACTAGATCTCAGAACAGTAGCTTGATACAGTGACAATAAAACTCAGGTTATGCTCAGGTATAAACTCAAGTATTGGTTCATATATCAGTTCACACAGTATAGGAAGTATGATGACTATAATCAGAAAGTAGTGATGCAATGCCAAACATCCCGGTGTCCTTATCACTCCCGTACGGCCCGTAATGAATTTGGGTGCTCCTCCCAGGACTGAACCAGCCCTATTTGCACAGGCATATCAGTCAGGGGGGTCCAAGGACCCAATAAATGTCATCATCATAAGTTAATCATATATCACATGGTGTTCAAGCATAAACTCTCAGAATATCAAGTTATATGAACTTAGTTACCGAATACAGGAGAATGGACTCAACAGAGTACCAATCGTAATTGACAATTTCAAGGATAATTCAAGGGTGAGTAAGGTATCTCAAGTGGGTAATTTTATGGTAGAATGACAGAAAATATCAAAGTAAATAAGAGGGTAATTGGTAGGCTATTAGGATGAGCTTTGAGCAAGGATTTACACATGTAAGAGTGCTGAAATCCAAGGCAGGACAGTAGCTGTCGACAAACAGGAAGGATCTGTCGACAGATGGCACAGACAGAGCTCAGGTTTGCTGGCTTTGTGGGTATCTGTCGACAGATGCAAGGGATCTGTCGACAGATCCACACAGTCCAGAAACCTGGAGTTCTGGAAACATGCGCCTGTCGACAGCTTTTGGGCTGGCTGTCGACAGGAAGCTGCAGAACTTCCGTAAATCTGTTTAAATCTATTCTAAGCACCCTAATTATAGAACTTATAAGCCAAGGCATGGTTTATATCAAATGGAAGAGTCTAATTGGAGTTCTTACAGTGGTTTATAAACCGAACAAACGAGGTGAAACAAGAAGTTTGCAATTCAAGCTTGTCTAGTTAGAAACTAGACATAGTATAGTGTTGGAAGTGTGGTCTTGATAGTAATGGTTTATTGGAAGATCCTACAAGATAAATACTAAAACTCAAAGTGTTTCATGGATTTAAATCAAGGTATGAAGTACCAAACATCTGAACAGAAGTTAGTCACAAGTTCTAATGGTATTGTGACTTTTATCAAACTTCTATAACATATACAAGGATCAAGGGTGGAAGAAGAAGAAGAAGAGATGATCTGGAAGTAAAACAAGAATCTTCTCCTCCCTAATGTGAGAATGTTTATCAAAACTGGAGGAAAAATAGTAGGATTACAAATATATCAACTTGGCTACTCAACATGAGTTATTTATCATGTGTGGAGAACATGATTACGGAAAAGGAGATGAATCCTACACTTATACATGGATTTCTTAACATGAAGGAAGTATAAGAACAAGAAGAAAGAGGATCATTAAGAAGGAGTCCTATCAATGCATAAGAACTCAATGGTAACAAGGTAATCAAACAAGCTTACTGAATTCCATGCCTTATGGGATCAAGACCGATGCTTTAACTCCAAGGCTTAGAAAAGAAGGAGATTTACAAGTTGATGGTCACAAGAATGAATTCTACTAATACCTACATAAGTTCAACCAAAGGAATTTCCCCAATTCACAGAACAAGACATGTTCAGAAGAGATGAACTCATCACTCTTAAGATGGTTTCCAAGGTTGGAAAACAAGTATATATGTGGACATGAACTTTTAGCAAAGGCAAGATACAAGGATTGAGAAGAGAATAGAGAATAGAATCCTACCTTACCAAGCACTCTCACGTGATCTTGACAAAAGAGTCTAACCCAGTAGAGGAAGAACATCCTCCCAAATTGGTGGCTTGCTAGCCACGACAGTAACTTCAATAGCAAATTGACTCCCAGGTAGAAGTATCTACAGTGCAGTATGAGCAGGGGCAGGAGTGGTCGCAGTAGTTGTGGAGCTTAGCACCTCCAACAGCTCCTCCAGCACCAATCCCAGCAGCAAGGAGCAGAGGAAGACACGAACAAGAGTAAGGAGAGTTCTGAAAGGCACATACGAAGGAAGGGAAGTGGCTTTTATAGCCCAACCAAACTCCCATGCGTGATGGCACGTTGGCCATCAAGGTGTCGAAGTATAAACCCCTTTAACCATGCAAGGCCACCTAGCTCATGCAACTCTCTAAGCCTTACACCTAAGGGACAAACGTGTTAAACTCCTACTTAAGTGAGGTGGCTGCCCCAGCCCCTCACACGTAGACAGACTTAAAATTCCCAGAAAATCACCATCGTAAATAGGCCCTAATTCGACTGGCCCAAAGATCCTCACGTAAACATATTCAAATGATGTCCATTTGTGTTGAAATTTCATCCATAGGCTAATGTAAATGTTTTGCAAATTATGGTGATTTTAGTTTAATTTTTAGAATTTATTTTACACTAGGTGAAAAATCATCCGAAAAATGGTCGCGTCGACTGTACCTTGAAATCATACGTCGAAAAATTCAGATAATTACATATTTGATTTCTCCACATTTTTCTGGAAATTATGATGTTCTCGGATTTTTATTTCGTTGTCGTTTTCCAGTATCGCACTGTGGAGGCACGCACTTCGAGGTACGACACTGGGATAATGTTCATTACCACTAATTAAGTCTATCATCCAATTATCACAATTTATTAATAACCCTAAGGTATTTTAACCAATTTACTTCTATTTTCTTAATATTTTAAATTTCTGGGACGTTACATTATCACAGTGTTTGCACCTTTCTCCAGTTGCCACTACTATCTGCTTGCCTAACTCCTTTGGCTTCTTATCAGCTGGTTCATTTAAACCACCACTAGGCCTTTTCCTCCCAATGGTCGGTTGATACTTTACAGTAGCAGACAATTGCTCTCTTTTCACAAACTTCCCTTTGATCCTTTCAACTGTCTCCATAGCATCATCCAATAACTGTGCTTTTTTTATCATATCAGCATAGGTTTAAATGTCCATTGGCGCCAGTTGTGTGATGTACTGGGGCCTCAAGCCATTCAGAAAGCGTTTCGCCTTCATTCCTTCTGTCCCAATCAGATGAACGACATAACGGGACAGACGAGAGAATTGGGCCTCATATTCGGCCACAGTCAGTCCTCTCTGCTTCAAAGCCGCAAACTCGGCTGCTTTCCATTCTTGAACCCTTTCAGAAAAGTATTTGGTGTTGAAGCGTTCAGTGAACTGTGCCAAAGTCATTGTTGTGTACTTCCAAAGTCGCCTCAACCGACTCCCACCATGCCCTGGCATCCCTTTCCAATTGGAAAGTCGCCAACAATACTTTGTTTTGGTCCGTGCATTGCATGACCCTAAAGATCCTTTCAATCTCCTTAACTCAGTGTTCAGCAACATCCGGGTCAGTACTTCCTTCAAACCTAGGTGGATCCATACTTCGGAAATTCCGATGGAGATCACCAGCTCTGCGGTCACCCCCACCCTGGGTGGCTTATAGTATTGCCTGAGTCAAGTTTTGCAAAGTTTGTTGCATGTTTCTAGCCAGCAGCCATTTAGGTAAATACCTTCAAGATAATAATATAAGTTAGACATCTAATATAACACATGTGATTCCTATTCCCATAGCTCTACCCAAGCTCACATTAGGTATGACAGATTTTTGACTTGTGTGATCTAGTTTCATTCTATATTCCTATTTCCTTGGACCTAAAAAGTTCAGGCTCTAATACCAACTGTCACACCCCGATATTTAGCAGCGGAATAAATACTGGGATGTGTGAACAATACAATTAGAAGTATCACAGTTGAGTAACGCAGAGTCACAATTAAACATAACAACACATTTGAGACCATAATATTCATCAAAAGTACTTTTTATTCCATTTCAATCCTGTAGTGCCCTAGATTTTTACTGAAGTGTATGATGCATTTGTGTATGTGTTTCTACTTTTATCAGTGTGCTGTAACTGTGTTGAACTTGGCATCAATATCTACTAACGTTGACTACAGTTAGCGGCATGATCGATTGTCGTCTACTGTTTGTTAACGACAGGTGATTGTGTTGTTTATTATTTCTAGAATATTTGGTTTTTCGGGCAAGTAAGTTGACGACATGATTGATGGGCGTCTACTTCATGGTCAACGGAAACATGTCTTGACATTAACCTGACTTGCCAATTTTTGTTGTTACCGTTCCGGGGAGAATAAATTGGCCGTTTCCAAAAGCGTTTAATGGAAGATTTGGGGTGTTTCTGATCCAAGGGTTAGGATTAAGGCTTAGGCAATCCGTAGGGATCTTTATAAGACCTGGATTTAGCCTTTGGGAGAGGTTTTCGCACTATTTTGGAGGAGAGAAAAGAGGGCCGAAAGAAAGGGTTGCAGAGCTTTGTTCGGGCAATCTGGAGTGAGTTGGACCAAGAAGGAACATCAAGGATCGAGGACGGAAGGATCTCCAAGCGTGGGAGCTGTGCTAGTGGCTGGTTTTGGGTGATTGAAGACGGAGTGGAGGATTGCCTTGTTGCCAAGGCGGGCATCTTCGGATTTTTCTTCGCCACTCCGGAAGGAGGGTTAGAAGCAAGTAGCATGGGGGATCGGTTTAGGATAGTACAATCTTTAGATTTGTTATTTTTACAGATTTTTAAACCTTTGAAATACATGTGGGAAGGGGTTTAAGTTCTGTCATTTTATGTGCGGGTTTTCTGTGTTTTCTGGAGAAATAAACTCAACGTCCACATCGACCCCCGTTTAGTTTATTAAACGACAACATCGACCACCATTAATTTCTTGTAAATGACAAGCTTTTGGACGCCTACTATATGTTAACGGCGCTACGTGCCGCCGTCAACTGATGTTAACGATAGGATATGTGTTTGACTCTGTGTAAACGTCACATACCTTGCCGTTAAGTTCATCAGTGCTATTTTCTGTGAAGATTTTGATGGTATGTGGATATTGTGTAATCTATGCATGAGTAGGGTGTTCGATTAGACTCTGTCATGTTTGAATTGTTAATGTTGCACAGCAGGAAATTGTAGGAATGATGTATGGAATTATGTGTGATATTTTAAAACAATTTCTTTGCTTATCAATAGAAATGAATTAGTTACAAGCTGACCCATGATGTGTTGTTTTAACTAGGATTTTTACTATTGTTGGATGAGATATCAGACCCATTATGCTCAGGTTTTACGCAGTAACTGTATGGTGGTTTCACTGTTATAGCATGCTAAGTAGTGTAAGTTTATGAGAAATTGTCATGAGAAATGATACATAAGTCAGAAATTATGAAAATTGGTATGTATGCAGCATGATTAGAAATGGAATTACTGTCAAAATTTCAGAATTTTTAGAACACTGTACACACTGTTATGATTTTCTGAATCTTTTTTTGGTAAGCAATAATGTATTGAGAGAAATAAATGTACAAGACCTATGACCATAAAACATGGTGCATAGGGAAACACCTAATGGAGACCAGAAGAGTGCACCCCACCTCACAGAGGTGGAATGTTCTCACTCCACCGCCCTCAACATTAGGATTTCCAATATAGGAATCTCATGACCACACAAGTCGTGGACTATGAGTATGACAAGATGTATCCAATTACCACATTACAATGAGGCAAGGAGAAAAAGAACTACAAAACATAAATATTAAATCATTTGAAGATCTGCTTTTCTCTTGTACATTGCGAATGGAGCTGAGTGCTTTCCATGCAAACTTTGATGTCGAACAAAATTTTGATCAGCAATTGCAATTTTGACATTTCTTTTCCTTCAAATATACGCAAGCATCTTTCCTGCCAAATCCACCAGACAGAACTTTTTAGAGCCAATTGGGCCAGCTTCCATACATCATTTTTGTTGGAGAAATTCTCTTTCAATTTCTGCATTTCTTTCTCAAGCTTGTCTTCAGGAAGTCTTCCAAATTGAAACCTGTAAATGATTTGATTCCAACCCAATAATTTAATCTTTTTTTTATCTTCTCCACAAGTGGAACACAATGCACTTTTTGATGGATGGGGATATCAATGGCAAGCCAAGATAAGGAACTAGAAAGGATCCTTCACCCATATCCATAATGTTTAAAAGGTCTCCTTGTTTTGAACATTACCTCCTAAGTAAAGCTTACTTTTGGCCTTGTTCAAATTGAGCCCCAAACAAAGGGAGAACTGAAGCAGCACATTTTTAATATTTATAGCTGATTGAATATCATTTTTGAAGAATATGATGAGATCATCAACAAAAACATGAGAGATCTTCATGTCCCCTGCTGAAGGGACCTTGATGTTACCTTTCTAGACGGCATCCTCCATTATGAAAGTTAATCCCTCCATAGCAATAGTGAAAAGATACGGGGATAAAGGATCACCTTGCCGAACTCCATTGGTGGACTGAAAAAACCCGGTTGGAGAACCATTAAGGAGAATAGAGAATGAAGGGTTCTCAATACAGTTTTTGATCCATGAAATCCATTGTACGGGAAAGCCCATCTGCCTCATCATGTAATAGACAAACTCTCTATTCACAGAGTCAAAAGCCTTCTTTAAATCCGCCTTGAAGCATAATGTACTGCCTTTGGATTTAGAGTGCAAGTCCCGAACAAGATCATTAGTAATGAGGATGTTATCATGAATCGATCTCCCTTTGATGAAAGCAGCTTGGTTTGGGCTAATGAGCTTAGGAAGCACAGATTGTAAACGGTTTGCCAAAATCTTAGAAATGATCTTGTAAGCAAAGTTACATAATGAGATAGGCCTAAATTGATGAAATGAATCAGCCCCTTCAGACTTTGGGATCAATGCAATAAAAGTACAATTCAATTGTTTCAGCATTCTAGAAGTATGGAAAAAGTGCTTAACAACTTTCACCACTTGATCACCCACAATCTCACAAGTTAATTGATAGAACTCCGCAGGAAGACCATCAGGACCAAGACTTTTGCCCTTGGGAGAGCTCATACCAATTCCTTAATCTCATCCGTAGTGATATCACTACAAAGAAACTGGATGTCTATATCTTCAAGCTTGTGCCTTGACTCAATGCTAACTGAATTCCAATTTTGATTGGGTTGATTCAATAAGGAAGAAAAGAAGTCCACTGAATGCTTCTTAACCATGTCCATATCAACAACATTGTTACCCTCAGAGTCCATTCATCTATTGATAGTGTTAGCAGATTTCCTTGCTTTGAAAGAGGCATGGAAAAACTTTGTATTGCTATCACCGAGGGAGAGCCATTGCTGTTTCGATTTCTGCTTGTAAAAAGCTTCCTCCATGTTAAGGACTTGATGTAATCAGGTTTGATCTGAATTTCATTAGCAATAAGTTGATCAGTAGGGTTATCCTTGAGCTTTATCTGAGCTAATGCAAGAGAATCTCTGTGTTTTTTGATTGAGTCATTCACATCACCAAATTCCTCTCTATTCCATTTTCGTAAAGCATTCTTGACTTCCTTCAACTTTTTGCACAAAATGTAAGTAGGAGAGCCAGTGAACTCCTGCTGCCAAGAAGACCTCACAATATCCATAAACCCAGGATGCTTCATCCACATAGAGAAGAATTTGAACGGTTTATTGCCAGTTTTATGAACCATGGAAGAGCGCACAAGCAACATAGAGTGATCAGAAAAGTAAGCAGAACCATAGTCGACAAACCCATCAGGATAAGAGGCTAACCACTGGTCGTTTATAAGACATCTGTCAAGTCTAGCGGCAATCCTTCTATCCCCCAAAGAACAATTCGACCAAGAAAGAATTTTCCCCTAGCCTTCAAGTCCATTAAGTCAGCACTTCTAATCATCTTTCTAAAAGAATCTAACATATGAATAGGAACTGGTACCTCCCACCTTCTCAGAAGCATAATGGATACAGTTGAAATCCTAAGTAACAAGCCAAGGTGATGTACCAATAGAATTCTTGGAGAGATTGGTGATCGTCTCCCATAAGGAAATTCTATCTTGTTGAAGATTTGAAGCATAAACAGCCGAAATTTGAAAAGTGTTGGCTAAAGCCCGGTGAATCCCATGCAGATGAACAATTTCCTTAGACGTCTCAGTGATAGAGAGGTTATAGATTGCTGGTTCAAAAGAACCCAGATACGCCCATTAGAGCAATGCTATTATGAGCAAGAGAAGCTTCAGCCCAGATTTGCTATTTGCAGACATCAACATTAGAAGCTTTAATCTTGGTTTCCAGAAGAATAACTATGTCACATTGATTAGTTTTAATAATCTGTCTTAGCTCCATACGCTTAGCTACTTTATTATACCTTTAACATTCCAACTTATGATCTTCATAATAAACATTAAGCTCTATTAGGATACGAATGTATCCATGTTTCTGCTCTTTAGATTTCATTTTGGAAACATGGTGGCCTTGCACAACCGTACCTGCTCCCACCTTATTTTTCTTGTCCATCTCATCCACCGCATGCAATGAGGTGAACCTTCTACTATTTCCCCTAAGCTCTCTGGGGTTTGAATATGATCCTGGCCCCCATCAATAGAACTTTCCTTGGTCGTTGAAACCTCCTTACTCTAATTTCCACCGAGCTGTCCATATGTAATGCATGGAATGCAGGAGGTATCATGCATGGAATGGGTAAAGTTACCTCTCTCCCCTCTTGCACAGCACAAATACTTCCTCCATCGCAATGGCCTTCCAAATGAGCATCCAATGTTCTTCAATATGAGCATCAAATCTTTCTTTAAGTGAGAGTCCACATTTCCTTTATTCTCTTCCTCACTGCTAAGCATTCTATTCCTTTAGATTGAAGATCAGAATCCATAATCCCAGCCTTCCTATTTCAGCATCAAAACTTCCTTTAAGGAGAGACTCCTTATCTTGGCCATGCGCGACCTGCCCTATTGCGATTTACCCTTCCTTCTCAACTTCCAAATCCACATTTTCCAACAAGGAAAATCTATTGTTGCTGCTGTTACCCCCGATGGCCTCCTTTCTTTTAGCTGGTTGAATGGTTTCCAAATGAGTAGACATGCTTGTAGAATTCAAATTCGCAGCATCTTCTTTCCTTATGTAGAGTTGGGTAGATTTGGAGTTAGTGAAAGAAGACTTTTGGCATTGCTCATGAAGGTGGCCGAACATCCCGCAAGCACCACATTATTTTGGCTTCCATGAGTAAGATATGTGGAGAACATGCATCGAACCATCAAGATCTTTGTAGCTGATTGTGTTTGGAAGTTCAACCTCCGATGAAACCATTACAGAAGACCTTGCATAGAATAATCGCCGTCTCTTAGCAGTAAGTCTATCCATAAACAAAGGTTCGCCCACCAAACTGCATAGTTTGGATATTAACTTCTTCGACCAGAGATGAATGGGTAGACTGTGAATAGATACCCACACCGGGATATTCTTCAAGCTTTCAAGCTCCATTTTCAAACCCTTCTCCCATCTCCTCAGGATCATGGGATGACCTCTGATCGACCAGAATGTCTCCAAGATACGAGTCACATCCTCTTCATTATCCATCTTGCACAAGAAGAAGCCATTCTCCAGAAGATGCAAGTCGAACCCAACAACACCCCATCTACTTTTTATAAAAGATAGAGTCATAAAAGAATGTAAATGGAAATCAATAGATACATGTTGGATTTTGATAAAAGTAGTATCATGATAGGTTGCTGTTGTATAGAAGAGTTTTCATTTTAGAATTGAGAAAAATATGTTGTGTAATTTTGTATAGTTATCTTAATAATTAGGCATGATTTTATGAAAAGAGCATGTTAGAATTGCATGGAAATGATATTTGCATGAATATACATGTTATTGTATTTCTGAAATGAATTGGCCAATAAGACATTGTTATGATAGAGATACCTACAAGGAACTACACCATGGAATGCCCCTATGGTAATGGTTCACCTACATGAAATGACCTACATGAATCTGTGGGCAACGAATTGAAATCCTGAAGGTAGACATGTTCTACTGGTTAAGGTGGCAAGGACTTTCCCCGGTATTGCACAATAACCAAGACTTCATCACTACTTTGCCTATATGATAAGTGAATGGCTACATGCTACATGATCTCTATTAATAGTGGGGCTATGTCTTGGCAACTACATAATAAATGATGCTTCATGCCAATTGACTACATGCTACATGATGAATGATCTACAAGCTACATGAAAAATGAACTACATGCTACATGTCAATTGACTACATGCTACATGATGATTAATTACATGTTACATAATATAGATTAAATGTTACTTGAAATGATTACATGCTACATGACATTGAACATATGTTATAAGAATTTGACAACATGCCATGCCACATGAACATGTTTAAATCAATTGTTGTAATATGAGATGTAAGCTATATGTTACATGAAATTATTTTATTTTCATGATAAATAACCATGCCATGTAAAGAATGATTGCCAAATGAGTTAGAGCATGCTAATAGGGAGAGCTATATGATATCAAGGATGTGAAAAGAAATACGCTACCATGTTTTTTAAACATAGTATATGTTATATCTTGAACTATCTTTCATGTGACTTACTGTGTCTTTTATACTCACACTTGATAACATTTCAGGAGAGACAAAGGATACCAGGAGTTAGTGCACTCTGACTCGGAGCGTGAGAACTTGGAGGCTCAGTGTTCCGCTTGAGAGATTTTGTATGTGAGAATAAAATGTACTTTGAGTTTATGTATTTGGACTATGAATTGTAAGAACTTGGACTATTGCAATCCTTCCTTTATGCTTCAGACATGGTATTGGAAACATTGTTGATTGAAAATTTTGGTTCATATTCGTTGCAACTTGTTGGAATTTAAATTGTCATTTATGAATATCTCAATCTGTTACCGAATATTGTTGGATATTTTTCCACTGTAATACCTATATTGGATCCAATGTGAGTTGGAATAACTGTACTGGGTCCACGAGGGGCATTACAAATCCACTAGTTACAACCTTACATAAGAAGAACCAACTGAAGGGTCCATTATTCAAATAAAACTCCATGAAAATGTTTCACTATTACATAAACTACTCAAACATCTTTTCCTAAACTGTCGATCTCCACATAAGACGGGTGCTCTTCACTCTTGCCCTGCCCCATCAGAGTCCACTGGATCCTCATCACTACCTGAAAAGGACAGGATGATAGGGTGAGCGAACTAGCTCAGTAGGATTTACATCTCAATGTGCGGCACTAATATACATGATTAACATTTTTAATGGGCAGGATATGAACATGATGACAATGCAGCTTTTCTAACAAGTGAAATAGCTGAATAGAACAAATGTCATATCAATTCAATTATTGAATTTCATATGCACTGGAATGTGTAATCAAGGGATTTTCTTCCTAAATAATGATGATGAAAATTAATGAAAAGACCGTAATCGCCACCAAAGTAGTTGCAAAGAGGCTTAGTACGAAGAACAGATGCTAACTACCTTGGAAAGAGGAGGAAAAGTGCAGAAGGGTACTTGGTCCTGTGAACGCGACGCGTAACCTATCGCCTTCTATGGAACGTGACAACAAGGGTGGCGCCTTCTAGTTCCTGAACGCGACGTGAAAGCTGTCGCCTTCTTGAGATCGCCACCAGATGTGTGTCGCCTTCTATAACAGAGGATGAAGACTGTGGGTTCTATTCTTCCTACACCTCAACCGGCCAAGGGGCAAGAGCCTCATGCTGTTACTGTCTTCTACAACCTACCAATGATATCAAAACAACAAAACACCCATTAGACAACGTTTGGTGTATAATCTATCCCAAAATAATGAGTAAACATGAAATAATTGGGGGGAACTCACGTGGGGTGGTGTTTTAACCCCTTTGGGTGATTAAAAGTGGTGTGTGTGGAGTGTTCTAATGTAAATCTACAAAAGAAAAAGATCTAAACATGCAAGTATGAAGAGAAAAATCAAGAAGAATAGGAGAGAGAAAGTGTAGATGGTGAGAAATTGCCCTGGGGGGCACTTCCTGGTCATCTGGAGGCTGAGAGGTCTTCTGGGAATTCGTAGATCTCTGGGAGAGGAAGGGAATAGGAAAGGCCACGTTGCATGGTTCTGAGAAGGAAACCAGAACGCGACAGGCTCCTTGTTGCTATCAGGTAGCGACGTAGCGACGCCTCGATACGTTGCCTTGCATAGAAGGAAGTCTTTAAGCATTTTCTGGCGAATTTTCAGGAAATTAAAAGGCCAAATGAGAACACGACGTTTCGAGCTGTCGCTTCTGAAGAAGATCGATTACTGTCTGAAAGCAAATCGATATAGGCATGAACGCGACATGAATGGCGTCGCCTTCTGAATATGAACGCGACAGGGTCATTGTCGCCTTAATGATCTCTCAGCATATGGCTCACTCAAAATATCTGATCTCCTTGCATGGGTATCGAATTAGCACACAATTTAAGGCATTGGATTCTCAACTCAGAGAGCTACGAGATAATGATGAAGACTGATTGATTTGACCAGGAAGAACCCACCAGGGTGATGAACTAAATATAAAAGATGCCATGATCGGAAAAAGCCAGCTAGACGATGATGAGCCAACGTGGGGCGTCAATGATGTGACAAGGAATTTGGCTCAGCTTATGGTCCAGAAATGGGTGTCTAGAGATTGCCCCTCCTTGATGCCTTCTTTGCAAGGGAGTGGAGCGATAGTGGATCAGAAATGGCATGAAATGATGATGTAGCAGAGTGAAGCGGAATGAGATGAAAAGCGAGCATCAAGGTAAAGAGACACCCATTCTGAATGAACAAGCAGCGAGAATTATCCGGCGATCTTTGAACATGGCTAGAACAGAGTGCAAGGATGGCTCCAATCTAGGACGAACAAAGATCAAAAGAAAAGAAATGATCAACCACTTGATGAAGAGGTGCCTTGGCCATGTTAGGCTTGCAGCTTTCGTTCATTAGGGGATAGGTGCTGTCCCGGCGGGTCGATTCGACTCTGGCCTTCGAGCGATTCACGACTAATGAGCGGATCAGTGGGGAAAGGGATGACTAATATAATGAATGGGGATGAGAGGAATCCTGAATAGGAACCATATTGGCAAACTGGACCGAGCAACTAGCTCCAAGAAAACTTTCAAATTTGGAGTGAAATGGAAATCCTTGTTTGGGAAATGAAAATCTGGTTGGACATCACTAAGAAGCTGGCTTTGACTAATCATGAAGTGTGAAGCCAAAAATCCTACATGATGCATGTTGGGATAAAAGAAAAAGAAATCATAAAATAAAATGCAAAGAAAAGGAGAAAATAACAAATATTCAAGGATAATATTGCTAGATAAGATGAGCAAGGGTCAAGACACTTCGCATCCCCAGCATGTGATAAAATCCATCGTCCCAAGTCATAACATCTAACGGCCTATCCAACGATTAATAGTGTGCACCTAGATCATCCTCGTTTTTGTTGAAGGGGAACTCGGATCCTAGAACACACTGAGAAGCAACCGGTCCTTGAGATGATATAGTAGGGTAGATACCATATAATAATGTAGTGATTAGGTTAGAAATACTTACCTGAACTTACCTGATGAGCCTTCTTTTGGATTTCTGATTTTATGGATTTCCTACATCTCCTAATTTTTTTATGGATTTTCAAGATATAAAGCAATAAAGAACAAGATAAAGAATTCAATTTGCATCAACACAATCGAAGGATTTAAAGCATAAGTTCAAATTCATCTTGAATGAGAATCACGACAATGTAAAGAAATCAGCCAACACTTGTTCAAACACAGAATGCGACAATATGGATGTCGCTACCAAAACATGAACGCGACGATGAGCCTGTCGCGACTAGGTGGCGACGTGTCGATACGTCGCGACCATAGTTTTTGTGCCTAGAGCGCAATTGGCAACCTGAGGGCTCCATGTTTGCTTCCTACTTGGACTCCTAGAGTTCCCTAGTCCTGTTCTAACTCCCATTAGCCCTTCTAAACTCTCTCCCATCATGAATAGGAGTTCTAAATGCCTATAAGTAAGGGGGAAGAGGCCAAATTTGGACTTCACACCGTCCCTTCTTCTCTTCAAGCCCTCAAGGCTCCAATGGCCATGAAGAGAGCTCCGAGTGCTCCATGGATGGAGAGGCTTCCTATGGAGGTCCCAAGCATGCCCGGACGTCCTATAGCGAGCTCCTGAGGCAGACAGAGGTTCCAAACCACCTGAATAGCAATACCAACATGCGAGAGGTATGTAAAGTGGTCTTGGAATTTTCTATGATTTTTAACTCCGAATTTCTCTATTAATGCACCTTCTTCTTCTTCTCCTCTCTTTTTCTTTTCCTTCTCCTTCTCTAGCTCTTTCCTGGCTCCCGCCGATAATCTAAGCTCAATTGGATAGCACCCATGATCAAAGTTCTTCCATGCATGTGATCCGCACCTTAAGAGAGTGGGGTTTGGGGGGTATCTTGATAGCCGCCCATACTTATCATAAGATTTCATTTGATTGGCATAGCATCACCGCCTTGATAGAACTATGGCACCCACAAACTCATACTTTCTTTTTCCTAAAGTTTGAGGCCACAGTCTTACTTGAGGAAGTGGAAGCGTTCATGGCTTTACCCAAGACCACATGGGGAGATGAGCAAAAGACTTGTTATACCGTTGAGCCCATTAATCCTAAACTCATCCTAGGTGAATTCATGATGGATCTCGGAGATGTATATACCATGATTAGCCCTCAACATATTCACCGAATCCCCTTGTCTAAGTGGGTCATATCTCATTGCAAGAATAAGTGTGGGAATTACCAACAAATAGCCAAACTGTGGCTATATGCTTGTGTGGGGTTGTTCTCTTCCCGTCCGGAGATCACCTCTTAGACCATGTGAACTTGAGTGCCATTAGTGGGGTTGGCAGGGACTTAGCCTCTCTCATGCGGTCCTAGCCTTCCTTTATGTGGGACTCACATCTGCGGCTATGGGGGGCCCACTCTACAGCTCTATGATCCTCTTAGAGTGCTGGTTGGGAGTGAGGATAAAGTTCAAACTTGTAGAAAACCCCACTACAGAGAGCCAAATCTTTGGGTGCCATCCTTTGTGCTTCATCGGCGGAGTGGCCAAATTCTCCGATCGTGTCGTGTGCAGGATAGCGGATAAGAAAACTCGGAGTGCATGGCGGCTATACCTCAACACACTTCCGATAGAGCACTTCACCATGGACATAGAGGCGCTACGCGGAGTGGATATACGGCTTCCCCTTGGACGTGGACTGGACCTACAGCTCGTGGGGAACATGGCGATGGTTCTCTACAACCCGCATAGGTGCTATCTTCAGGTCGGGAAGCCTAGGACAAAGCTACTTCAGCCGTCACACTTGCCTCCTATGAAAGTGAGGCGCTTGGGAGATCCGGAGGACGAGCAGGCCGTGCGGAGCGCACTAGTGATGTGGCGTGTGTGTGCCACTCACGCTCTACTACCCACGGTGCACAAGGAGCACGAGGCATACCAAGCGTACCTCAGAGAGTATAGAGAGATCCGACCATGTGGGGACCGCGAGCTTGTGAGAAAGACTTGATTGTACTTTTGGAGATTTTGAGAGATTTAATGTGTTGGGAATACGGGAGAGATGTATCAGACACTTTGTCATGATTCTCAGCTTTTATATGATGTATACATTTGAGTTTTGCGGTGAAAATGTGATTTTTTTAGAAAGTTTTGTGCAAAAAGTGAGAAGGCGACAGCCTAGGTGTCGTGACCTTGAACGCGGCAAGTCAACGGTCGCGACCTTGTTTAAGAACACGACAGGGGGTATGTCCCGACCTAACCAGAACGCGACAGCCTTCTTGTCGCGACCACAGGCCTGAGGCAGTTTTGAATTCCGGCCCCATGCATCCCTTTCTCTTCCCTCTTCTCTCTTCTCTCTCTTCCCTCTCCCCTTTCCTTCCAGCAATAGGAACCCCCCTATCTTCTCCGGTGGCCTCTCCTGCCGGCGGCGAGCTTCACCCTCTTTTGCTTTTCTTCGTCTTGCTTCCTCTTCCTTGACCTTCCCTCTTCTCTTCCTCCCCGATGGCCCGCAGCAATGGAGGGTGGCGATGGAGGCCACGGCAGTGATGATGGCGGAGACCGCTTGAGGAGGTCCAAGAAGACCATCCGCCGGCGGCGGACGGCCGAGAACCCCTCCATGGTGACGGAGGAAGAGGATCCAGCCCTCCCCATGGAGGTGGACCTCATGGAAGCGTCAGGCGAGGAAGAGGCCGTCGGCCCCAAAAAGGTGAGTGCCCAAAAAAAACCTTACCAAAGTGTGATTGATGGTAGAACAGGGTGGACATGGTGCTAGGCCCCCGCTGTAGGGATTTTTCCCAACGTGAAACGGTTTGGGACCGGCTGGCTGTCCTCGGTCATTATGTGAACGACAGATTGCCTGTCGCGTTACCAGGAAGAACGCGACACCATAGCTGTCGCGTTTAGAAGGCGATGGCTCTACCCGTGCGTTCATAATCATGAACGCGATGCCTTTGTGTCGCGTTCAGAAGGCGACAGAAGCTTCATCGCAACCTGAACAGAGTGCTATTTGTGATTATCGGACTGACCTTTGTGCTTTTTGTGGCTATCTTGCATAGCCAGCTTCGGTCCCAATGGGGTGGGCGTCGTCGGGCCGTCTACCGGGGACTGCCAGACTTCCAGAGGATGAGATTGGAGGAGATGGGGTTCGGCCCCTTCCTTAGATTGGACGAGCTCATGCCCGACGTGGCATTGATTTAGGCGCTGAGGAGAGATGGGACCCTGAGTGCCACGCCTTCCTCCTCCGTGGGGTCACATGTCCCCACATTGGAGGACGTGGCACGGATCACCGGCCTGACGGTAGATGGTCAGGCGGTGACAGGGGTGACCTACACATGCTATCAGGAGATGGTAGAGAGACTCCTGGGATTGGACGTCACGCGGGAGAGGTCATCCCTGGTGCCGAGGATGAGGTTGCAGGAGAGCCTGGGAGTGGCGAACGATGCCACCAGACAGGAGAGGCCAAGCGGAGTACATGGCCCGGTTGACGGAGATGCCAGAGTGGCGCTGGCGGAGGAGGAGGGAGTGGCAGCAGACCTGGGATTTAAGCGCTTCTGATCCTCGTGATCGGGAAGCTCATACTGGGGACTAGAGGGACCTAGTGAGCTGCCGGTGCCTACCCTGTTGGAGGCTGACCCGGTAGGGAGCTATGCATGGGTACGGCCCTTCTGCCCACCTCTTTGACTAGGTCTACGTCTAGTCGGGAGACAGGGGTAGCCAGATCTTCCCATTTCTACAGGTATGTTTCTCACCCTTACCCTTTTTTTGCTTTTTTTTTTTTGCTTATTATAATTGATCGTGTTACTGACTATCTTGTTTTGCAGGTGTGGGCCTATCACTATCTTCCCTCCCTAGGCCGGGGAGTGCCGAGGCGACCGGGCGCTGTGCCGCTCCTGCAGTGCTAGTGGTTCCACCGCGACGAGCAATCTCTGCACTTGTAGGTGACCCTCATCCAGGATGCGTTGGACGCAGTCCCCTTCAGACACGTGAGTACTCCTACACTTTACAACCTTTTCTTTTCTTTATCACTGACAATCAACTATGAATTTCTATATGTGAGTGCAGGTCGAGTGGACTCCTTATGTCGGAGATGATGAGGCCGACCAGCCATGGGTGGAGTAGGGCCGCCCTACTTCGGCAGGGGATCTGGCTCCACACCTTCAACACGGTGGTACCACTCCAATTATGGTTGGTCGCACAGACGCTGGGGATCCATCAGGAGGTGGTGGAGTTCTCGACCCAGTAGATGCTGTGGGAGAGGCTGGGTCGCAGCTTTCGGGGCATCCAACAGACCACAGACTAGAGGGAGCGAACCTAGGAGCAGCTTGAGGATTTGCGGCAGCGGGGCCGAGTGGTGACCTCTGAGGCCACCAGTGATGAGGACTACTTCCATGCTTACGCACAGAAGTACGGGGCCCAGGTCTACAGGGGACCCGACGGACCGTGAGTGCTACTAACCAAACCTTTTCTAATATTTTAATTGTTAATTCCTTGTCTAAGCTGACTTGTGTTTGCAGCTCGATCCGAGGTTGGATCGCCTCCCTCGAGGGGTCCTCCACTCCACGATCCACCAGAGGGATGACCTCCAGTGGACCGGGACCGAGCTGGTGAGTGCTCTACTTCTTGCTTCTTTTATTCTTCACTTCAGTTGACTAACCCGTATTTTTTCTTTGCAGCGTGCCGAACTGGAGCACGCGCAGTAGATGGTGGGGGGTGCTTCTACCTCCTGGGACGAGCCTGGCCGCTCCGTGCTAGAGGGTCAGTTGGCAGCAGCGGTGACCTGGGCGGAGGATGCCATGGCCCAGCTATGTGTGCGAGTGAGTTATTAATTACCTGCCCCTTGTACTTTATTCCCTTATTAACAAATGTTTGACTTGCAGGAGGCAGAGTTGAGAGACGCTCTAGAGCAGACGGCCGCGGTAGAGGTGGAGATAGCGGAGGGCGCTACGCCCCTAGGCGGACGAGGCGAGGGGCTACATCGCGAGGAGTGAGCTATGTTCACAGCTAGGGAGAGAGCGCGAGACCATCCTGGTACTCAGGGTGGAGATGAGGGGGCTGGAGAGAGCCCTATAGCTGTTGGCCGTAGTCGCTCATCGGCTAGCAGGAGCGGTGCCCCTAGTGCCTCAGGGGGCATTATTTGACGGGTTCCTCCGGACGATGGAGGAACGAGGAGGAGGGACGACGGCGGAGGAGGGAAGGGGGCAGAGGAAGCGGCCAAGGGGAAACGACAGGGCCGAGGGAGATGGCCCTCCACCTTCTCGCTGCCTGAGGTACAGGGGAGAGTGGTTGAGGGCTTATACCTTTTTGCCTTTGGTTCATGATGTATCATGATGATGATGTAGATATGGAATGGAATGGAATTTTTTGTTATGGAACGTGATTGTGTGACAGGACAAGTGAAATATGAGTGTCGCTTTCTTTCTTCTGCTGCGACCTGCCACTTAGGACAACCACGAAGACAAGTTAGATCCGTTTTCGACTTAGCCCTTGCCTTAAGCGTGACAAGTGACCAATCTCGATAAAATGGTCAAGGGGCTAAGCTTTATTAAATAGGCGAAAAGACAAGCAAATGAATGACATGCATGAATGAATGAGTAAAGTGTTTTTGAGATTTTGAAAATATTTTTGGAGTTTTGAAATATTTGATTTTTTGGAGTTTTGAAATATTTGACTTTTTGGGTTTTGAAATATTTATTTTTTTTAGAGTTTTAAAATATTTGATTTTTTGTTTGGAAATATTTGATTTTTTGGAGTTTTGAAATGCGCCTAAAGCCGACGTTAGCCCTTCCTACGATAGACGTGCGAGATGGAAGGTACTCGCCATTTTGGGCCACAACTCGTAGACCAATTCAAATACTGGTTAGGAGTCTTGGTCACTTCCCCTTCTTACCAAAGGCTTTAGTAAGGTAGGATGTGCGTTAGGGGTGACATGCCATGGGGACTGCCCCTAGCTAATAGTGCGGTAGTTAGGCCATACTTGAGAGATGACCCGATCTTATAGAAGGAAATGGAAGACTATTTAAGGAAAGTCTAATGTAGGTTAAGGGAGTTGGGTTCGGCTTCTTCCGTGGCATACCCTTAATGATTAGGTCTGTTACGTAGGGACTTGTGTATTTTCTTAGGATTTTCACTATCTGGGGCATGCGTACGACCGGGCTCATAAGCGTCCCGTGAGGACTTTGCCCACTCTTTGCCATGCCACTATTTTAACCATGTATCTTTCTATCTTTTCCTTTTGCTTCTTTGTCTCTTTGCCTTTGCTATTGACCATCCCTGTTTGAGACTTCCTCTTGTCAGGGTATGCTTAAGGTCGACAACCTTGCCCTTACGACCCTTTGCCCCTACACTTCGATCGATTTGGGAGAGAATGACCATCGCATCGTTAAAGTAGGGCCTACATAGCTACGGTATCTACTAAGTGCGGTGCCCAGGCTTGCCGTGTGTGTGTGTTGGTCCTACCTTAGAGCAACCCTTGATGAGGGAACGGACTTCGAACTCTTAACACGGGGTTATCCCTATCTAAGGTCGTGCCTAACCTATAGACCTAAGGATAGAATCTTTTGAGGTACAACCCATTCCACGCGGTGTGACATTCTACGCTCTCAGCATTGACTAAGCGGGGCATTTCCGGATACACCTCCTTCACAATGTACAGACCTTCCCAATTTGGTGTAATTTAGACCTTGGACCTCTAGGTTTGATAAAAATGCATTTCAAGACCATATCACCCTCTTGGAATTTTCGTTCAATGACCTTCTTTTCAAAAGACCTTGAGATTCGCCTTGGTATGAGAGCCACTGATGAGCTGCCATTAGTCACCTTCATCTAAGCGTTCCAACTGGACTAGCATGCCTCTCGACATTCATCGAGATTAAGTTCTTTATCGAGTTGGATCTAATGAAGGGATCAAGATCCCATATGGAACTACCGCCTCCATCCCATAAGTGAGGGCATACGGGGTTGTTCCCATGGGAGTACGGACAGAGATACGATAGGCCATAGAGCCTCTATCAGCTTTTCTGGCCAATCAGCGAATTTGTGCGATTCACAAGTTTTCTTCAAGATTTTAAGAAGAAGGGGTTTTATTAGTTGCTTTAGCTTGGCCATTGCCTTGGGGGTAATATGGAGATGAATGATGCAGGGTGATATTGGTTTACACAGAGGTCTTGAAGTTCTTGGGAGATGAATTGCGGCCCATTGTCTGTGACGATGCTGCTTGGCATCCAAACCGTGAGATGATATTCTTCATGTAAAGTGGCACACTGTGGATGCTTTGATGTCCGCGAACACTTCTGCTTCTGCCCACTTGGTGAATACTCAGTTGTTGTTAGGATAAAAGATTTTGTTTGGTTGAGCATTAGGATCACCAAGGGGGCTGACAATATCAAAAGCCCACATGGAGATGGCCAAGGTGTGGAGAGTGGATGAAGTGTGGATGAAGGAGCATGAATTTTATCAGCATGGAGTTGACATTGACACACCTACGGATGTAGATGGCACAGTCTGCTTCTAGGGTTGGCCAGTAGTAGCCTGCCTAAGATTTCTTAGTAAGCATTGACTGTTGACATGCCTCCGCATTCACTAGCATGAGCTCCTTCCTCACTTTCCAAGCTTCTTCATCATTAAGACATCTCAGAAGGACTCCATTAAGAGCCCGCCTGTACAAAACTTGTTCGATGACTGTGTACCTTAGGGCGGCTCTTCTTATGGCCTTGAGATCCTCCAAATTTGCCCCTTCGGGATATGACCATCCTTACAGTACTGCTCAATCTCAAAATACCATGGCAATTCCTCTTGTCTAGGATTTCTCAAGCTTAGCTAGCATGACTTGTTGTGCTCCTCTCTTCCTAGCCCTCTCATCTAAGGTTGTTATAAGGTTGTTGAACCAAGGATCCTAGTAGATGGAACATCAAGCCATTGGACAACGATTGTCTCGGTCCGGTGGCTCAGAGGGAAGGATAGAGAAGCAACTAGTGACTCCAAGGCATTAGCTAGGTATTTGTGAGCGAGGAGTGTGGACATAGATAAGCTTGTGGAACTGCCTTGCTAGCAATGTGACCAAGTCTTGATATGGTTTAAGCTTTAGGTCACGAGTGCGGTAGGTTGAGAGCACCTGCCGCAGAACAAGCTGAGAGTCTCCTATGGTTCTAAGGTAGGATGCACCCAAGATATAAGCACGTTTAAGAGCAGCGAGGAGAGCTTCATACTCATACATGTTATTAGGGCAGAGAAGGTGAGTTGAAAAGTTATGGGGGTGGTAATAACCTCTGGGCTGAGCAGCATGGCTCTAATGCCCCGTCCTTGAGAGTTGAGCGCACCATCAAAATGGAGGGACCAGAAGGAATCTTTGGAGATGACTGAGAGCTCCTCATCGAGAAATTCCTCTCGGATGGTCGCTACGAGGGAGTGGCAAATGGCAAGGTGTTCGGCGATGGCATATCCTTTGATGGCCTTTTGGGACGACAAAAGAGATGTCGAATTGAGAGAGGAAGCTCTGCAGTGCACGAGCCGATCAGAGAGGACATGTTTTTCTAGGAGGTACCTGAGTGGATCCATTCTCGAGATCAGCTTGACCTTGTGGGCAAGAAAGTAGTGCTTGAGTTTTGAACTACCCACACGAGCGAGGCACAAGTTTTGTCTGCGGTGGTGTACTTGGATTATGCAGTGTTGAAAAGTCTAGAAAGATAGTACGCTGCCCTTTCTTTTCCAGATTCATCGTGTTGCTAAGGACAACACCTAGGGAGTCCTCAATGATTGAGAGATATAGGATTAGGGGTTTCGGGTACAGGAGGTTGCAAACTGGGGGATTCATGAGATACCTCTTTAAATCATCAAAGGCTTCTTGGAATTTGTCATTCCATTAGAACTTTGCCCCTCCTTTCAAAAGGTCATAGAATGGGCGGCATCTTTGTGAATGCTGTGATATGAATCTTCTAATGAATGCAGACGCCCGATCAAACCTCTTAGTTGTGAGATATTCTTTGGAGGCGGAATTTCCGCAATAGCCCTGGCCTTCTTTGGATCGATCTCAATCCCTCGCTTACTAACTATGAAGCCTAGCAACTTCCCTGATGACACCCTGAACACACACTTCTTCGGATTCATTCTCAGTTGGTACTCCCTTGATCTTTGAAATACTTTGGCGAGTATCTCGGGGTGTTCTCTCCTCGTTCTTGACTTCACCAAAATGTCATCACATACACTTCTACATAGACATGCATCATGCCGTGGACGATAGCCATCATCGCCCTTTGATAGGTAGCCCCAGCATTCTTCAGCCTGAATGGCCTGACTACATAACAATACGTACCCCAGGGCGTGGTGAAGGAGGTTTTCTCTTGATCTTTAGGAGCTAGACGGATTTGATTGTAGCCTGAATACCCATCCATGAATGAGAGGGTCTCGTACCCAGCAGTGTTATCAATCAATACATCAATGTGAGGAAGCGGAAGTCATCCTTTGGACATGTCTTATTTAAGTCACGAAAGTCAATACAGATTTGCCTTTCCATCTTTCTTCATGATCGGGACTATTTGCCACCAATTCGGATAAAGCACTACCCTGGGAAATCTAGCTTTGTGGAGTTGTCCACTTAGTCCTCATCTTCAGGGCCATAAGTGGGTGGAATCTTCTAAGTTTTTGCTTTATGGCTTTGCCCCTCTTTCAACACAAGTCGGTGCTCCACTAGTGAATGTGTCTTTATATTCCCTCAGAATTTGCACCAGTTCTCTTCTTCATCAGGAGGGAGGTTCGCTGAAATCATCACAATCCTGGGATCTTCTTCTATTCCTAGGTTGACTTCCTTAGTAGGTTCATCCACGCCGTTGTGTGCTCATCAAATCTTCTTACACCACTAGCGGTATCTCGACAGTGTCATCTACCTCGCTATCCTCTTCATCAATGGGGTCCTCATTATTCATGATTTCATAGACACAAAATCCGTCATCTATGAACACCCATCTTGCTCGATTCTTCTTCTAACGCCAACGCTCTTTGCGAACTCCTCTTTAAAACAGTGCTTGACATCACGAGCTAACTCGTGAAGGTATCTTAGGAGAATAGCCTTGCTCCTTTGCTTCCTAGGGCGACATTGGATTGGTGGACATTGGGTTAACCTGACTCTCTAACCCTAGACTCGCCTAACCTGAGACTAGACTCTCTTAACAGACGACTCTACTTGACTAGACGACTCTACAGGACTGGTTGAGGATATGTGGTCCTCGAAAAGGATTGCTCCTAATGAAGGAGCGAAAGGAGAAGCCCCAGTGGAGGGGTGCCCCTGATCAGGAGGGTGAAGGAGAAACGCCGGTTCTCGGCCTCAATGTGCATTTGAAAGTTGGCGTTTTTTTTTAGATCAGTGGAGAGCATGTAACACGAGAGAGTGATCTCGTGGTTGCTTGGATCAGATTGCAGAGCAGCGATGACTGAAGGTGGGAGGTCAGGAGTGGGATGTTGTGCGTAGCTGCCAAGAGTTGAGGAGACAATCGAATGACTAAGGGAGGGGATAAAGGAACGAGACTTGGAAGGAGAGAGCATAAGAGTGATGGGTGGATGGCCAGGCAGTGCCCCTCTATAGCCTTGTCACCGTCTTCCCTTCTTGTAAGGAATGTCCGGCTCTCCCATGTCTGTGGTCTCACTCATCAATTGCTCTTTGAAGGATGGATGTGGGAGGATCTAGCAGTTCAGCTGCAGCTGGAGGCCATGTTCTTTTCTTCCCAGAATTCCAGAATAAGCGACTGAAGGCTATGGTTATATTCCATGTCAAACCAGTGGTACCACACAACCTCTGGTCCCCTATCTTCCTTCTTTTTGCTGAGCGGAGTGTTTCAGTGCCTTATTGTGAGCATAGGGGCTATGTGCCGAGGGAGTTCTTGCCATGTACATCATGCTGTGAAAGTTCTGCTTCGCCACCCGGTGTTGACACAGGTTGGGTTGGGCCTCTGATGAAATGACACCATAGTGTCCATGTGAGTGTTTGGCAGTTGCCTTATGAGTAGATGTGCTAGATGACATGGCTGGACTTCTCCTGGTAACCAAGTCCCCATCGGCTTTCATCACAATGTCCGGAATAGGCTGGTAATTCCTTATAGTTTTGCCCCTAGACCTTTTCCTTCTTCATAGCCTAGCTTCATCATGATTTGCCAACCCTTAGTATTTAGCGGCTCTTCCTTTTGACTACATAACTTGTGTAGAACTGGCTCTTGCTTGGAATGGAATGAGTAGGCCCAAGGATAGTTAATGTCTAGCACTGAGACAATGGGCTTTGGCGGGCCATACGGCTGGAAGCAGAGTGTCATTGATGGCATCGGTTGTGTGGGTAGTGGCTATGCGTTTGACTTTATAATCCGTCCTGGAAAGGAACTTAAGGCATTGGTGTGCAGTGGACGGTACGGCCCCCAGTGCTTCTAACCATGGATGCCTAGAATAGCCTTGAACATGGGGTCGATATCAAGTACATAGAAGTCGACAGTGATGCAGCAGGCTAGCGCCCAGTTTGGCTTGTACAGTCACCATGCCTTGGCAAGATCTTCTGGAGTTGTCATATGCGGCTATGGTGGTTGGTGTCAATCTTAGCATCCCTTCCGATACATCACATGCCCTCAAAGTGCTCAGCGGGCAGACATTGATTGACACCCCAGTGTCGACCAGTGCTGCTCCCACTGCTACATGGTTAATGACTAAAGTGACACTGAGCGGGAGCCTTCTGGCTTCTGGGGGCTAATTCATTTTCAGCAAATGTAATGGCCGGCCCACAAGTTACCATGGCTAGTGCACTTGGCAGTTGTCGGCAAGCATGTCCTCTTTCACCACTACCCTTTGCAAGAAATTTCTTAATGCTTCTTGATGTTCTTTGGATCTATTTATCAGTTCTAGTATGGAGATTTTAGATGGCACATGATCAAGATGCTTGAGGATATCATAATGTGTATCGGGCAGTGGCTCAATCACCCCTCGTCTTGCAGTTGCTGTTGAGGCTGTTGCTGAGGTGGTTGTAGGACATATTGGGGATTGCTTTGGCTGGTGGAGATGGGTGGATACGGGCGATGAAAGACTCGTCTGCTTCGTAGGGTAGTTGGTTGGTTGAAAGGTTGTTTGGCGGAGGATAAGGTGGAGGCGGAAGGTTGGTCCAGCCCAAGTGGTGGTAAGAAGATGGGTGTGGGAGCGGCTATGACGAGTGATGGTGGTATGGAGACAGGCGGAGCAAGAGGATGATAGGTGGTAGGATAATGGATGGTCTAGCGACTGGAGCAGATGTGGAGCCGACGGGCAGTATGATGGTGTTGGCCTGGAAACTAAAGGAGGGATTGATTGGGAGGCCATGGTGGCTGGTTGTATTATTTGAGGTAGTCGAAGATATTGGTGGTAATGGCCATCATCTGCTGAACATCGGGTTCATCATCATACATCCAGTTCGCTTGAGGAGGGGGGTGATGGACGATAGGGTCACCTGGGCCGGTGTTTGGTGGATGGGAGCTGGCGGGTGGTTTAGTAGGGGGTTATGGACAATGCCTTGGTCCTGCAATGGCTGTTGTTGTGCTGTTGTTGTTGAGGGGGTGGCTGGCGTTGCTGCCTTTACTATGCTGCTGCCTCCACCTTTCTTTGATATCTCCAATTACTCTTCGGAGAGCTGTCCAATCAAGCCTGTTCGCTCATGCAGATCATACACCAAGTCTTTGAATGTGAAGCACTGCTCAATGGTATGACCTGGCTACTGATGAACATGCAGTACCTTGTTGGGTCCACTTGGGTTTAGTGGCCTTTCCAGAGGGAGTTTGATGGCATCGATGGAGATTAGGGCCAAGAAGATGTTAGGGAGTGTCTCAGGAAGTGGTGGGTATTGAGTTCTCCTTGGACCTAAGGGACGCCTTTGCTGGGAGCCATCAGGAAGTGGTACTTAGTTGTATTGATGTGATTGGCCTTGTGGAGGGTGGGGGTTCTGACCCTGGGAAGTATAGGGTTGGCGGTTATTGTTTTGGCTGGCAGGGTTGAAGGCACTCACTTGCTCATTGACTTGGACACCTTCGGTCACTGGCCCTTGAGGTTTCTTTGGAAGTGGGACTTCTAGGGTTCGAACATGGAGTGATAGGGGAGTTCTTGAGCTGGGTTTGGATGAACCGGCCCAGCTGTAGACCTGATACATGTTGGTGATATTATTCATTGCTAGGATGTTTTTATAGGGGGGGTTGCATTGGCAATGATGATCTTGACTTTCTCTCCCTCCAGAAGGTACCCACGGACTTGTGTGGCCATCTGTCTCCACCTGTCGGCATAGGCAGTGAACTCTTCATCCGATTTCATCTTTTCTGCCATGAGGTCCGTAAGGGAGTATTTTGGCCCGACCATGTCTTGAAACTGCTCAAGGAACTTCCCTTTCACTGTGGCGAAGTCTTCTACATCCTCGGGGAGCAACGAGTAGAACCAGTCTAGTGCAGGCCCGTCCAATTACCGACGGAATAGACATGCTATTAAGCGGCGGTCATACTGATAGGGTGCAGACTCATAAATGAAGTCCTTGATGTGAATGTATGGGTTGCCAGAGCCATTGTACTTGCGGTACTTTGGGAGTTTGGATGAAGACGGGACCCACAGGCCATTGAAATTGGGCATGTGAACATCATGGTGCTACCTAGGGTCGACTTGCCTTCGCAGCTCTTGGAGTTCCTTCTTGATGGACACCCACTCAGACATCATGTCGGGAACGGCAGAAGGTTGAGCATATAAGGAGGAGGCACGAGACGTCGGCCTGGCACGTGGCTCCAGCTGCTGTGGGGAGTAGCAAGGGGGATAAGGGGTCAGACCGAGGCCTCGACTCATGCGAATGATAGTGTTTGATTCAAAGGGGGTGAATCGAATGGCCGTGGCGGATAGGAGTGTTATCGGCTTGCCCCGTGATGACACGGGGGCCGGAGGTAGCTGCCATGGGGCGAGAAGCACCCGCTCTGGGTGAGCGCCACGAGGCGGCCTTCCTTTGAGAGCCGTCATGAGATTTTGGATTTGGGATTGATCAAGCTGAGGAATTAGGCGCATGAGTTGAGAAGCTTGATCATCCGCCCAAGGGGAATGGATAGTTTTTGATGGGCCACCATCGTCGGGATAGTGACTCTCACTAGCATGGACTGTGGCGACCCAGGGTTGGGTCGACTCCTCGAGAGGTCATGAGGAAGAGATTCCTCATAGTTTTGGGAGGTGTAGAAGGCAACATCTAGATTTCACCATCATAGATAGGGTTCAAGTAGACTCCATGTTTGAAGAGTAAGAGTTTTTGAGTGAAAGACACATGTCAAGACTTAAAAGACAACCTTACCTAAATGGACACCTAGTTTCCTAAACAGCAATCCTATGCAGACAAAGAAAGAGAAAACGTCTCACCCAAGCAAGCAGTGGCAATGATGATGGTTTCTTTATTTGATTCAAGTTTCCTTTTAATGGATTGACTTTTAGCAAGTTCCCTCAAAGGAAGGGTTTCCAACTTCGGGTTGACTAGGATTCTCCAAAATCACCAACGCATGGATCCTAACTCTAGGTGGCAACAGGTACAAACCAGCGGCAGCGTGTGGGAATCATGATAGCGGGGACTTACGGAGGCCTCAAGCGAGTGCTCTAGTCAACACAAGGATATGTGCCGAGAGAGCGGGCATCGCCGAGGAGGACAACCTAGATAAAAGATGGAAATATGTATGCACCCTATGTGCACCAGAGTGCATGCAAAATCTAACTAAAACTAACAAAAAGAAATCAGGCCACCTACTCTCAAAAGAAGAAGGTGACAAATAACCCGTCGCGACTTGGATCGCGATGGAAAGCTCATCGCGTTCCTCTTCGCAGTGGACAGAGATCAAGTGGGACCTGATTATGTATGAAAAATCAAACAGTCCTATAGCATGAGGACTGACAGTATCTTACAGGCATGGATCAGGTATAGAATAACCAAAGCTGGATGGAGTGCTCAAAATGAACCCAAAAAACACAGAAATAGATGGAATAAACAGATCTGACCTGATCGCAACAACCTCCCTGTCGCCTTATAGATCGCGACGGCTTCAACGTCGCCTTCTCACCCAGTGCTCAGAACTCAAAACAATAGTGAAATAAAATGGAAAACATAGAATTTAAGAAAAGACACACACATGAAGGACTAAAAAAGGCAGGGAAAGATAGTAACAAGCACGATAGGCACTAAATGTCCCTCCGTGATCGCCAAAAAGGTGTAATCACGGGATTTGTTCCCCAAATAATGATGATGAAAATTAATGAAAAGACCGTGATCGCCACCAAAGTAGTTGTAAGAAGATTAGTACGAAGAACAAATGCTAACTACCTTGGAAAGAGGAAGAAAAGTGCAGAAGGGTACTTGGTCCTGTGAACACGACGCGCAACATGTCGCCTTCTATGGAATGCGACAAGGAGGGTGCCGCCTTCTGGTTCCCTGAATGCAACGCGAAAGCCGTCGTCTTCTTGAGATCACGACCAGATGTGTGTCGCCTTTGCAACAGAGGATGAAGACTGTGGGTTTTGTTCTTCCTGCTCCTCAGCGGCCAAGGGCAAAGAGCCTCGTGCTGTTACTGTCTTCTACAACCTGCCAATGATATCAAAATAACAAAACACCCATTAGACAAGCGTTTGGTGTAGAATCTATCCCAAAATAATGAGTAAATATGAAATAATTGGGGGGAACTCAAGTGGGGTGGTGTTTTAACCCCTTTGGGTGATTAAAACTGGTGTGTGTGGAGTGTTCTAATGTAAAATCTATGAAAGAAATAGATCTAAACATGCAAGTATGAAGAGAAAATCAAGAAGAACAGGAGAGAGAAAGCGTAGATGGTGAGAAATCGCCCTGGGAGGCACTTCCTAGTCGTCTAGAGGTTGAGAGGTCTTCTTGGAATTCGTAGCTCTCTGGGAGAGGAAGAAGTAGGGGACGCCGACCTTTTCCAAAACCGTGCCCTATGAAGAGTTTTATATGTGATTATTCATGAACGGGATGGGAGAGGAATAATGAGCTGGAGTCCGACTTTGGGCAAGTAGGCTCGTGCAAGGGGAGTCAGAACGTGGCAAGGAAGGTCTAAGGAAGGTCCAGATCTCTAGACCCACCAAAAGATGGATTATTCATGAATAGCAAGGGTCCAAATGGGAATAGGAAAGGCCACATTGCATGGTTCTGTGAAGGAAACCAGAACGCGACAGGCTCCTTGTCGCTATCAAGTAGCGACGCCTCGATACATCGCCTTCCATAGAAGGAAGTCTTTAAGTATTTTTTGGCGAATTTTCAGGGAATTAAAAGGCAAATGAGAATGCGACGTATCAAGCTGTCGCCTTCTGAAGAAGATTGATTGCGGTCTGAAAGCAAATCGTATAGGCATGAATGCGACATGAATGGCGGTCGCCTTTTGAATATGAACGCGACAGGGTCATGTCGCCTTCATGATCTCTCAGCATATGGCTCACTCAAAATATCTGATCTCCTTGCATGGGTATCGGATTGGCACCCAACTTGAGGCGTTGGATTCTCAACTCAGAGAGCTACGAGAAGATGATGAAGACTGATTGATTTGACTAGGAAGAACCCACCAAGGCGATGAACTAAATAGAAAAGATGCCATGATCGAAAAAATCTAGCTAGACGATGATGAGCCAACGCGGGGCGTCAATGATGTGACAAGGAATTTGGCTCAGCTTATGGGCCAAAAATGGGGGTCTACAGATAGGTAATTCAAGAATAGAATCATATCAAAATAATTGGCCATATTCACACAGATATCAATATTCCGTGATCAGACTATCATATCATATCAAACGAAGACACATTCACACAAATCTTGCACACAAATAGTGCCATGCCAACCACCCAAGTCCATACTCCGTGGTAATAGTAAGTACATTGGGGCGCTCTCCCCAGGACCAGACAGGGCCCTATTGCACAGGCATTAGTCAAATGGACCAAGTCCCACGTTGTGCCGATCAAACATAAACATATTATGGCCATGGATTTCTAATAACAAGACTCATTGTAATAAGGACATGATCATTCATATAGTCAAGGTATGACAATAGCTCAAGAGATTATTTGGACAACGTAACGGCGTATCTTTTGTTTCATAATTCTTTAACATCTTGACAAGAGGATGACTAATGACATATCGTACACGATACAAGTGCTCTCTATCTCTAGGGACTTCATGGTACAACCATAGAGTATGGAGACTTAAGGAGGTCTTAGGGAAAGATCGCTAGTCTGCCAATACGGAATGACCAGCAGAGAGCTCTCAATTCCCAAGAGGGTTGTTCCTAATCGTGCAAACGTGTAAGTGGACGTGTCACAGAACTTTCCTAATCATGTATGCAATGGATGAACAAATTATGGAAACATCGGAAAGCATATAAATAAGGAAAACCCACATGTAATTCATGATGGAAGAACTTAACTAAACAAGTCCATTCTAATCATGTATTCATCACATATTCATATCACATACTTATTATGACAATTTCATATCAAGCTAGATCACAAGAAGATAATCAATGAACATAAGATCACTCACATAATACACATTAGAATCATATTCATCATTACATTTCAAATGGGTGATACTTTTAGTCCAATGCACACTAAGTGACATGCTTACAGACTAAGAGATTAAATATGCTGACTGACTAGCGGAAAAGAATAGTCTCGGGTTGGTCTTTGAATCGCGTCATACACAGTAGACACTCTTCATAACACATTGTACAGTCAAACAGGGCTAACTATGAAGAATGTAAATCGCGACAACTTACCTAGTCGCCTTTACCTTTGAATGGCGACGGGATAGCCCGTCGCGTTTAAGAAAAACATTTAAATACTAATATAAAAATTGGCAAAAAAATTTTGAGCGGGAAAACATGTCGAATCGCGATGGGGGTACCCGTCATGAATCAGACAAGCGCTGAAATCCACGAAGTACGTAGTTCCACGCAGACCGTTGACTAGTCAGACAATGAATCATGACAGTCTTCACAGTCACGGTTTACCGAATCACGACGGCCAAGGCCGACGCAATACCAAGGGTTGGAATCGCGTCACCTAGTTCGGTCACGATTCAAACCTCAAAATTGAAAACGCACGAACCGGTAGCGATCCTCTTATGATGCTTATATCTCTCTATCTACTGACATTTAGATAAAACATTCAACATCAAACATGATGCAGACGACTATTAAAAGGACTTTCATGTTGTGGGTTGGATCTAATTCGTTCTCGAATCGCATGCAACACATTAGGAACATGGAAAGCCTAAACATGCGCGGGACTTAGGGAAAACACCTATAACTCGATGGATACACATGAAAATTGGGCAAATTAAGTGCGTATAAAACTAGACATGTAGCACTACAAGATGGTATAGGTTTCGTTTAGTCTTGGCTAAGATCACCTACTTTGGATGGATCTAAGAGAAGCAATAGCCCAGTCGATGCAGAGCAAAGTTGAGGAAGAACCATGGTTTTCCCCAGCCGTTCTCCTCTCCTCCAGCACCCTAGCTTGCTCCTCATGACCCCAACTCAATGTCCAACTTACCCTAAAAGCTTGGTGGCAATTTCTAAGTTTAGGGTTTAATTCAAGCCCTAATGAGACTAGGAAAGGTGGGCTACGAATTCTGCATGGCACTTCCAAAAATTGAGATTTCTCCTCCCAAATGAAGTAGCTACACAATGGGAAGGTGCTAAGCATGGTTGGCCACGATTGGCTTGCTATGCTTGGCTAATGGCACTATTTTAAACCGTAATTTGCCCTTCTCCATTACCCCTTATTATAGGTACGAATTTTGGGGTATTTTCTTGCTCCATATTTTCTTGGTCAAAAGTGATCCATTGGCCAATTTTGATAATGGGTCATTAATACATGATGTTGGAAATCTCTCCAAAAGTTTATTTAGTTTATGGTCATTGTATCTTTCCGCATTAACGGTTTTCCGACTTAGTTTCCTACTTTGGATAATTTGTCACATTGTGACGTACACAAGGCCAATCAGATTTTTTGTTGCATGAATTTCTTCGTTGAATGCTTATGGATAATATTTGGGATTGATTTATAAATTTTACGGAAGTTTCCGATGTGTTATCTCACGTACGATAGTGGTACGTAAGTTTTATCATTCCGATAAAGTGGAAATTATTTATTTCAATTTATTTCTAATTTTAAAATTTCTAAATTTCTGGGGTGTTACAAAGAGAGTAAAGGTCACCCATCATGCTCATTTCAAATTCACTTTGCATAATGTTTTCAAAGAATTTGCAAAAGTGATTTTTAGTAGAATGAAAGATAATACCATCAATATATATTTGTACAATTAGGATCCCTTCAGAAAATTCTTAATAAACAAAGTGCTATCTACTTTACCTTTTGAAAAAACAATGTGATAGAAGATAAACACTCAATCTTTCATACCAAGCTCTTGGAGCTTGTTTCAGACCATATAGTGCCTTCTTAATCAGAAAAATGATTTGGATTTTTAATATCTTCAAAAACTGGTGGTTGCTCAACATAAACTTCTTCTTTTTTAAATTATTCAAAAAAGGCACTTTTAACATCCATTGATACAAATTGATATTAAGAGAGCATGCATATGCTAACAAAACTTTGATTGCCTCTAATCTAGCAACTGGAGCATATGTTTCATCGAAATCTATGCCTTCAAATTGGAATATCCTTGTGCTACCAGTCTAGCCTTGTTCCTTGTGATTACTCCTGATTCATCCATTTTGTTTCTAAAGACCCATCTTGTCCCAATAATTGGATGGTCAGAAGGTCTAGGTACGAGACGTGGCTGCATTAGAACTGGTTAAGTTCCTCTTGCATAGTTAGGATCCAAGATTGATCTGCTAGTGCATCATTGATTGTCCTAGACTCAATCTAGAAAACAAATACAGTGTAATCACAGGAAACATTCATATGTTCTGTTCTTACCCTATCATGTGGATCACCTATGATATTTTCTCTTGGATGATCTCTGTGATATCTCAGTTCTCTTGGAAGTTCTTCATGTGCTTCTTCTTGTTGTTGCAGTTCTTCTAGTGGAGGATCTTCCCTGTCTTCACTTTTTCTTCTAGAGAAGCTTGTTCTAGATCCCTACACAACTCTTCAACAACATCTTCTTCGTCTTTTATTTTCTTAATAGAAGGGTTGTTTCATCAAATAGGACATGAACTGTTTGTTCAATGGTTAAAGTTTTTCTATTAAAAACCCTATATCCTTTAGGTTTTGAGATATCCTAGTAGAAAATCTTCATCACTTTTAACATATAATTTTTCTAAATTATCTTTAGCATTATTCAAATGAAACACTTACAACCAAATGGTCGACACTGACTGATGTTTGGCTTCTTCTCCTTATACAGCTCATAAGGTGTCTTCTTCAAAATTGGTCTGATCATGCACCTGTTGATGATGTAGCAGGCTATATTAACTGCTTCTGCCCAGAAGTATCTTGGTAGATTATATTCAACAAACATTGTTCTAGCCATGTCCAGCAGTGTCCTATTCTCTCTTTCTGCTACTTCTTCTTCTGAGTGTTTTAGGTGTAGAGAAATTGTGTTCTATGCCATTTTCTTCACAAAATCTAACAAACTCTTCATTCTTAAATTCTCCACCATGATCAGATCTGATGTTGAGTATTTGGTATTTCTAGTTCTTTGTACTAATTACTAAATTTTAGAAAGGCTGAAAAGATCTCTGATTTGACTTCCAAAATGACACCCAAGTATATCTTGAATAGTCATCCACAATTACATAGCCATATACCTTTCCTCCAAGACCTGTCCTTGTAGTAAATCCATGTGATGAGTTCCAATGGTTTGGAGGTTGTTACCAATGTTTTGGACTAAAATGATATCTTGGTTCGCTTTTCTTTTGCACAAGCTGTACAGATTCTAGATTTCTTCAATTTCAGCTTTGGAAGACCTTCAACTAGATTAAGCTTGATTAATTTCTTGATCACTGAGGTGCTTGCATGTCCTGGTCTTCTATGCCATAGATCAGTCTCTTAAGTCTTTGTAGTTGCAAGACACAAGTTGACTTCTTTCAGTTCTGCCAGTTGTAAGGTGTACAGATTTTTAACTCTTAGAGCTTCAAAAACTATTTTTCCATTCTTTTGAATAACATACTTGTTGTTTTGAAATTTTACCAAGTGACCTTTATCACATAATTGACTGATACTAATAAGATTATGCTTTAATCCTTCAACATACATAATATCTTCTATTAAGTCCTTTTCTTTTGTTCCTACTGTTCCACAACCTAATACTTTTCCTTTTCCATTATCACCCTATGTGACTTGACCAACTTCATCCTTAAAACATGTAAATAATTTTCTATCTCGTGTCATATGCCTAGCACCCACTATCCAAATACCATTTGGATGCTCTCAAACGCCCTTGCAAGCAAAATTAAGTTGAGATTTTTGGTACCCAAACTTTCTTGGGTCCTTGAAGGTTACTTTTAAGAATCCAACGTAAATGCCTAGTGGTGCATGTCCTAACTGTGTTTCTTAATTGATTACAATGACTACAACACAAATCATATGCATGCTTTGAATTTGTAGTGTTATTAGTTTTAAATTTCTGTTTGTAGACTCATGAAGTGAATGATTTTCAGAATTTACCTGATCTAGTCCTGCCATGAGGGCTAGATTTACTTCTTCTTCTTCTTCTGATTCTCAACTTGATGAGTCTGAACTTGTAGCTTCCTCATTATCCCATGCTACGACCATTGCTTTCTTCTGTTTTTTCTGAACTTTCTTTCTTTGGCTTTCTTCTTCTTATGCTTATCAGCCTGATCTTTCTTTTTGAGCTTAAGACATTCTGATTTGTAATGTCCTGGCTGGTTCCATTCATAGCATGTTGGCTCTTTCTTCTTTTCCCTTTTGAAATATTTTTTTGATCCGAACTTCTTATTCTTGGCAAGGATTCTTTGAAGTTTTCTTGATATCATGGCTTCATCATCACTATCTTCAAATTCTTCTTTTGAGTCATCAGAAGATGGTGAAGAGGAATCTAAACAAACCTTCAAGCATTTGGAATTTATTTTGAAGAACTTTCAGAAAATCTTTACATGTTAATTACATGAGCCATGAGAGAGCCAATTAGTTTATCAATAGGAAGTCAGTAAGATCATGTGCCTCTTCAATAGTAGTGACCTTGGGAGTCTAAGAGTGAGTTACTGATCTAAAAATTTTCTGACTGTTTCTTCATTAAAAGATTTTACCTAATGAACTTAAACCAACTATTATATTGGTAAATCTATTATACATTGAGTAATATTTTCATTTGGTAACATTTTGAATTGTTCATACTGAGATACCAAAATATCTATTGTTTTGTTTAACTTTATTTGTTCTTGGATATGTTACTTTGAGTTTATCCCACATTTCTTTTGCAGTCTTACATGCAGATAGTCTATTAAATTTCTTTATAGATAATGCACAACATAAATATTTTTAGCTTTGTAGTTTAGAGAATATTTCTTTTATCAGCTATCGATAAGGCCATCAACAAGTATAGTAAAACCACCTTGCTCTATTACCTGCCACAGATCAAAGTCTGTGCCTCGGATGAAGCATTCCATTCTCATCTTCTAGTAGATGTAATCTTCACCATCAAAGAATGGTGGTCTTGTAACAGACTACCCTTCATAGTTGTGAGCTTCAGCTGCCATCTCTTCTCAAATCTTTCGATTCTTCTGAGAAGACCTCACTCTGATACCACTTGTTGGATTGGGATGGAGCTTTATATGTCCTAGAGGTGGGTGAATAGGACTTCTTGCACTTTAAAATTTTATCTGAAAACAAATAACACTTGATAGTAACGTTAGTAATTACTGTATGTGTGTGAAACAAGTGAAAAAACTTGGCGAAAACAATCACACAAAGTGCACAATGATTTATCCTGGTTCGGCCCTTCCAAATGGAAGTTTTACATCCAGTCCCCAAGAATCCCTTGGGATTTCCACTAACTGCTAAGAACACTTGGCCTTCTCTCAACCTGAGAGGTATTTGTAATACCCGGCTTCCCGTCTTTCCGTCCAGTGTCTCGGATGACTGGCCACTAATGCGTCCGGGCTAGGCGACACGTTAGTGTCGCGTCATGGGTGTCCGACACGACAGTCATCCTTGTCGCGACCAGCGTGTGCATCGTGTTCTTGTCACGCCCGCTTTCCCGTCGGGTCTTCGTGTTGCGCCCGATCAATGGATCGTGACAGTGTTCTGTGCCTTTTGTAATCTGGAAACTGTTAGGGTGGCAGGCATGTCAGTATGACTTGTCGCATTGTCGCGGCATTCGTGGGGGATGCATTCTTGTCACAGTGCGTTGACCCGTCGCGTTAAGATCCTAATGCGATGGGGTGATCCGTCGCGACTTGGGTGCTGAAGGCTTAGGCCTTGGCCGGCGACCCCTTCTCCCTTTCCTCCTTCCCCTCTCTTCTCCTCCCCTCCGGTGGTGCTCTGCCTCCCTCTCTCCCCTTTGTGTGTTTCAGGCGAGGAGGAGGGTCGTGCTTATGTTCCCACGTCGTGGAGCTTGCGTGGAGCGAGAAGGAGGTGGCCGATCTGATGTGAAGGGCCTTATGGTTCATTTCTTCTTGAAAGGTAGGGATTACTTGTGTCCTTCTCGATCCGGGTGGATTGGAGCCCCTCGTGGTTTGTAGAGAGCATTTCCTGCTTCGCCATGCTCCCCTCCTCCGTGTGGTGTGTTTGTGGTGTGTGGGTGTCCCTAGGATGGAGCATCCCGCGAGTCTGCCCTTCTTCTGGTGTCATGACCACAGTGCGCATCGCGACACCAAGAGGCAGTCGTGTCGCGATGTGCTGGCCCAAGGCGATGGACGCGATCTTGTCGCGGTGCGTTTCCCTATCACGACAAGGTTGTTGTCGTGGTGCCTCTGCCCATCACGATGGTATCGCGATGGCCTAGGAGGACGCGAGAGTACTTATGTTGCCTCGAGTGTTTATGTGGCCTCGGTTAGCGTGTCGACATATGCCCAGGGTAGGCTTGCCCTTAGGACCTTCAGGTGGGGAACGCGGCAGCTTGCCACACTGCGTTCAGTTACTGAAGGTGAAACATTCGTGGCTGTGTCCTGGTGGCAGTGCCAGGAGGCTCGCGTCTGTGTAATAATCGATTGTCCGATGGCCAACAAATTATTTGCAAAGTGGGTTTTCTGTACCTTCTGGTGGTGTTATGAGGTTCTGGCATATTCGTGTGTGCCTTGGTTGGCCGACGGCCCTCTTGAGGGTTCGTGCATGCTTCGTGCTTGCTGGGCTTGTTGTGGGTTACAAGTCAGCAGTTCGACATGGTTTTTTGTTGTGCTAGCCACGCCTGTTCGCCCGAGTGCTTGGCACTTGAGGACTTGTCCCATTCAGAGGTTGTCTCTGTTGCCTGGGATCCCCATCCTTGGGAGCATGTTGAGGGAGTGCTTTGGGCTACGAGTGTGCTCGAGTTGGCAGCCGAGTTGGCGGACTCTAGAGCAGAGGGGAAAACGAGGTTTGACAGCGGCACCGAGTCATTGTAGAGCTCTCTTGTCTGGGGCAGAACGCCGAGATCGTTGAGGCGGTCTCTTCCTAGCATAGCCCCGACAGTCCTTTGTCTCACTGCCACTCTTTGCGTTGGTTCCCGAGCCATGTAGTGGTGCTAGGCGTAGGGCCGTAGCTTTGTCAGGTTGCAGTGGTGCATGTGTTCTTGTGGTGTTCTGTGGTGGCTCTTCTCGCTCTTCCAGGGAGGTTAGAGGCAGGAGCCAGGCCGGCGAGTAGAGGGAGTGGGTGGTGTGTCCTCCTCTTGGCTGCCAGTGATGGTGCTTGGTTTTCTGTTGTTGTGATGACGTTTCCTCACGACGTTTCCAAGTGTTATCTTCGTTGCCCTAGCCTGCACGTGGTTGTAGCCTTGCCATGTCTAGTTTCCATGAGCATCATTGGTCTGTCCTTGTTGGCCCGTGCTTCCGGTGGTTTCTGCTTTGGTGTTCACTCGGTTCCCTAGTCCTATCCTTGGTGCCAGTCCGTGGTGGCACCGTGTTGTGGTTTTCCGACCTCGTGGTGTGTCCAGGGTCCAGGGTGGTTCTGCTTGTGATCCCTCGACCTTGTGGAGGTCTGAGGTGGCCATGCTTGTATTAAGACGTCATTCTCGCTTGGTTTTTCTGTGGTCTCGCGGGTGTGCTGAAGATTGCTTCCACTTGGTGCTCGACTCCGTTGGTTTCTACGGGAGTCATGTGTGAGTCACAACCTTGTTGGTGGTTGTGGCATTGCATTGTTCTGTTCTGCTGTGGAGGATGATTACAGGCAAGTCCAGGCACGGTGCTCTTGGTCGTCTTCATCGCATTTAGGTGTGTGTGTGTCACAAAAGCTGAGAGAGCCTGCGTGTGGTGTGGCCTTCACTAGTGCAGAGTTGTTGTCTGTGGAACTGGTCGAAGTGTCCCTGCCTTCTTGTTGTTCCCCTGTTGTTGGGGTGTGCTGTGTTGGTTGTGTGTGTGGTCTCTTGTCTATGCGTTGTTGTGTGCTGTGCTCTGCTCGGTCGGCATTGTTGCTTAGGCTAAGAAGATGTTCTTTGTGCTGTGTTGCATCATTGGTTGAGCACTGCGACACTTGTTTATGGTTGTTGTTAGCCTGGTGCTGGCTGGTTGTGAGCTCTGGTGAGGTGCTCCTGGAGTTCTTCTCTGTTGGTTCTGGGGGAAGTGAGGTTTCCCCAGAACTGTGTTGTGCTCGTTTTTGGTTGTTGTTGCGTTGCCCTTTGGGTTGAGGTGCATTGCCTGGTCACCCTGTGTTCTGGTGAGGTTTCCAAAACCGTTTGTTGTTGTCTTGGTGAGGGTTTCTCCCAGGACTGTTCCGTGCTCATTTTTGTTGTTGTTGTGCTACCTCAGGGCTGAGGTATGTGTTGATTTGACTGGTGCGTTCTGGTGGATTTCCAAGAATTGTGCCTTGTGGTTCTTGTGGAGGTTCTCCTAGGGCAGACTTGCGTTGCTTCAAGAAGATCTTCAGTCAGATAGAGAAATATAAGATAACATGTGAAGTATATTTGAACTTTCATTTGCCGCCACAGACATTTGAAATCATGTAAACATCAAAGCATTTAAGTGTTCTTCAATTGATGTGAAACTTATCAGCAATTGATATGAAATATTGCAATCGATATGAAATATGTTATTGTAACACCAATAGGTAGAAATAGAGAGGCAATTGATAAAATAATCAATATGATCAAAACGATCGATACAGAAGTGGTTAGTAATCGATAGATTACTTCGACTGTAGGAAGTCGCAGTGAGATCAACATCGATACAACAATCAATAAGAGACTTCGGCTTTGTAGAAGTCACAGTGAGACTTCGACTAATGGCTTTCCTTCAACAATCGGTATCTAACTTCGACTTCTTGGGAGTCAGAGTAAGACTAGTTTGGTCATCAATCGATATCACACTTTGACTTCTCAAGAGTTGGAGTGGGACCAATTGTTCAACAATCAATATCACACTTCGACTTTTCAAGACTCGGAGTGGGACCAAATGTTCAACAATCAATATCACACTTCGACGTTTCGAGAGTCGGAGCCAGTATGATATAAGTATATGATGTGTACATAGAAAAACGAGTGTGTCAACACTTAGCTTAGTGTGTTGACACCAACTGACTAGTATAATACATGCATGCTAAAGTTGAAAATCAGTGTAAATCTGAAGTGATATTGGAAGAATATATTGTATTCATGGAATAAATCTGATATAAAATTTATTAATGATATTTTAAGTTAAACGTGGATTTTTTTAACACCAAAACAAAAGGATAAAATATAGGAGTGGTTCAACACATGTCATTAGGGATCTTGTCAACTCATCCAGTTGTATGGTAGATAGATTTTTGAAATCCTCAATAACAGTGGCTTTGGTGTGCCATGTAGGTGGAAGAGACCTTAGTATCTTCCTTACCAAATCACTAGTATTGTATTCCTTTCAAAGTCCTTAAGTCAATAACAATGATCATGAGACGAGTAAAAATTTTAGAAATTATTTCTTCATTTTTCATCTTAAACATTTCATATTAAACACAAGTATACTTGTCTTGTCTCCCTTACCTTAAATGTGCCTTCATACCTAGTTTATCCCCATTTCCTTTGCTGACTTACACATAGAGATTCTTGAATATTTTTTCAGATGAATTGCACACTACATCATGTTCATAGCATCTAATTTAGTGTAGCTTTTCTTATTTTCCCCTAGTCCATATATCCTCATCATCTGTTAAATCAATAGGTCCCTTACTCACTATCTTCCAAAGTTCATAGTCTTGAGCTCTCAAACATACCTCCATACATTTTCCCAATACGAGTAGTCAGTGCCATCGAAAAATGGTGGCCTAGACACTGAGTGTCCTTTAGCCAGAAATCCCCTATTTAGATTCATCCCAAATTTCTCCTAATTATTAGTGTTACGATAAGTGTAACTGAGGTCGGCTCATGACGAGGTGACCGTCGAGGCGACCAGCGCGAGGCATCCGAGCTAAGAAGACTAAGCCAAGGGACCGATCCGAGATTCGCTTAGCCAACCGGGATGCGTGTTCCGAGCTCCCGATGACGTTGCCCAGGACCTGCAAAGTCCACTGAGGGTTCTCTGTGGGGAGACACTCCGACACTCAAGTCAGTAGCTAGCTAAGAAGAATGGCCTAGCCCAAGGAGTGGAACTGTGTACTTACGTCTGGAGAGTGTCTACAACTTATATAGATGGAGGGAGACCACATGTGACCTGGGAATGGCGTAGTAGTTACTGAAACCGTCGCCTCATCAGTTTCCATAATTGACCCCACGATCAGGTTCTGGGCTTTATGGCACCCGTTATTAGACACACGATTTGTGGCTAGTCTGAATGGGAATCATATGGGATTTACGCAGGCCGTACTCCCGGGAATCCTCGTTGGCATGTCGCACCTAACCATTCTCGAGCTAAGGGGACCAACCGTTGGTTGTCGTCGGCTCAAGTCATGCCGACCTGGTGGGTTTATCCTGCAGACACGTCATGCTCTGTATCATTCAAGACCGAGCTAGGTAATCCTCTTCCTTAATCGAGCTGCGGCAGTCGGCCTGAGGGGTGTGAAGAGGTTAGTCTAGCCGAGTTGAGTCGTTGACCTAGATGACGCCATGGTTCAACCCAAGCCACGTAAGGACGTCCGCTCAGGCACTCTGTGTCATGCCCCGTCAAATTAGCAGAGGAATAAATCGGGGAGACATGAGCAAAGTACATAGCAGTGTATAATGCACATACAGTCGAGTGATTTAGAGAAACTAATAAAGAATACTTAAATAAACTTTTCATTTTATTGATAATACACAAAGACTATTACAACCACTAATTCATAGACAATACATAGGGCTCAATGACATCATTACATTGGAAAGAAAATTTAAGTAATATCTAACTAGACTTTATATAGGTAATTTCGTCAACATGACGCCAGGTTCGCTCATCACTCTTGTCCTTTTCCCATTAGTGTGTGTAACGTCATAATCCGAGTTACCTGAGACACAACAATTGTGACGGTCCTTGCCGTTCAGGCCCGTTAACCCAATAATGTGCCCGACACGACTCTGTCTCCTGCGAACGAGCTGTAGCCTCACAAGGGATATCAACACAACATGTCCGTGGAAATATCAAAGTACACACTAAACACATATATTTTCATTTCTCCCTATATCATATAAAATGTACATATCCAGTTCCATACCAAAGTCATAGTAGAAGGTACACTGGCTTGGGATAAACCCCAAAGGCACAACAAGAAGAAGTATTACTCTATTGGTGATGTCGGCCCGATTCCAATACGGTGCTGACCGGAACTAGAAGGGGACGGGAACCCTCCTTCTCTCCTTCACTTGAAGAAGAAGGGGTGAGCCTCACAAGTCACTGGCTCATTAGGGCAACTCCCCAAAAGCTGAAAGAGCAAAATATAGAAAGTGAAGTAAGCAAAGCTGTAAGCAATTAAAATATATCCCCGCCTATGCATGATACTACAGCTGTAAATAAATAAACGGCAAACCACCCACATGTACTAACTAGAGAAGGCACGCCACACACGAGTCACGAGAACTAGTTCACGACACCAGCCACAGACCCGGACAAACAACCCAAGTCTACTTCTCAGCCTCGCAGCCACAGACCCTGACGGGTATGAAGAGGTTAGTCTAGCTAACCTGAGTCGTTGACCTAGACGAAGCCATGGTCCAACCCATCCACGTAAGGACGTCCGCTCAGGCACTCTGTGTCATGACCCGTCAATTAGCAGAGGAATAAACGGGGAGACATGAGCAAAGTACATAGCAGTGTATATTGCACATACAGTCGAGTGATTTAGAGAAACTGATAAAGAATACTTGAAATAAACTTTTCATTTTATTGATAATACACAAAGGCTATTACAACCACTAATTCATAGACAATACATAGGGCTCAATGGCATCATTACATTGGAAAGAAAATTTAAGTAAATATCTAACTAGACTTTATTATAGATAATTTCGTCAACATGACGCCAGGTCGATCATCACTCTGGTCCTTTTCCCATTAGTGTGTGTAACGTCATCATCCGAGTTACCTGAGACACAACAACTGTGACGGTCCTCGCTGTTCAGGCTCGTTAACCCAATAACGTGCCCGACACGACTCTGTCTCCCACGAACGAGCCGTAGCCTCACAAGGGATATCAACACAACATGTCCTTGGAAATATCAAAGTACACACTGAACACATATAAGTTTTCATTTCTCACATATATCCATATGAAATGTACATATCTAGTTCCATACCAAAGTCATAGTACAAGGTACACTGGCTGGGACAAACCCCAAAGGCACAACAAGAAGAAGTATTACTCTACTGGTGATGTCGGCCCGATTCCAATACGGTGCTGACCGGAACTAGAAGAGGGACGAGAACCCTCCTGCTCTCCTTCACTTGGAAGAAGGGGTGAGCCTCACAAGTCACTGGCTCAGTAGGGCAACTCCCCAAAAGCCGAAAGAGCAAAATATAGAAAGTGATGTAAGCAAAGCTGTAAGCAATTAAAATAATCACCGCCTATGCATGATACTACAGCTGTAAATAAATATACGGCAAACCACGTACACGTGTACTAACTAGAGAAGGGCACACCACACATGAGTCACGAGAACTAGTTCGCAACACCAGCCATAGACCCACACAAACAACGCAAGTCTACTTCTCAGCCTCACAGCTACGGACGAAAGGTCCAGCTGCCACCCCACCTAAATAGGGTCAAGAACTGTGGAGCCTAACCAATACCATTCCTGCAGACCACACAGCTGCAGGCCCAAGCCTGACACCTCTAGGGACTCCAGCCCGAGCTCCCTAAAGTGAGGCACTGGAAACAGGACTAGTTGGAGACCAGTACGTCCACTGGTGTCCGTCCCCAACACAAGCATGATACAAGCGACCGCACACCCACAAACACGAGTCGTTGTCCCCTGTCATCTTTCTCTCAGTCGGACGTACAACTCAAACTCAAGAGTGAGGGTGTCTAGGAAGATGACACAAACCTTGACGGTACTCACCGTACTGGGACAAAACCCAAGCACCCGGTGTGTGAGTGACCAACTGGAGAGGTATCCACGGAAGACGTTACAACCCAACTTGCTATGCACACATTCCAAGCAAAAACCCATTGTTATCAACCACAGTATAGGCCGACTCAACCATTACCAACTCTACATTGCATAACCATCACTGTCCAAGCAGTGTACAATAGAAACCAGATAGACTAGACACAGAACCCCAGAGCTCGGGTGGCCTCACTCTAAATCGTGACCAACACAGTGGTCGCCAATCGGTGCTTGAATAGCGACGGACCAACCCATCGCCGAACAAGCCGTCATGTTCACAATACGCGACGACTGGTTCCGTCGCCTTTCAGACAACAGAAACCAACCCTAAACTATCATTCCGGAAATCACACCACACCATTGTACAGGCTAATAAAGCAGGAATGAAACCTTCATATAAAACCCTAAGCGTGCTCTCTATCATGTTTGCATGATTTCCAAAGCATAAACCACAAACCCTAATCTATGCATACCATACAAGAGAAAACATGATAGAGTTCCCCTACCAATAGGTGAAATGCAAAACCAACACCGCCCGGAGGTTCCCCGTGCTCCAAAGCTCCTCCTCGCGTTGGAACACGCCGAACGGACAGAAAATGCCTGAAATCGCCTCCAAATCCTGTAGCAATCTCCCCTTTAGCTGAACAGTGCAACTGCACTGTTCGGCCTAGGGCAGAAGCCCAAAATACACAGAGTTTAAATCGCGACGTATCGGGCCGTCGCGTTTAGAAACACGACGTACCCCACCATCGCGATTAAACCCTGACAACCATGCATGCGCCACGCGGCGCGCATCCAGCATCGCTCATGTAGAAGTGGTTCCAAATCGTGACGTAGTAGGTGGTCGTGTTCATGTAAGAATCACGACGATTGTGTTGGTCACGTTCTTAATGAACCCGCTAGAGGTCCGTTTGGGCTGGAATTTCCAACCCTCCAGCCCCCCAACCTACCACAAGGACCGATAAACACACATTCACACACACATACTCAACCAATGGGCCACACACTGGCCTCGAAACCTGGTAAACTTCAATCTGAACGTACGGTTATTATATTACTATCACCTAATAGAAATTTCATCCTCGAAATTAAGAAGTAATGCAATAAAATGCAATCACTCACCAACGCCGCCCGGAGGTTCCCCGTGCTCCGAAGCTCCTCCTCGCGTTGGAACCACGCCGAACGGACAGTAAACGCCTGAAATCGCCTGCAAATCCCGTAGCAATCTCCCCTTTAGAGGAACAGTGCAAATGCACTGTTCGACCTAGGGCAGAAGCCCAAAATACACAGAGTTTAAATCGCGACGTATCGGGCCGTCACGTTTAGAAACACAACGTACCCCACCATCGCGATTAAACTCTGACAACCATGCATGCGCCACGCGGCGCGCATCCAGCGTCGCTCAAGTAGAAGCGGTTCCAAATCGTGACATAGTAGGTGGTCGTGTTCATGTAAGAATCGTGACGACTGTGTTGGTCACGTTCTTAATGAACCCGCTAGAGGTCTGTTTGGGCTGGAATTTCCAACCCTCCAGCCTCCCAACCTACCACAAGGACCGATAAACACACATTCACACACACATACTCAACCAATGGGCCACACACTGGACTCCAAACCTGGTAAACTTCAATCTGAACGTACAGGTTATTACATTACTATCACCTAAAAGAAATTTCGTCCTTGAAATTAAAGAAGTAAATGCAATTAACAATGCAACACTCATATGACTATCACCTTAAAGATTTAACGCTTACTCAAACAAGTATGTATATGTCTTGTACATCTCATCGGCCAACTCCCAAGTGTCTTCTCCACCCTGTCTGTTCTCCAATCTAATCTTTACCAGCTCAATGTCCTTATCCTCAACCTTTGTGTTCGGCGGCCTATAATCATCACTAGATACTCTGGCATGGATATATCCTGTTTCAAATCATCCCATGTATAGCTGACAATCTGAGAGGGATCCCGAATATATAGCAACCCAAGAATTTTAATAATTGAAAATTGGAGATAAATAGAAAATATGACCACTTAATAATTTAAAACTAGTTAAATGCGCACGCACCATTATCACAGACGTAAAAACACATCTAAAAATTTCCTAAAAAACATAGTTAGGCTTTAAATATTATTCTCTAGTGACCCATAGAGAAATTCAAGCCAATAAAAATCTTTTGGATTGAATTTAATAATTTTTGTGACTTATTATCTTAATTAAAGAATAAGTTGAAAAACCATTATCACATATACATAAAGGGGTCATAAATTAAAATAAAAATTATGGTTGGACTTCAAACAATGGGTATTGACAATCCAATGAAAGAAATGGGCCGAAGAATGTCTTTTGGACCACAAATAAATTCATGCTAGGAAAATGACCCGAAATCGAAAATATTCACTATTGGATCATGATAGGGTAAATTCTCACCTTATAGACCATCATTAGACTTCAAACCAAGCCCAAATTTGTGGTTACCACCTACGGTAAGCTTCCATACCGATTCCATCATGAATTGGGGAGAGAATTCTCCAAGTTGAGGAAAGGTATACCCAAATTCGTGCCTAAAGGTTTCCTAATTTAATTAGGCAACTAAAGGCCCCTCTTTCTATAAATAAAGCCTCTCTCTCCCATGGGACGACCCCTAGAGTTATTGGAGGTGTTCTTGGAGGCAATGGTGGCTGGAGATCTCAAGGAGAAGGCTGGAGCAAGGAGGAATCTCGTGCTCTCCCAACTCGGATCTACAACGACCTACACTTGAGTCCCTTCAAGATCATCACCAAATGTTAGTGAAACCTCGAACAAATTGTGCAAACCATACATCCCTAGAAAGCTCTTCGACTCTAGTTTCTTATGGCACAATTTTGCACAATTTTTACCCAGTAGTTCGTGAGTATTAAGCGTTCTCCTACGACTGGTCAAAACTAGGGTTTTCGGGGAGCACGACTTTCTTTCACCTAAAAGGTAGGTCATCTCCACGCCAAACTCTAATTAAACTCGTTCATGCTTGCATTCGTATGTATAGATCATGTTCTTACTATTTTACTGAATTTTTATCTTGAGAGTTTCATGAATTAAATCTTGCATGATCTTAACATTGTACTGTTCTGATTTACCCTTGACTGTCTTACGAGTTTCATACCTCTCTGTGGAGTTAGTTTTAGACTGAGTGTTCAACATATAACTTGTTACCCTATGAGTCTACTTTCATTTGGTACTAGTTTCTTCAATTTTTGTTGACTATACTGAGAGTATGAGCCCAAAAATGAACACTATGTCAGAATCATGTAGTCAGTAACAATATGTTTTATTACCCAATCAAACAACATTTGTTTCTCGATTATTTTCTACTGTACAAATTACTAGAAGTAATCTAACTAACAAAGTGGTTTCACCTGATTTGGATCACCCTAGCATTTGTTTTGATTTTTCAAACCCACAGGTGTCAAACCCAATCCAAGTTGGAGTTGGAAATAGGTATAAAAAGCAACCCAAACGTCATATTCAGGTGGCGACAGGTCGACACGTCGCTACCAGAACGTGACAACATCATGGTCGTGACCCATACCAAAAATCAGACAGGTTCATGGTCTTCTTCAGAAGGCGACAAGATGATGGTCGCCTTCATGTTCTGAAGGCGAGAAGCAATGTGACGCCTTCTACCTATGTTCACTTAACTGCCATAACTTTTTATATACACCTCGGATCGATGAGCCATTTTCTTTCCTGGTTTTTCATTCAAGGGCTTCAAGATGAAATATTCATGTATGAGATTTGAATAAGAAATCAATGAGTTATGACCATAGAAAGTGAAGGGATGGGACTGCATTTGCCTTCTAAGGGGCATACATCTCGTTTCGTCGTTTTGTGTCGTTCCTTGCATGTGTGAGTTTGATCTATTCTAGGAAGGTTATAGAAAGTATTATCATGCATTTAACACCCATATGAAAGTTAAACATGTTCAGATGATTTTTAATTGATCTTAAGTTCATGATCATACTCTCTACCTACCGATTATTCACGTTCTTGCTTATTACCAAACTTGCTAAACATGCAATGATACTTGCTAAAATTGGTCATGCATGATTAGTGTTTCCTGATTTAGAACTCATGATACTTTCCAAGCATGGAGTTTCCATAAATGAAGTTTCTACATCTGGCGTTTCTACTTGAGCGATTCTCATGCGCGGCATGCGCATACACTTTAGCACGATAGGAAAGCCCCTTCTTGGCTTGTGGTGAACTCTCCGTCGGATATTCCTTCTGCCAGACAAGTGACCCCTGACCAAGACCTCTGTAACTCTCCTCTGACCATGGATTCCCACATGGCCGAGCAGGTTGTACCAATGAAGTACCCGAAAGTTAGTGTGCACGTATCTCTTCTCTCTCCGCATTCTTGACGAGATTCTCTCTCCTCATCTGATTCTCGGAGAGTGATCAAGTAAAACACATGAAACAAGTTATTAGAAGAGAATCTATGTAAATGTGTCGTTATGTGTCACGCCCCAACGCGGAATATCGGAGCGCGAAGGCAGTTGCAAGAAAAGGTATAGAGCAAGTACTAGACATCAAACCATTGCACATTGAATAATGCTAAAGTAAATCTTTCTCATTAATAACTTTTCTGTGTCTAGTTACAACCACTAATATCAGAGCCATTCTACAGGCCCAATTACATTGCAATAAAAGAAAATAACTAACTAGAACTCTAAGATAACATAATGACTCAAGGGTACTCCTGGCTTCACTCTTGGTCATTCCTTCCTCGTGAGTGTATGTGTCATCCTCGGTCTCACCTGAGAACACAACATCAAATAACGTAGGGTGAGCGATAACGCCCAGTAGGACTTAAATCTCAGGCTCAAGCAGGCTTTAAATAATTAACGCATTTAATGGCAGAGTGTCTAGAGATAGCAGGTACAAGAGAGTCAAATATAGTAAGAGATAGCAACAGGTAACAAGATAGCACAATAGCACGAGATCGCGTATAGTTTCCAAAATAGCACAAGTACCGAGTATAGCACGAATAGCAGAATGGCCATAGCACAACTAGCACAAGTATAGTAATAGCACGACGAATATAGCACTTGTTTGTCATTCTAGACATCGATAGAGTATAGCACGTTTGTGTTTTTGATTGTCATATAGATAGTCGAGATAGATAGCACTTGAGTGTAATGCCAAACACTCTGATCATTTAACTCCCATGGGCACTAGCACTTCGGGCGCACATCCCAGGACCAGATCGGGCCCTTATTTATTGCCAGGCATTGGTTATATTGTTTATCTTTAGACAATCAGTCAATGGCCAGTATAGAGTACCAAGAAATAGATAAGAGCACTAGACTAGATGAATGAGATAGTGGAGTGAATGTGAATAGGTGAGAGAGTAGAGTATAGATGAGAGATAATGGACATTGCACGTAATACGTCGAGTAATCAGGCGATAGTAACAGTTGCACAACACGCGCACTTGGTGTTGGCAGTCAGGTGGAACTCACGACCCTACCACTGGCCTTGTTATGCACAGGTCCAGAGTCCGGCGTGATTTAAGACGAGAGGTGAATCTCTAATAGCCGTTTGGATCATATAGATCCCTAAAGGGTATCGTAGGTATTAGGGTACAACCGGCTCGTCGACCATGTGGGAATCCATGATCCAGAGGAGACTTATGGAGCCTTGTGCAAGAGTTCACTAGTCCGGAGAAAGGAATATCCGACGGAGAGTTCACCACAAGCCAGTAAAGTGTGTATATAAAACATGTGCTCGACGTTCTGAGGAATTTTAGAACAGTGGAGCGTCGATATCGGTATATAAACAACGCAAGAAACGAATACAAGTCCTTTAAAATAGGGCATTACTATACTTTATTTGGTAATTTACCAGATACATTATGAGATATTTTCTGCAAGATTTCAGTCCAAAGGATGGTTCAAGTGTGTGCAAGTGCAAGAGAAATCATAGAGAAATAAGTCGTGAACATGTATTTTAATCATTCAATATAGCACCATTTTTAAGTAGGGTTTTACTGGGGGTATAACGGTAAGAAGGCATAAGGATTATTAGAAGTGACAAAAATATTTTTCATGGGTTTTCAGGCAAAACTCTGAGAAGGCGACATAGGCCTGTATAGAAGGCGACAGGAGCAGAGAAGATCGCGACAGGGGGTTACACAGAAGGCGACAGAGCTGTCTTACTCAGGCGGCCAGAACGCGACGGGTGTCCTGTCGCGTTGAGAACGCGACAAGAAGGGCGTCGCGACGGGCTTGAGAAGGCGACGTGTCGGGCAGTCGCTTTCTCAGGTCCGTGGCCTGGGTCTGACAGAGTTCTGCTCTGTCTTGGATTGCGGTCCAGAAACTTGCCTTTTTGACATAGGGTAGTTCAGAAAATCATAACTAATTGTATACATGATGAAAAATCATGAAATCAGGGGCAAATGAAACTAGACATGCGAGAGTACTTCCAGTAAATAGGAATCGAGAGAGGAGCATGGTTTGAACATGGTTTGAGACGAACAAGAACAAGTAACATAGAACATGCTACAGGGAGTAAGATCGATTTAATTCGAGTAACATGCTCAACAGAATTTAGGGCTTTTAGGGGCAAAAGATGCCTATCATGCATCAGTATCCCATAAAATATGGAGGTATGAGATAGAGTATGCAAGGAGATATGAATTAAGCATGAAGGTTCGGGTCATAAGAGTTGCAGAACATGAAAAATCAAGAACTAAAGATATACTCGATGGAAAATTATGAAACTTGAGGGTTTCGTTCCTGATAGATGATACATCCTACAGAAAAAGTTTCATGGTTTATGCTTGTGAGAATGCCTACTTTTGACTCAATTTTCTTCTAGGGCTAGAACTTGAAGAACGGGGTTGAGAGCTTGAAAGCTTCTTCTTCCCATGAAATCTCCTCCTCCTTGGCCTCTCCTCCTGGTCCAGGAATCCTTTGGCACGAGCTTGGGTCGGCCATGAGGGTTTTAGGAGAGTATTTAAGCTTCTCCTCTTTCTATTTCCTAATAGGACTCTAACTCCTATTAAATTCCGAATTTCCTCTTTCCTAACCTCCTTCCAAGCTTTCCAATCCCTATTTAGACTTGGAAGAGATCCAAATTCGTGTTAATCCATATGGGGTAGGTTTAGGAATCCAACTCCTACTCAACTTCCTATTTAATGCATTAAATACCTCTTTTCTATTTAGGTAATAATATATGAGTTACGAATTTAGGGTATTTTCCTATTATTCTCTTTTATAAATTCTTATTTTTGACCCCAATAATTTCTAGAAGATCCATTAAGCAAAGCCCATTACTCTTTTCCATCTAATGGGTTTTATTTAATGCTCTGTTTAAATATCCATTTAGCCAGGTTTTAAATTATTATTTAAATTTTTATTTTTCGTAAAAATTCAGGTTGCTACATATGCTTCCAGATTGAAATCTGACTCGATATTCCCAACATACCCTTGAACTCTAAATCATTATTGACATGACACTCTCGATAATCATTACTATTGACATGATAGTCCTGAACTTTATCGACCAGTCTATCCTTATTAACACACATTGCCTTCTTGTGATACGTTCTTGAAGTACATCAGTGGTATTGGAGTCATGGACTAAAAACTTTTCTTGTCACCCATGAGTCGAAGTGCTTTGGGACTGATGCCAGTGTTGCACAATACGAACCTGACTGAGGGCCCATATCTAGTCTTGCAGATTCTGGCCAAAGTCTGTTACCTATGATGTGATTGTCGAATTCACCCCCGACAAAGTCTTGTTTACCCCAAAGTGTTGATTGCCCAGTTTTCCCAAAGATGTTCGTTACCCCAAGAGTTGATTGTTAGGTTGATCCCCTAACAAAGTCGTGTGCCTGGCGTGGTGCGGAATCATGATTGGTGCTTGGCATGGCACGTACTAGTTACACGTGATAAATTTACTTACTTGTTACCTGCTATTGTGTGCTGGTCCTTAACCCGAGTGGCTGAAGGACGTACTTGCATGAGGCACCAGTAGATCCTGCATGATATTCTTGTGGAGTGCTCCGAGTGGGTCACTCAAAATGCTTGCTAGTGAAATGGCCATCTTGTTGCATGCTATCTTGCTCTTGTTCATGAAGTTACCATCTTGCTAGATCATTGTTCACAATATCTTGAACTCTTGAATACAACTTTATTGCTAGATTGATCATTACAATCTCTTGATCATACTATCTTGCATGATACACTGTACACGTGTTACTATCGATGCTTAATTGTATTTTACATATCATGTTCATACCTTCTAGCTTTTAAAATGTAAATTCTTATATCATTGCTGGAAGATGTAAATCTACTGGGCGAGTGTGCTCATACCTACTCTCTTTAACATTTCAGGTGGTGAAGGTAAAGCTAAATGATGGGACTTGTGTGCCGAGCGTGGAGTACACTTAGAGAGTCCATTCTTATTTTTATTTAGATTGGTCATAATGTAATTTCCTTTTTCTTGAGAGATAGATAGATTGGTGAGCAAGGAGTGTTTGATTGACATTGGAGGTTGTAAATTCGTTTTGATAAATAAAGGAAAAAATTTTGATTATTGCATTGTGGGCCCTATTTGTATAAGCTGTTGGTCTATAGCTTCTAAATGCTTGCTTGTTCGTCACATCCCAATTTATTCTGTTGCTAAAATAAAATTGGGGTCGTGACAGAGTGGTATCAGAGCCTAGGCTTTCTAAAGTCCTAGGATACATTAGAGGCTAAGTTATGAACTACGTTAAAGGATCATGTTGTATGGATCTAGGTTCCTACGCTTTGTGTCTAGCACTAATCTAGGTTCTTGTTAGTACCTAGTGAGATGGGTAGAGCCCGTGCTTAGAATAGTTCAAAAGCTAATAAATTCATATTCACAAAGAATAACTTAGACTATAACTAACTATTAATCTTCTCTCAGGATCCCAAACATTCTTGATGGCAGCTAGGCGTGGCCATTGGCGCGATATACATAACACAGTACAGGAGTTGGCGTAGGCCTTGCAACAAGTCGTACAGGGTGGAGCTCGGGTCAGGGCAGGAGAGTTACATAGGAAATTTTGAGGAATGGATCCTCCTAAGATTGATGGATCTCCTGACCCCGATGAGGCTGAAAACTGGATGCAAGAGATGGAATGGATGTTCAATGTAATGCAGTGCACGGACTAAGAGAGGGTCCTACTGGCCACTTTTCAACTACAACGTGATGCAAGGACCTGGTGGGAGGCCACCAAAGCTACATTGCCTGATAATCCTATTACTTGGGTTGAATTCCTAGAACACTTCAATAATAAATATTTCTCAGAAAGGATTCGTGAGAAGAAAGCTGCGGAGTTTGCTGCTCTTAAGCAAGAAGGGTTACTAGTGGCAGAGTATGAAACCCAATTCGCTAGACTGTCCCGTTGTGCACCACACTTAGTTGGGGCAGAGAAGATGAAGACAAAAAGATTCTTAATGGATTGAAACCAGCATATATTCCCTTACTGGCGTCAATGGACATCCAAATTTATAATGATATAGTGAAACGAGCTCAATTAGTAGAAGATGCCATAGAGATGACCAAGGATGATGATGAGAAGTCACCCCAAAGGGGGGACAAACCATTAACTTCAAGGATTATCAACCCAAAAGCCCTAAGAAGAGGTTAAATGAAGACAACCGCCACTTAAAGAATAAGAAGCCTAAGAGAGAAGATCAACCACAGAACGCAATCCAACCATTCAAGGAGAAGTGTTGGCACTGTAGTCGAATGGGACATAGGCTGAGGAGTGTTGGGAAAAGATGGGGGCTTGTCTGCGATGTGGAAGTATGGGCCACCAGATAGTGGTTGCTCTCAATTGAAGAAGACGACATCTCAACATCAAGGCCAACTTCAAGCAACAACAGGAAAGGAACGCTCTAGGAAGAATAGAAAGGGCGGAACGGCATGAGGTAGATCTACTCACATTGACATCACAAGCATCATGTAATCTTGGTGCTTCTTCTGATTCTTCTCGTTAGTATCGTCTTCTCTTATTGCTCAAGTCATAATTGAGAAGAATTAATATATTCATACCAATACAATAACCTCGAAGTAATCTACTTGAAAATTTTCCTCTACATGCATAATCTTAAGTGGGGGAGATTTGACACAGTTTAGAAAGAAGAAATTGTCCTTTGAATTTGGGGACCAAATTCTTTAAGTGGGGGAGGATGTAGCAACCCGAGAATTTTAATCATTGAAAATTAGAGATAAATAGAAAATATGACCACTTAATAATTTAAAACTAGTTAAATGCGCATGCACCATTATCCCAGATGTAAAAGCACATCTAAAATTTTCATAAAACTCATAGTTAGACTTTAAATATTTTCTCTAGTGACCCATAGAGAAATTCAGGCCAATAAAAATCTTTTGGATGAATTTAACATTTTTGTGACTTATTATCTAAATTAAGGAATAAGTCAAAAACATTATCACATATACATAAAGGGGTCATAAATTAAAATAAAAATTATGGTTGGACTTCAAACAATGGGTATTGACAATACAATGAAAGAATGGGCCGAAGGATGTCCTTTGACCACAAATAAATTCATGCTAGGAAAATGACCCAAATTCAGAAATATTCACTATTGGACCACGATAGGGTAAATTCTCACCCTATAGACCATCATTAGACTTCAACCAAGCCCAAATTCGTGGTTACACCTAAGGTAAGCTTCCATACCAATTCATCATGAATTGGGGAGAGAAATCTCCAAGTTGAGGAAATGTATACCCAAATTCGTGCCTAAAGGTTTCCTAATTAAATTAGGCAACTAAAGGCCCCTCTCTCTATAAATAAAGCCTCTCTCTCCATGGGATGACCCTAGGTTATTGGAGGCATTCTTGGAGGCAATGGTGGCTGGAGATCTCAAGGAGAAGGCTGGAGCAAGAAGGAATCTCGTGCTCTTCCCAACTCAAATCTGCAACGACCTACACTTGAGTCCCTTCAAGATCATCACCAAATGTTAGTGAAACCTCGACCAAACTGTGCAAACCATACATCCTTGGAAATTCTTCGAGTCTAGTTTCTTATGACACTATTTTTCACAATTTTTACCCAGTAGTTCGTATGTATTAAGCGTTCTCCAATGATTGGTCAAAACTAGGGTTTCGGGGAGCATAACTTTCTTTCACATAAAAGGTTGGTCATCTCGAAGCCAAACTCTAATTAAACTCATTCATGCTTGCATTCATATGTATAGATCATCTTCTTACTGTTTTACCCAATTTTATCTTCAGAGTTTCACGAATTAAATCTTGCATGATCTTAACAACGTACTGTTCTGATTTACCCTTGACTTGTCTTATGAGTTTCATACCTCTCTGTGGAGTCAGTTTTAGACTGAGTGTTCAACATATAACTTGTTACCCTGGAGTCTACTTTCATTTGTCACTAGTTTCTCCAATTTTGGTGACCGTACTGAGAGTATAAGCCGAAATATGAACACTGTGTTAGAATCACATTGTCAGTCACAATACATTTTATTACCCAGTCAAACAACATTTGTTTCTTGATTATTTTCTACTGTACAAATTATTAGAATTAATATAACTAACAAAGGTGGTTTCACCTGATTTGGATCACCCTAGCATTTGTTTTGATTTTTCAAACCCACAGGTGTCAGACCCAATCCAAGTTAGAGTTGGAAATAGTTAGAAAAAGCAACCCAAACATCATATTCAAGTGGCGACAGGTCGACACGTCGCTACCAGAACGTGACAACATCATGGTCGTGACCCATACCAAAAATCAGACAGTTTTGTGATTTTCTTCAGAAGGCGACAAGATGATGGTCGCCTTCATGTTCTGAAGGCGACAAGCAATGTGACGCTTCTACCTATGTCCACTTAACCGGCCATAACCTTTTATATAGACCTCGGATCGACGAGCCATTTTCTTTTCTGGTTTCTTCATTCAAAGGGCTTCAAGATGATATATTCATGTATGAGATTTGAATAAGAAATAAATGAGTTATGACCATAGAAAGTGAACGGATGGGACTGTATTTGCCTTCTAAGGGGCATACATCTCGGTTTTTATCGTTTTGTGTCGTTCCTTGCATGTGTGAGTTTGATCTATTCTAAAAAGGTTATAGAAAGTATTATCATGCATTTAACAAACATATGAAAGTTAAAACATGTTCACATGATTTTAATTGATCTAAGTTCATGATCATGCTCTCTACCTGTCGATTATTCACGTTCTTACCTTGTTACCGAACTTGCTAAACATACAATGATACATGCTAAAATTGGTCATGCATGATTAGTGTTTTCTGATTTAGAACTCATGATACTTCCAAACATGGAGTTTCCATAAATGAAGTTTCTACATTTGGCATTTCCATAATCGGATTCACACACGCACTTGAGCGATTCTCACGCGCAGCATGCGCATACACTTTAACACGATAGGAAAGCCCCTTCTTGGCTTGTGGTGAACTCTCCGTCGGATATTCCTTCTGCCGGACTAGTGACCCCTTGACCAAGGTCTCTGTAAGTCTCCCTGACATGGATTCCCACATGGCCGACGAGCAGGTTGTACCAATGAAGTACCCGAAAGTTAGTGTGCACGTATCTCTTCTCTCTCGGCATTCTTGATGAGATCTCTCTCTCCTCATCTTGACTTTCTCAGAGTGATCGAGTAAAAAAGCATGAAACCAAGTTATTAAAGATAGAATCTATGTAAATGTGTCGTTATGCTTCTAGATTGAACTCTTGACTCGATATTCCCAACGTACCCTTGAACTCTAAATCATTATTGACATGACACTCTGATAATCATTACTAATGACATGATAGTTCTGAACTTATCGACCAGTCTATCCTTATTAACACACATTGCCTTCTTGTGATAGTTCTTGAAGTACATCAGTGATATTGGAGTCATGGACTTAAAACTGTTCTTGTCACCCATAAGTCGATGGCTCATTGAAACAGATGCCAGTGTTGCGTAATACGAACCTGACTGAGGGCCCATATCTGGTCTTGGAGATTCTGGCAAAGTCTGTTACCTATGGGTGTGATTGTCAGATTCTCCCCGACAAAGTCTTGTTTACCCCAAGGTGTTGATTGCCCAGTTTTCCCATAGATGTTCGTTACCCCAGGAGTGGATTGTTAGGTTGATCCCCTAACAAAGGCGTGTGTCTGGTGTGGTGCGGAATCATGATGGTGCTTGGCATGGCACATACTTGTTACACGTGATAAACTTACTTGCTTTTACCTGCTACTGTGTGCTGGTCCTTAACCCGAGTGGCTGAAGGACTTACTTGCATGAGGCACCAGTAGATCCTGCATGATATTCTTGTGGAGTGCTCCGAGTGGGTCACTCAAAATGCTTGCTAGTGAAATGGCCATCTTGTTACATGCTATCTTGCTCTTGTTTATGAAGTTACGATCTTGCTGATCATTGTTCACAATATCATGAACTCTTGAATACAACCTTATTGCTAGATTGATCATTACAATCTCTTGATCATACTGTCTTGCATGATACACTGTACCCATGTACTATCGATGTTTTAATTGCATTGTACACATCATGTTCATACCTTCTAGCTTTTAAAATGTAAATACTTATATCATTGCTGGATGATGTAAATCCTACTGGGCGAGTGCACTCATACTGCTCTCTTTAACATTTCAGGTAGTGAAGGTAAAGCTAAATGATGGGACTTGTGCGCTGAGCGTGGAGTACACTTAGAGAGTCCATTCTTATTTTTATTTAGATTGGTCTTAATGTAATTTCCCTTTTCTTTGAGAGATAGATAGATTGGTGAGCAAGGAGTGTTTCATTTGACATTGGAGGTTGTATATTCGTTTTGATAAATAAAGGAAGAAGATTGGATTATGCATTGTGGGCCCTATTTGTATAAGCTGTGGTCTATAGCTTCTGATGCTTGCTTGTTTGTCGCGTCTCCAATTATTCTGCTACTAAAATAAAATTGGGGGCGTGACAAAATGTCTATCCCTAACATTGAAACATGGAACACATCATGGGCATCTGTGAAATCTGCTGGAAGCTCCAACCAGTACACTGTCTCACCAATCCTTTCAGAATCTGAAATCGACCCACATACCTGGGACTCAACTTACCCTTATTGCTGAACCTCAAAACACCCTTGGTTGGAGAAACCCTCAAAAACACATAGTCGCCGACTTCAAACTGTAGGGACCTACGCCGGGTATCCCGTAACTCTTTGCCTGCTTTGAGCTATTTAAAGCTTCTCCTTGATGAAATTGACCATTTCTGCACATTGTTGCACCAATTATGGTCCATTACCTACCTTTTACCCACTTCATGCCAATTCAACGGTGTTCTACAAGGTCTTCCATAAGTGCTTCATACGGTGCCATGCCAATACTTTTGTGATAACTATTGTTGTAGGCAAATTCAACCATACCTAAATGCTGCTCCCATCTGCCTCCCTAGACCTAGCAACAAGCTCGTAACATATCTTCAATAGTCTGAATTGTCCTCTATGTCTGTCCATCGGTTTGCGGATGGTATGCTGAACTATACCTCAATTGTGTACCAACAACCCTCTGCAAACTCCTCTAAAAATTGGAAGTAAGCCTGAGATCCCTGTCTGAAACTATATTGACTGGTATTCCATGCAATCGCACAATTCTATCTACATACAACCTCGCTAATCTGTCCACTATCCATGACATACTTACTACTAACAATCTGCACACATTTGTCAACCTGTCAACAAAAACCCATATACCATTATGACCTGTTGTTGTCCTGGCAAACCTGCAACAAAATCCATTGCTATGTCATCCCACTTCCACTGCGGTATAGGTAACGACTGCAATAAACCACCTGGTCTTTGATGCTCTGCCTTAACCTGCTGGCACACTAGACACCTTGCTATGAATTTCGCTATCTCTTTCTTCATGCTCGGCCACCAGAAATTTTTCTTCAAGTCTTCATACATCTTTGTGCTTCCCTGGTGTATAGTGTACCTGGATCGATGTGCTTCCTCTAACACTTTCTGGTTCACACCAGCTTCACTTGGGACATATAACCTATGCCCGAACTAGACCACACAATCATCATCTATGGTGACATCTTACATCTTTACAATATCAACCAAGTTCTCATCTACCTTTTGTGCTTCTACTATCTGAAAATACAAAGATGGTTCCACTGTGCTACTGGCTAACATTGCTCTTCGCTGGTACTTGTAACAATCAAAGATTTTCTCCCACATCTTCATACAGCTTCCATTCTCTCATCATCATATGGCTCATAACTACCTTCATGCTCAAAGCATCTGCAACCACATTTGCCTTGCCTCGATGATACGCTAAGCTGAAATCATAATCTTTTAGATACTCCATCCATCTGAGCTGCCTCAAATTCAAATCTTTCTGTGAAAAGATGTACTTCAAACTCTTGTGGTCCGTGAAGATCTCAAATCTTTAACAATACAGATAATGTCGCCATATCTTCAATCCAAACACAACCACTACCAACTCAATCCAAACACAACCACTGCCAACTCTAAGTCATGTGTGGGATAATTCTCCTCATGTCGCTTCAATTGCCTAGATGCATAGGCCACCACCTTTCCATTCTACATAAGTACTACCACAAGTCCTCTTCTAGATGCATTTGTATACAATACCAACTGTGATGGTCCTCGCCGTTTAGGCCCATTAACCTAATAATGTGCCCGACAAGACTCCGTCTCTCGCGAACGAGCCGTAGCCTCGCAAGGGATATCAACACAACATGTCTTTGGAAATATAAAAGAACACACTAAACACATAAGTTTTCATTTCTCACATATATCCATATGAAATGTACATATCCAGTTCTATACCAAAGTCATAGTACAAGGTACACTGGCCTGGGACAAACCCCCAAGGCACAATAAGAAGAAGCATTACTCTACTGGTGATGTCGGCTCGACTCCACTACGGTGCTCACCGAAACTAGAAGAGGGACGGGAACCCTCCTACTCCCCTTCACCTGGAAGAAGAAGGGGTGAGCCTCACAAGTCACTGGCTTAGTAGAGCAACTCCCCAAAAGCTGAAAGAGCAAAATATAGCAAGTGAAGTAAGCAAAGCTGTAAGCAATTAAAATATATCACTGCCTATGCATGATACTACAGCTGTAAATAAATAAAAGGCAAACCACGTATGTGTACTAGATAGAGAAGGGTACGCCACACACGAGTCACGAGAACTAGTTCGCGACACCAGCCATAGACCCGAACAAACAACATAAGTCTACCTCTCAGCCTCGCAGCCACAGATAAAAGGTCCAACTGCGCTCCACCTCAACAGGGTCAAGAACTACAGAGCCTAACCAATACCATTCCTGCAGACCACACAGCTGCAGCCCAAGCCTAACACCTCTAGGGACTCCGGCCCGAGCTCCCTAAAGTGAGGCACTAGAAATAGGACTAGCTGGGGACCAGTACATCTAATAGTGTCCGTCCCCCAACACGAGTGCACTACAAGCTACCACACACCCACAAACACGAGTCGTTGCCCCCGGTCGTCTTTCCCATAGCCAGACGTACAACTCAAACTCAGGAGTGAGGGTGTCCAGGAAGACGACACAAACCTTGACGGTACTCACCGTACTGGGACAAAACCGGGCACCTGGTGCCTGGGTAACCGACTGGAGAGGTAACCACAGAAGTGTTACAACCTAATTGCTATGCACACATTCCAAGTAAAAACCCACCATTATCAACCATGGTATAAGTTGACTCAACCCTTACAAACTCTACATTCCATAACCATCACTGCCCAAGCAGTGTACAACATAAACCAGATAGACTGGCCATAGAACCCCAGAGCTCGGGTGGTCACATTCTAAATCGCAGCCAACACAGTGGTCGCCAATCGGTGCTTGAACCGCGATGGACCAACCCGTTGCCTTAATGCCTAAATCGCGACCAAACAAGCCATCGCGTTCACAAAACGCGACGACTGGTTCTGTCGCCTTTCAGACAGCATAAACCAACCCTAAACTATCATTCTAGAAATCACGCCACACCATTGTACAGGCTGAGAAAGTAGTAATTAAACCTTCATATAAAACCCTAAGCGTGCTCTCTATCATGTTTGCATGATTTCCATAGCATAAACCACAAACTCTAATCTATGCATACCATATAAGAGAAAATAGGTAGAGTTCCCCTACCAACAGGTGAAACGCAAAACCAACCATGCCCGGAGGTTCCCCGCGCTCCAAAGCTCCTCCTCACGCTGGAACCACGCCGAACAGACAATCAAACACTCAAAATCGCCTCCAAATCCCGCAACAGTCTCCCCTTCAGCTGAACAGTGCAACTGCACTATTCGGCCTAGGGCAGAAGCCTACATAGAGTTTAAATCACGATGTATCGGGCCGTCGCGTTTAGAAACGTGACCTACCTCGCCGTCGCAATTAAACCCTGATGACCTTGCATGCGCCATGCGGCGCGCATGCAGTGGTGCTCACCTAGAAGCGGTTCTAAATTGCGACGTAGTAGGTGGTCGCGTTCATGTAAGAATCGTGACGACTGTGTTGGTCACGTTCTTAATGAACCTGCCAGAGGTTTGTTTGTGCTGGAATTTTTAACCCTCCAGCCTCCCAACCTACTACAAGGACCTGAAACACACATTCACCACACACATACTCAACCAACCTAAACCGGTAAACATCGATCCAAACGTACTGGTTATTACAATAACAAATAATGCAGGGTGAGCGATACACTCAGTAGCATTTAAATCTCATAAGCCAAGCATGCTTTAAATGATTAATGCATTAAAGAGTAATTAACTAACGATAGGGAGTCAAATAAAGTCAAGATAGTAATAGCAATTCGGTATCAAGTAAAAAGTCAATATCAAGCAAGTAGTATGTAACATGTATACAAAGAGAGAGAAGTTGGCCATATAAGAGTAAATACCCACTGGGGCAAATAACACTTTGATTGATTTTCATCAATCAAGATAATATAGCACTTTGATCGACTTTCATCAATCGAAATAGTATAGCACTTTAGTTGTCGGTAGACAGCCGAGGGAGACTATAGAACTTTGTTTATCAGCAGACAACTGAGATAGTATAGCACTTTGGTTGTCAGTAGACAGCCGAGAGAGAGTATAACACTTTGTTTGATTGTCTTCGATTATCTAGATAGTATGGACTTGGATGAAATGCCGAATATCCTGATCGTTAAACTCCCGCGAGCAAATGGCACTTTTCGAGCGCACCTCCCTGGACCAGATCGGTCCCTTCATAATGTTTCCTAGCATTGGTTATGTTTTGTTATCTTAGACAATCAATAGATGGCTAAATAGAGTACCAAGAATATGAGAGTAATTGAAGAATAGACGAGAGTGTAGAGAGAAGGTGAATAGATGAGAAAATGATGAGAACTATAGGTTCGTATGTGTAAAACGTCATTAAAACAAGTGATAGTAATGGTTGCATGGTACCTCCTAGTACAAGCAATCTGGTGAGTGTCACGACCCCGATTTTAGCAGCAGAATTAATGGGAATGCGACGAACAAGTAAGGATTCAGAAGCCAAGCAAATGACTAATATCAATAGGGCCCATAATTCAATAATCAACTCTTTTATTCATCATAAGCGATTATTACAATATCCAATGTCAAAATAATAACAACTCTCTACTACTAGTCTCATCTATCTCTCAAAGAAAGACAAGATTATAATGATGACCAATCTCTCACTAACTAACTAAATAATGACTCTCTATGGTGTATGTCACGCTCGGCGCACAAGCCCCATCATCAAACGTACTCCTCATCTTCACTACCTAAAATGTTGAGAAGCAAGTATGAGCAAACTAGCCCAGTAGGATTTACATCTCAATGTGCGGGCAATGATATAAGTGATAAACGTTTTAGGAACTAGGTAAGCACTAGTAACAAGATAAATCATAAGCATAATAAAATTGATGACAAAGTGCTAGCAGATATCATGCAGACAGGAACGTGTCAAGACAATAGAATTTAGACTGTCAACATATAAGTGCTCTTCACGAGATGAGCAAGTACTTTGTTTCATTCAAGTAATAGCAGATAACAGAAATAATAGTAATTGAATAGTAACAGTGCAGTAGGAGAGCATTAGCAGGACAATAGCAGTACAGTAATAGTCAGAACAGTGGCAGTACAGTAATAGTGCAGTATGTCTGAATTAATAGACTAACAGTAGCAATATAACAATAAGATGACTAGCTAAATCTGAATAGTGAGAATCGGTGCAAATGTCGACACCATCATTAGCCCTTGCAAGTATTTTCGGGTGGCTCTCTGCCCCGAATACTAGATTGGAGCCCCTTGGACATTGTTCGTGCCCTTAGCAGTATGCATTCAAGTCTAGTAGAGTCGCAAGACCCGCTTTAGTGGTAGACAGTACAGAATCGTACAAAATAGTAGGAGCCACAACAGCTCAAAGGATCCCAAGAGAGTACTTTTAAGAGTTCAAGAATGTCATGTCAGGATGTCCGAGAACATTAGTATGACCATGTCATGGGACAATGTTTACTAGTAGTCGGAGGTTATCATATCAAGAGCGAGTTCAAGATCATGTAACATGAACAAGATTGTCAAGATGGTTAATGACTATCAAGTCAATAACAATGGTTCGAAGTGTCAGTGTCATGTTCATAATGATTTCAAGCATAACAAGTTAGGTGAATGGATTTCATGATAATAAAGATCAAGAGAATTTCGCCAGCATAACGGTGCATTTACATTATTTCTATTAATAACTTGTTTTCATTTGTCATGGTCGATAGCTTTGAGAAATTCAAGACGGGGAGAGAAGAGGGTGCATACTAACATCAGGGAACTTCATGGTACAACCTGCTCGTCGGCCATGTGGGAATCCATGGTCAGAGGAGACTTACGGAGGCCTTGGTCAAGGGGTCAATAGTCGACAGAAGGACTATCCAATGTAGAGTCCCCACAAGCCAAAAAAGGGGCTTTCTTATCGTATAAGAGTGTATGCGGGTGCCGCGTGTGAGAATCTCTCAAGTGCATGTGTGAGTATTTTGTAAATTCGATTATAGAAACCTTACGATAAGCAAGTAACAAGAGTGCTAAATCAGGAAATAAAAATTATGCATGATCAATTTTAGCAAGTTTGCATGTGCTTATTTTAGAAAGTAGGATAACAAGTCAAGAAAGAAAGTGTAATCGGTAAGTAGAGAGCATGATCATGAACTTGAGAACACATAGAATCATGTCAAGATGTTTACCACTTTTACATGGGTTGAATTAATCCATGATAAGACTTTCTAGAACCTTCCTAGAATAGATCAAACTCACACATGCAATGAACGACGCAAAACGACGGAAACCAAGATGTATGCCCATTAGAAGGCAAATGTAGTCCCATCCTTTCACTTCCCTATGTCATAAATCATTGATTTCTTATTCAAATCTCACACATGAATATACCATCTTTAATCCCTTGAATACGGAATCCATAAAAAAAATGGCTTGTAATCCGAGGTCTATAGGAAAAGTTATGGCCAGTTAAGTGGACATAGGCAGAAGGTGACACAGTGTCTGTTGCCTTCTGAAGATGATTGCGACAATCAACTTGGTGCTTTCTGAAAAGAACATTAAATTGTCTCAATCTTGGTCTGGGTTGCGACCATGATGTGTCGTGTTCTGGTAGCGATTGTGTTGTGTTGAGTGTGTTTTGGAATTTCTTAATGATAACCAATGAACATCACTCATATTTTGATTTTGATGATGACATATTGTACATATTGAATATTTTACAATAATGCTCAAAAAACATGTTCTTGATATTTAACATTTCATATCTTATTGTTAATGACATATTTTGATGGTCTACTCTTCATTTATATAGGTTTACAAATCTTTTGTAAAAATAGGTCGACTCTAGTGATAGATAGGTCGACTCTATCTGATAGATAGGTCGACTCTCAAAGTTTGCCTAGCAAGTTTCTGAAGAACAAGCTGCCACTCTAGCTGAGAGTGAGGTCGACACAAGTTTCCATCCAATGAACCAGTTTTGGAGAAATACACAGGAGGTCGACTCTATCGTTTGATTAGGTTGGCTCTACCCTGTCACGTCCTGATAAATCACTATTTATCATAAAATGACAAAAATAGACTTAAGAAATAGAATTTAGATTATACAAGCATCTATCATTATTACAGTGGAAGCTTTACATACATAACACTCCTCATTACAATTCACAGGAGGATTGAGAAAAACAACTTAATAACATTTCCATCTTCTAACACAATACTAGAAGGTAATCTATGGGACTTCAACGATTGGTTGACCCGCTCAGCACACCCCCTTAAGAGCTAGGCTCATCATGTTCACTGAAAAAGTAGAGATTTAATAAGCAATTGTGCCCAGTAGGATTCATCCTCTTATCAAAAGATTAAGATAACCAATGAATTAGGCAATATGCACAACTGATAACGGTATTGAATAAAACTTGTATAGAATGAATTCGTATGGTAATCACATTCTGGTTTCAAATAAGAAATACTAATCCTCATGACAGAATTAATTGATGACCAATCAAGCAAGTATGATGCAATGCTAAACATCTAGTAGAGCCATATAGTTCCGTACGACCAGTAAACGAGTTCAAGTGCTCCTCCCAGGACTGGATTAGCCCCACTTGCAACATTTATTTAAATCAAATGAGTCCAAAAACCAAAGTTGTCATCACAAATCATTTCTATTAAACATTCAAGTATGGTAGACAGGTACTCAAAATCTCATATGTAACAAGGGTTTAGGAGTCAATGCGAATGACTTAGAAGGTTGTAGCCATGTATGAATCAATCATACTTGGGGGTGTTCAAGAACAATCCATAGTGGATGTGGACGACAATTAAATTATTTCTCTCAATGATATAGTAGTTAGAATCCAAGAAAATGAGGAAAACAACTTGTTTGGTTAATATCAAGGTGTGTCACTTTGGATTGGAAGAAGAATGGTTCTGGTTCAACTCACAGACTGGTGTATGTCGACAGCCAAAGGGTGGCTGTCGACAGCTACTGACCATCCAGAACCAGAATCTGGAATCTAGTCCCTATCTGACGACAGGCCAATGGTAGCTATCGACCGATGGTTATCATCTGTTGACAGGTGCGTTCTATCTGTCGAAATCTACTGGTTCTTCTAGAATTCTGAGTTCTGAAAGGATGTAACTATCGACAACTGGGCTCTGTCTGTCGATAGTCGCAGGTTGATCTTCCAGAAATGGTTTAACATCACCTCAGGAGACTCTTCTAAGTGTTCCTATGATTCTATGTATGATTAAACAACACCTAATGGATCTTATTTACATTTCTAAACACCACATGCATGAAGGAAAGAAATAGAACAATAGTAGTACAGTCTTTACAACATGGGTGGCATGAAAGCCTTCTAAAGGTAGGTTATTGTATATGTAACTCTTATCAGAGAATCTTCCTTGCATCTAGTGGAAAGTCCATGTCAAAAGTACATGAACTTCAACTATAATTATAGACATAAACTAAAGGGGACATGATCATAGAAAAGAAAGCCATTCTACTGGTCTCAACTGAACACAAGTCAGGATAGATACGTGGTAAGACACTTAGACAGAATGGTTCTTAACAAAAGAAGGAGAGAAATCCTACATGTCACAGGAAACTTTGGAGATCCTTTACTTCTCCTCAACGAAGGAACCAGCAGTAGCAACAGGAAGAATGAAGAGTTGTAGAAGTAGCAGCTACGGCAAGTGCAGTAGTAGGAGTAGCAATAGCAGCAAGTATAGTAGGAGCAGATCTACAGCTACAGTAGGAGCAGCAGCACAACTACGGCAAAAGCATCAGTTGAAAGCTTGAGCAAGTGGGTAAAGCCCACATGGATGGTTAGAGAGGGGTTTATATATACTCCGGGTTTCATGCATGTATGGCACGTAGCCATGCATGTGTTGCTATAAAACTCCAACTTCTTACAGCCCAGCCACGTAAACCATGGAGTTTTACCCCACTCACACATAGTAAGCTACGTGTAAACCATTACCCAAGGTGTAGGTTGTCTTACGTAGCCTAGGTTACGTAAGCAAAATAATCAAGAAAATGGGTTACGTAAATAGGAGTTAATTCAGCTGGCCCAATTGTCCCTACATTTTGTATCAAATGATATCTAATCAAGTTGAAATTTCAAACATAAGCTAATTGGAATGTTTTACAAATTATGGTGATTTTATTTTATTTTTGGAATTATTTTTCACCCAGCGATAAATTACCCGAAAAATCATTGTGTAAAACAATCTTGATATACGTGCGTCCAATATTCAGGATATTTACATTTCTAAAAGCAACACATTTTTCTAAAAATTATGATATTTTTAATCCCAATTTAGTTACAAATTCCGGTGACGCCCTGTCGGAGTGCACACCTCTGAAGACGACATTGAAATTATATTATTAATATAAAAAAATTCCTAAATAAAGATAATTATATCTCATGAAAGTGATTATGTTTACCAATCAAAATCATCACATTTTATAAATTTTCAATAATTAAAATTTTGGGGTGTTACAAGTCCCCCACTAAAGAAAAATTGTCCTCCAAATTTAACAGATAGGAATTTAAGAACAAGGGATACTAACCTGTAAACAATTCAGAATACTTGGTTTGATAGCGTCTTCTAATTCCCATGTTGCTTCTTCTTGTCCTCGCTTATTCCATTGAATCTTTAGTAACAGAACTTCCTTATTCCGAAGTTGCTTAATCTTTTAGTCGAGGATTTGCACAGGTTTTCTCTTCATATGCCAGGTTCCTTGTACTTCCAGATTCTAATATCATAACATGTTCTGGATCATAAACATATTTTCACAACATTGACACATGGAAGATGTCATGACATTGGGAATTGGGGTGGTAATGCTTGTTGATACGTCATTTCCCCAACTCTTCTTAATATCTCAAATGGCCAATGTATCTTGGACTAAGTTTTCCTTTAATTCCAAATCTCTTGATTCCTCTTCGGGGTGACACTTTAAGAAAAACATGATCTTCTTGTTGAAATTCCAGCTCTCTTCTTCGTCGATCAGCATAACTTTTCTGTTGATCTTGAGCGTCTTTCATTCGATCTTGTACCAACCATATATTTTTGTAGTTTCTTGTATCATTTCAGGTCCAAGGATGTGTGATTCCTTCAATTCATCCAACATAATGGTGATCTGCATGTCGGCCATATAAAGCTTCAAATGGTGCCATTTGAATTGTGGACTGATAACTATTATTATAAGCAAATTCCATGATTGCTAAATGGTTACTCCAGCCATTTCCAAATTCTAGAACACAGGCACGACACATATCCCATAATTTGATTTTACCCATTCTGTCTGTCCATCGGTTTGAGGATGAAAAGCCATACTAAATCCATACTATTTCAACATAGTTCCCGTGCATCTTGTAGTTCTCTCAAAAGTGTGAAGTAAATCTTGCATCTCTGTCATAAATGATATCCTTTGGATTACCATGTAGCCGAACAATTTCTTTTAAGTACAAAGCTGCTAATATATTGACAGACCTTTTGTCTTGATAGCCAAGAAATGAGCTGACTTTGTGAGGTCGATCAATTATTACCCATATCGCATCACATCCATTACGTGTTCTGGGTAACCCCACAATAAAGTCCATGCCAACACTATCCCATTTCCACTCTAGCATCTCAAGGGGTTTTAGTTTCCTTGCAGGTTTCTGGTGTTCAACCTTGATTTTCTGACATGTTAAGCATCTAGCAATAAAATCCCCAATGTCTTTCTTCATATTGCACCACCAAAAATTTTCTTTAGGTCTTGATACATCTTGACCAGCTCCCAGATGGATGGTATAATGTGCTCGATGCGCTTCCTCTAATACTTGTTTCTAATTTCTGAATTATTTGGCATGCACAATCTATTTCGGAATAGAAGATTTCCATGAGAATCTTCATTAAAACTAGGTCTGGAATTCAGTTTCTCTTTAATTTCTACCAATGCGAGGTCATTATCGTGTTGTTCACCAATTTGCCTTAATAATTCAGATTGCACTTTCAGGTTATAATCATAACCTTATCTTCTTGTGGTTCAACTTAAAATTCATGTGAAGAATTCCTCCAAAAGCTTCCATTCTTTGACTGTAAATGAAATATTTCAGCCATGGGTTCCTACTGAGAGCATCGGTACAGTGTTGCCTTTCCCAGGATGGTACTCATCTTAAAATCATAATCCTTGATATATTCCACCCATCTTCTTTGTCTCATGTTCAACTCTTTCTGTGGAATAAATATTTCAAATTTATGATCGGAGTACACTATGAGTGATTATCATACAAGTAGTGTCTCCAGAGCTTTAGAGCAAAAATACTGCTGCTAGCTCCAAATCATGTATGGGTATTTTTCTCATGATTCTTTAATTGTCTAAATGCATAAGCAAAACTTTTCCTTCTTCATCAAAACACATCCTAACTCGATATTTGATGCATCGATGTAGACTTCAAATGTTTTCCCTCTATTGGTAAGGCTAGAACTGGTGCAGATGATAAACATTCCTTCAATCTCTGAATGCATAATCACAACTCACATTCCATTCAAATGTAGTTCCCTTCTGAGTTAGTTGTGTAAGAGATGAAGCAATTCTAAAATCTTTGACAAACCGTCGATAATAGCTAGCCACACCCAGAAAACTTCTAATTTTAGTAAGTAGTTTTAGGTTGTTCCCACCTTGAATAGCTTCAACTTTAGAGGAATCTATTGACAATCCCTCCCTAGAGATAACATGTCCTAAGAATGGACTTGTTCCAACCAGAACTCACATTTACTAAATTTTGCATACAACTTATGGTCTCCTAGCAATTGTAAAGTGACATGTAAGTGTGCTTAATGTTCTTCATACTCTTAGAATAAATCAATATGTCATCAATGAATACAACACAAACTGATCCAAAATGACCTAAATACATCATTCATCAATCCCATGAAAAGCAGCAGGTGCATTGGTTAATCCAAATGGCATCACTACAAATTCATAATGCCCATTCTACTTCGAAAAGCTATCTTATGAATATCTCATTTCTGAATTCTCAATTGATGATACTCGGATCTAAGATCAATCTTTGAAAAATATTGAGCTCCAGACGATTGATCAAAGATCATCAATTCGTATTTATTTTTAATTGTTAACTGGTTCAATTGTCTATAATCTATGCATAATCGCATAGTCCCACCCTTCTTCTTAACAAACAATATTGGAGAACCAAGTAGATGTACTGGGTCTAATGAATCCTTTCTCCATTAGTTCCAACAATTGCCTTTTAATTCTTCCAATTATTCCATTGACATTCGATAAGGCGTTCTTGAAATTGGTGTGGCTCTTGGAACCAATTCAATTGAGAAATTTACTTCTCTACTAACTGGTAATCTAGGTAGTTCTTTAGGAAATACATCAGGAAAACTTTTACTATAGGAATATCCTTCAACCCTATTGTATTCTGATTTATTATTGTCACGGACACCAAATATCCTTGACACCCCTTTTGTACCAACTTGCATACTTTAACTGCCGAGATTATGGGTATACTTCTCAACGAGGTTTATCAGAAATCATGGAGAAAACCAGCTTACCCAAAAGGTTACTTGCTTTAAATGACAATGCAAATTACATGATGTTTAGATAGCCAATATGCGCCAAGGATTACATCATAATCCCACATCTCAAGGCATATCAAATTATTCGAGAAATTATGTTCTTTAACTAAAATTTGACTTGCAGGGTAATATTCTTTGAGTTTCTTACCCTCGCTTAGAGAGTCGCAACTTCTAATTGTACAGGTAATGGAATGATTGTATTCCTAAGGATCTAGCAAACTCACAACTAATAAAGGAATGTGTAGCTCCTAAATCAAATAAAACATGTGCAAGTTTTGAGTTTACTAACAGTGTACCTTCAATAAGTCCGCCTCTTGCGGAGATTCAGGTTCCACTTCCTGAATGGCTTGCAAATGCCCTTGTTTGAACTGATTGTATTCCTAAGGATCTAGCAAACTCACAACTAATAAAGGAATGTGTAGCTCCTAAATCAAATAAAACGTATGCAAGTTTTGAGTTTACTAACAGTGTACCTTCAATAAGTCTGCCTTCTTACGGAGATTCACGTTCCACTTCCTTAATGGCTTGCAAACGCCCTTGTTTGGCTCAGGGATTTTGGGTTACTGATGCATTCTTCATCATAGGATATTCAGGAATCTGATGTTGATTACTTCCACATCGGAGGCAAGCACCCAACCTATGCCAACAATTCTTGATTTGTGTCCACTGAGATGACAATGTCGACAAACGTCCTTATCCCAACTGAAGCTTTTCCTGCTTTCTTGGTGGACTTCTATACTTTAGGGGTATTTCTCGTCTCAAACTTCCTTTTACGGTCAGTTGTGAAACAGCTTTCACCAGACTTCCCTCTAATCTTCTCCACTATTTCATTTGCAGCTTCTAAAGCCAAGGCCCTCTTAACCATTTCAGAGTATGTTGTAATTAAATGGGGCGTTAGCTGAGTAATGAAGTTTGGACGCAAACCATTCATAAACCTTTTTGCTTTTAATTTTTCTGTAGCTACTAGATGAGAAGCGTACTAGACAGTAGAGCAAACTACGCCTCATATTCAGATATCGTCATTCTGAGTTGCTTTAGATTAGCAAAACTCATTAGCCTCTTCTCTTGGACCACTTTAGAAAAAATACTGCTCATTGAACAACTCACAAATTCCTCCTAACCTACCTGATTTGGATCCACTATAGTAGATTCTACAGTCTCCCACCATGCGAGCATCACGATCCAACTGGAATGTTGCTAAACATATCTTATCCTCTTCCGCACATTAGATCACTTAAAAATTCTTTCAATATCTTTTAACAATTTTCAGCCTCATCTGGATCCATGCTACCTGCAAATCTTGGAGGATCTAGACTTCGAAAATCTTTAAACAGATTGTTCCATTATGAGTGTTGTTCTTAGCCACTGTCCTCATCACTCGTGTCAAGTCATGCATGGTGCTTTCCATCTTTTTCCAGTTTGCATCGCCTCCTTCCATAACTATTTAAGGAAATATCTGAGACATCTAAAAATTCATACATTAATATCATCATCTAAACCAATACACACATTCATCACATACAAATTTTCTGTTATAACATAACATACATACTTTTCATTAATAAGCTGAAAATATTTACATCACCATCATCATCCTTATCCTAATAAGCCGAAATATTTACAACAACAACATCATCATCTTTAACCTCTCATTACACATATACATAGAGAGTCATGTATACAACCCACTATTTAACAAAAGGAGAGGTTAACAAAAGTAAGTTCCTAATCTTCCTAGCTTGATTCAGGTTTGTACAATATATTCCACAGATGGTTGCTGATCTCCCTCAGGCCCATGGTACAATTCTCTGCTGCATCAGATAGCACCTCCCAATACCCTTCAATCTGATGTAGCAGCATGTCTTGTCCCAACTTCAGGCTATCCAAATTTTTCATTATTTGACTCATAGACTCTAAGGAAGCATGGAGATTTCCTGCCAGAAATGCGCCAGTGGTTAGCTTCAACACTTCCTCTTTTACTTGCACATGTGCTTCCTCTGGGCCTGAGCATACAACTCCACATTTGTCGGAGTAGTTCCATTGCAGACATTGGCCTTTCTTGAGCATTCATTTCCATTCTGTAACAAACAACAAAATAAGTGTATACACATACACAAAAATTCTATTACCTTATAACTAATCCCAGATTTCTACCCCAACTCACTGGTCATTCCCTAGGTTTACAGAACCTAAGGCTCTGATATCAAATTATCTGTCATGTCCTAATAAATCACTATTTATCAAAAAATGATAGAAAACAGACTTAAGAAATAGAATTTAGATTATACAAACATCTATCATTATTACAGCGGAAGCTTTACATACATAACACTCTTCATTACAATTCACAGGACGAGTGAGGAAAAAAAAAACATAATAACATTTCCATCTTCTAACTACAATACTAGAAAGGTATTCTATTGGACTTCAACGATTGGTTGACCCGCTCAGTGCACCCCCTTAAGAGCTAGGCTCATCATGTTCCCCTAAAAAAGTAAGATTTAATGAGCAATTGTGCCCAGTAGGATTCATCCTCTTATCAAAAGATTAAGATAACCAATGAATTAGGCAATATGCACAGCTAATAACGGTATTGAATAAAACATGTCTAGAAATGAATTCAGTATGGTAATCACATTTTGGTTCAAATAAGAAATACATAATCATCTCATGACAGAATTAATTGATGACCAATCAAGCAAGTATGATGCAATGCTAAACATCCAGTAGATCCATTATCGTTCCGTACGGCCAGTAAACGAGTTCAGGTGCTCCTCCCGGGACTGGATTAGCCCCACTTGCACAGGCATTTATCTCAAATGAGTCCAAAAACCCAAAGTTGTCATCACAAATCATTTCTGTTAACATTCAAGTATAGTAGATGGGTACTCAAACTCATATGTAACAAAGGTTTAGGAGTCAATGCCAATGACTTTAGAAGGTTGTAGCCATGTATGAATCAATCATACTTGGGGGTGTTCAAGAACAATCCATAGTGGATGTGGACGACAATTAAATTATTTCTCTCAATGATATAGTAGTTAGAATCCAAGAAAATGAGGAAAACAACTTGTTTGGTTATATCAAGTGTGTCACTTTGGATGGAAGAAGAATGGTTCTGGGTCAACTCACAGACGTGTATGTCGACAGCCAAAGGGTGGCTGTCGACAACTACTAACATCCAAAACTAGAATCTGAAATCTGGTCCCTATCTATTGACAGGCCATAGGTAGTTGTCGACCGATGGTTATCATCTGTTGACAGGTGCATTCTATCTGTCAACATCTACTGGTTCTTCTAGAATTATGAGTTCTGGAAGCATGATACCTATCGACAGCTGGGCTCTATCTGTCGACAGCCGCAGGTTGATCTTCCAGAAATGGTTTAACATCACCTTAGGAGACTCTTCTAAGTGTCCCTATGATTCTATGTATGATTAAACAACACCTAATGGATCTTATTTACATTTCTAAACACCACATACATGAAGGAAAGAAGTAGAATAATAGGAGTACATTCTTTACAACAAGGGGCATGAAAACCTATGAAAGGAGGTTATTGTATATGTAACTCTTCTCAGAGAATCTTGCTTGCATCAAGTGGAAAGTCCATGTCAAAAGTACATGAACTTCAACTATAATTATAGACATAAACTAAAGGGGACAAGGTCACAGAAAAGAAAGCCATTCTACTGGTCTCAACTGAACACAAGTCAGGATAGATACATGGTAAGACACTTAGACAGAAGGTTCTTAACAAAAGAAGGAGATAAGAAGGAGAGAAATCTTACATGTCACAGGAAATTTTGGAGATCCTTTACTTCTCCTCAACGAAGGAACGGCAGTAGTAGCAATAGGAAGAATGAAGAGTTGTAGAAGTAGCAGCTACGACAGGTGCAGCAGTAGTAGGAGTAGCAGCAACAACAACTACAGTAGGAGCAATAGGAGCAACTATTGCATAAGCAGCAGTTGAAAGCTTGAGCAAGTGGGTAAAATCCCACATGGATGGTTAGAGAGGGGTTTATATATACATCCGGGTTTCATGCATGTATGGCACATAGCCATACATGTTGTTATAAAACTCCAACATCTTACAGCCCAGCCACGTAAACCATGGAGTTTTACCCCACTCACACATAGTAAGCTACGTGTAAACCAATTACCAAGGTGTAGGTAGTCTTACGTAGCCTAGGTTACGTAAGCAAAATAATCAAGAAAATTGGTTACGTAAATAGGAGTTAATTTAGCTGGCCCAATTGTCCCTACATTTTTGTATCCAAATGATATCCAATCAAGTTGAAATTTCAAACATATAAGGTTTTACAATTATGGTGATTTTAGTTTAATTTTGGAATTAATTTTTCACCCAGCAAAAATTACCCAGAAAATCATTATGTCGACTTAATCTTGATATTCATGCGTCAATAATTCAGGATATTTACATTTCTAAAACCAACACAATTATCTGGAAATTATGATGTTTTCAGATCCCAATTTTGTTATAGAATCCAGTGAGCCTTGTCAGAGTGTGCACCTCTGAAGACGACACTGAATTATATTATTAATATAAAAACAATTCCTAAATTAAAGATAATTACATCTCATGAAAGTGATTATGTTCCAAAATCAAAATCATCACATTTTCTAAATTTTCATAAATATAATTTTAGGGTGTTACAACTTGTTGATCAGGTCGACACTAAGTGTCTGTCAGGTCGACACTAGTGTTCTGATAGTAAGCCTTTGGTTGATGTTTGATCAGTGGGTCGACTCTCTTGAAGAATGAGGTCAACTCTCTCTTTCGGTGCAAACACCAAAATTGTGCAAAGGATGAATTCAATGGTCATTATGAATGATATAAGTACAAAATTGCCCTTTCATGGAAGTGGCAATATGATGAAGACCTTTTGGACACGTGGCAGCCCAAGATGCTTTCTAGGTATGTGCACATTCCCTTCACGTAAAAAAGGACTGTACAGAGGCTATAAAAGCTCTTATCTCTGTTCTGAAGCCAAGCAGCACCCAACGAGCAACCGGAGCCCGCAAGCCTCCAGCCTTCCAACAATTACATCCAAAGAGATGTGGTGATCAAGGCTAAGCTGTGATGTGCTAAGAAAGGGAGCAGATCGAGCTGAAGAACAGAAGAAGAAGAAGAAGTACCAGTGTCACGCCCCGACGTGGAATATCGAAACGTGAGGCAGTTGCAAGTAAACAGGTACAGAGCGAGTACTAGACATCAAACCATTGGACAAAGAATAATATTAAAGCAAATACATCTCATTAATAATTCTTCAAATGTCTAGTTACAACCACTAATATCAGAGCCATTCTATAGGGCCCAATTACATTGAATAAAGCAAGAGACTAAACTCAAATTCTAAAATAACACTAAGACGTTAGGGTACTCGTCTTCACTCTTGGTCATTCCCGTCCTCTTGAGTGTAAGTGTCATCCTCGGTCTCACTGAGAAGACATAACAATAACGCAGGATGAGCGATAACGCCTAGTAGGACTTAAATCTCAGGGTCAAGCAGGCTTTAAATGATTAATGTATTAAAAAGACAGAGTAACTAATGATAGAGCAAGAGAGTCAAGTAGTGCAAGAGATAGCACGATAGCATGTAATTGAAATAGCACAAGTTTCCAAATATAGCACAAGCGTCAAGTATAGCACAATAGCAGAAAGGCCATAGCACAAATAGCACAAAGTATAGCAATAGCACAACGTGTATAGTATAGCACTTTGTTGTCAATAGACAATGAGAGAACATAGCACTTTTGATTGTCAGTTAGATAGTCGAGATAGATAGCACTCAAGTGTATGCCAAACACTCTAGTCATTTAACTCCCGCGGGCAAATAACACTATTAGGCGCACATCTAGGACCAGACTAGACCCTTATATATTGTCAGGCATGGTTATATTGTATATCTTTAGACAATCAGTCAATGGCCAATAGAGAGTACCAAGAAATAGACAAGAGTACTAGATGAATAGATGAGATAGTAGAGAGAGTGTGAACAAATGAGCGAGTCGAGTATAGATGAGAACTACGGGTCAATGTGCATGAACGTTAAGTAAACGGGTGATAGTAACAGTTGCACGACACTCGCACTTGGTGTTGGCAGTCAAGTGGAATTCACTACCCTTCCACTGGCCATGTTATGCACAGGTCCAGAGGTCCGGCGTGATTCAATATAAGAACGAACTTCTAATAAACATTTGGATCATATTGATCCCTAAAGGGTTTCATAGGTGTTAGGGTACAACCAGCTCGTCCACCATGTAGGAATCCATGGATAGAGGAGAGTTACGGAGACTTGAACATGGATTCACTAGTCCGGCAGAAGGAATATCCTACAGAGAGTTTGTCCAAGTCAAGAGAAAGTGTGTACATAGAAACAAGCGCTCGATGTCTAGAGGAATTCTAGAACAGTGGAGCATCGGTAACGGTATTCCCAAAACATCGCGAGAAAATGAGAATAAGTTCATTTAAAAATAGGGCATTGAAGTAAATTACCAGATGTATTATGAGATATTTTCATGCCAAGTTAGGCCATCATGGATGGTTCAAGTGTGTGCATGTGGTAAAAGAAATCATAGATAGAAGAGGTCATGTGCATGTCTTTTAATCACTCAATATACATTCAATTTATAACATGTATATTTATTGCGTGTATGATTGTTAACAAGGGGTATAAACACTGTAGAAGGTCAGAGCATCACAAATCATGGTTTTCATGCAAAAAACCCAAATCATGACGTACCCTGTAAAGGTCGCGACAGGGTCAGATCAGAACACGACAGGGCCGTTCGAAGATCGCGATAGGGCGGTCAGGTCAGGGAGCCAAATCGTGACAGTGTGGCCTGTCGCATTCAGAACGCGACAGGTACTGTGTCGCAATGCGCCCTTAGAACACAGCCTATCAAGTCGTCACGTTCTAAGGTCCTACGCCAGAGTCCGAGCAGGAAAGGAAAACACCTTGGATTGCGGTCCAGGTTGCCCTATTTTGACACAAGTTCGTTCAGAAATTAAGAACTAATTGTACAATGGATGAAAAATCATGAAATCACTTGAAAACTGATCTAGACATGCGAGGGTACTTACATTAAATAGGAATTTGAATAAAAATATGGTTTGACTTGTTTCAAAGAAGATCAAGCATAAGTAACACATAACATGGTACAGTGCAGGTAACGGTTTAATTCGAGCAACATACTGGATGGAAATTAGGGCTTTCAGGGGCAAAAGATGCCTCTTCCATCAGTATCTCAAGTTAAAATCTCATGGTATGGGGTCGAGTATACATGAAGATCTAGATTTAAGTTGAGGGTTGGGGTCATGATGTTTTCAGAATTTCAAAAATCAGGAAGAAAAGATTTGCTCAATGGACAATTATGAAACAAGAGGGGTTTTGTTCTTGTTGGATGGAACAATCTACAGACGAAATTAATTAGGTTTTGCTCGTTAGAATGCCTAACTTTGACTATTTTTTCTCTTCTAGGGCTAGAACTTGAAGAACGAAATGTGGGGCTTGAGCAGCCTTCTCTCTACGAATTCCCCTTCTCCTTGGCCTCCTCCTCGTCCAGCAAGCCCAAGCAACGTGTTGGGCCGGCCATGGAGAGTTTAGAGAGTATTTATGCTCCTAGGGTTTCCCGCTATTACAACTCCTATTCCTCTTTAATTACGAGATTTCATATTTCTCTCCTCCTTTTAAGCTTTCCAACTTCTAATTGGGTTAGGTTGGATGCAATTTCGTGGCCAACCAATTAGGGTAGTGTTAGGAATCCAATTCCAACATAAATAGCTATTTTAATGATTTATCAACCCCTTTTATTTAGGCAATGATTAAGTTACGAATTTAGGGTATTTTTCATTATTCCTCTTTTTAAAAATCCCTATTTTGGGCCAATAACTTTTATATTATTCATTTAATAAAGCCTATGACTTCTTTTCATTTAGTGGGTTTGAATTAATTCTCATTTCATTAATTTTCCAATGACTAAAATTTTAATATTATTAAATTTTATTTTTTGAAAAATTCAGGTTGCTACATCCTCCCCCTCTTAAAAGAATTTGGTCCTCAAATCATATGATCACAATGGAGAGAATGTCTTACTGAAAAGATCGGGGTAGTTCCGTCTGATGATTCCTTCAGGTTCCCATGTGGCTTCTTCCACACCACATTATTCCACAGAACTTTTACTACATGAATGGGACGGTTCCTGAGTTGTTGTACCATCCATTCTAGTATCTTGATTGGCTTCTCTTCATAGGTCATGTCCTTGTTTAGCACCAACTTCTCATGGCGAATGATGTGCGTAGGATCATATACATATTTCCTACGCTTGGAGACATGGAATACATTGTGTACGCATGCCAAGTTTGGTGGCAACGCCAGTCGATATGCAACCTCACCAAACCATTCGAGCACTTCAAAGGACTGATGAATCTAGGACTGAGTTTCCATTTAACACCAAATCTTTGGATACCACGAGTAGGTGACACCTTTAAGAGTACATGATCACAAACTTGAAATTCTAAATCTCGCCTTCTCTTGTCAGCATAGCTCTTCTGTCTGGACAGAACAATCTTGAGTCGGTCTCTAATTACATGAATGTCCCTTGTTGTATTTTGCACCATGTCTTGGCCCAGCCATTGCTGTTCTCCAACCTCATTCCAGCATGTGGGAGATCTACAGTTTCTGACATATAGTGCTTCTAACGGTGCCATCTTAATACTCGCCTGGTAACTGTTGTTATAGGAAATCAATTGGGGATAGGTGCTCATTACAATAACCTTGGAAGCCTATGGTGCATGCTCTCAACATGTCTTCAACAATTTGGTTGGTTCTCTCAATCTGCCCATCAGTTTGGGTGTGAAATGCGGTACTAAAATTGAGCTTAGTACCAAGTGCATTTTGCAGTCCTTCCAGAAGTGAGACATAAATCTCGGATCTCGATCTGAAACAATAGATGATGGAACTCCGTGCAATCTCACTATCTCCTTGACATATAAGGCAACTAGTACCTCTACCGACCACTTACTCTTTATAGGGAGGAAGTTTACAGACTTGGTTAGTCGATCCATAATGACCTATATGGCATCGCGTCCACCACGAGTTTTGGGTAAAGCCATGACGAAGTCCATGCCAATGCTTTCCAATTTCCACTCCGGGATATCTAGTGGTCTAAGCACGCCAGCAGGGCGCATGTGTTCCACCTTTACCTGTTGACAAGTAAGGCAATGAGCGGCATGTTCGGCTACCTCTCTCTTCATGTTTGGCCACCAAAATGTTCTTTTCATGTCTTGAACATTTTAGTACCTCAGGATGAATAGTGTACTTCATCTTGTGAGCTTCATCCATAACCTCCTCTTCAATTCTTCTTTGTCGGGGACGCATGTCCTCCCTTGGAATACAAGCCTTCCATCGTTGGTCATAGCAAAGTCAAGTCTTTTGGCTAATGTCTCCTTGATGCGAACCAAGAATGGATCGCTATCTTGTTGGGCTTTAATCTCTTCCAACATGTCAGATTGAATCTTGATATTGGCAATCAAAACTCGATCATCCCTACATTCAATATTCAAGTCTAACCCCGCGAATTGTTCTAGTAGTTGCATCTTGCCAAGGACTAGACTCGAAATAGATGCCATCGGCTTTCTACTAAGAGCATCGGCCACGGAATTACCCTTGCCTGGATGGTATTGGATGTTGAAGTCAAAATCCTTTAGGTATTCTAGCCATCTTCTCTGTCTCATGTTGAGTTCCTTCTAGGAGAATAAATACTTCAAGCTCTTGTGGTCTGAGTAGACAGTAAATTGTTCACCATATAAGTAATGTCTCCAGATTTCAAGGTGAAGACCATGACAGCCAACTCTAGATCATGCACAGGGTAGTTGACTTCATGCATCTTTAGTTGTCTTGAAAAATAGGCAATGACCTTATCCTTTTGCATCAATACACAGCCTAGCCCAATTCCTGAGGCATCGATGTAGACAGAGAAACTTCTCCCTATTGGAAGAGCGAGATGAGAGGAGAATAGGTGCTGAGGTAAGACAGTCTTTTAGAGTCTAAAAACTCTTCTCACACAAGCTCCAGGAGTAGGGATTCTCCTTTGTGTCAGACGCATGAGAGGAACGGTGATCTTTGAGAAGTCCTTTATGAACCGCCTGTAGTAGCCAGCGGTCCTAAGAACCTTCTGATCTCTGTGACATTTGTTGTCTCTCCAATTGAGTACAGCTTCGACTTGGAGGGATCAACAGAGATGCCATCCTTTGAGATGACATGGCCCAAGAAGGACACTTCTTTGAGCTAGAATTCGCACTTGCTCAGCTTTGTGTACAGTTTGTTGTCTCGCAGACTTATAGTGCTACCTTCAGATGTTCTTCATGTTCTTCTTTGGTCTTTCAATATATAAGGATATCATCGATGAAGACGACCATGAACTTGTCAAGGTATGGCCGATATATGTTGTTCCTGAGTTGCATAAAGGCTGCAGGAGCATTGGTTAGACCAAAAGGCATAACGACGAATTCATAGTGTCCATACCTGCTCCTGAAAGCCATTTGGAAGATATCGTCATCCTTCATCCTCATTTGGTGATAGCCAGATCGAAGATCGATCTTGGAGAAATATTGAGCTCTGGATATCTGGTCGAAAAGTTCATCGACTCTGGGTAATGGGTACTTGTTCTTGATTGTGAGCTAATTGAGTTGATGATAGTCGATGCATAGCCTCATTGATCTATCTTTCTTCTTAACGAATAGCACAGGTGCTCCCCATGGGGAAGTACTTGGTCTGATGAACCCCTTCTCTAATAGCTCCATCAGTTGCGCCTTCAATTCCTTTAGCTCGGAAGGTGACATCCGGTACGGTTGTCGTGATACTGGGGCAGCTCCAGGATCAACTCTATGGTGAAGTTGACATCACGTTCCAGGGGAATCCCTAGCAGATCTTTGGGAAACACATCGGGGTAATCCTCGACTATGTGGATGTCTTCTATCTTAGAACCCTTCCTTTCAACTACTACGACTGCAAGGAAAGCAAAACAACCTTTCCTTATCATGTTGTGGGCTTTATGCAGAGATTAGAGTAGAGACATCCTTCTCTTATGTCTAATCCCAGTGAAGGACAACATAGGGAAATCACTAAAAGTAACTTTCCCTTTCTTACAATCGACACTTGCCCATAAGTGGACAACCAGTCGGCTCCAAAATGACATCATAGCCTTCCATGGGAATACACACCAGGTCGGCCTTTAGGTTATGGTCTCCGATCATTACATCTACAGATGGGAAGTATTTGCTCAAGTTCTCCTTTTCTCCTATTGGTGTTGTGACACACAACTCACATCCCATAGATATAGGTTAGCATTTAGAGTATCAGCAAGGTTTGAGATATGAATGAATGAGTTGCTCCAGTATCAAAAAAACAAATGCCGAGAAGGAGAAAACTTGTAGGGTACCTTCTACCACGCCACCTTTCCTAGTGGGCTCTTCATCGTGCAGGGCTTGCATTTTGCCTGTTCTTGCACATTAGGGCGCCTTTCATTTCCTTTAGTAGAGGGCACTCGGGGATGCGGTGCTCGCGGCTTCCACATCGTAGACATGTGCCGACTTTCCTCCAGCATTCATCTGCTGTGTGATCTGGCTTGTACAGTGCTTGCAGTGGCTTTTCACTGGAGTGTTGGGGACATAGCTTTGGGTTTCCTTTCTTGGTTGGGTCCCTCCGTGTTGTTGAAGGGACGCTTCTTGCCGTTGGTCGGCTTAGCAGGTGATGGACCAGCTGTCATTTCCTTCTTCATAAACTTCCCTTTGATACGATCAGTGAAGTCCGTAGCATCTTCTAGTAGTTGAGATTTTCTTACCATCTTGGCATAGGTCTGGATGTCGAGAGGGAGGGGCCAGTTGATGATGTATTGTGGCCTAAGGCTATTGAGAAAGCGCTTAGCCTTCATTCTTTTAGTATTCACTAGATGTTCAGCATAACATGCCAGTCTTGAAAACTGGCTTCGTACTCGGCCACAGTCAAGCTCGTCTGTTTAAGAGTAGTAAATTCCACAGCCTTCTTCTCTTGAACACGCTCTGAGAAATACTTGGCGTTGAAGGCTTCCTTGATTCGGCCCATGTAAAGTGACCATTAGCTCTGGTCGCTTCTACTGACTCCCACCAAGCTCGTGGGCGTCCTTTCTAATTGGAAAGTAGCCAGTAGTAGCTTATCCCCCGCTGCACATTGCATAACATGGAAAATTCTTTCCGTCTCCTTTATCCAGTGCTCGCCTCATCCGGATCCATAGATCCACTAAACCTAAGTGAGTTCAGACTCCTGAAGTTACGATGCAGCTCGCCTGCACCGCCACGATTTCCACCGCCTTGGGTAGCTTGCATAATTGCTCGAGTAGTTCTGGATGGTTGTTGCATGACCCTTATTTGAGCACATTCAACAGTCATCTTGGTTGCTTAAGTTCCTACAAAATAATTTCATGTTAGGATATTGATGTGGAGTTTAATTGTGCGTGTGTGAGTTTATTTTAGCTAGTACCCATGGCTCTAACCACATCTCCATAGGTGGGGTAACTGACTCTAGTCGAGGCTGGGTCACCTAGATCATCTTATACTTGAACAACCTAGGCTCTGATACCACAAAATTGTCATGCCCCGACGCGGAATATCGGAACGTGAGGCAGTTTGCAAGTAAAGGGTACAGAGCGACTACTAGACATCAAACCATTAGACAAAGAATAATATTTAAGCAATACATCTCATTAATAATTCTTCAAATGTCTAGTTACAAACACTAATATCAGAGCCATTCTATAGGGCCCAATTACATTGAATAAAGCAAGAGACTAAAACAAAATCTAACATAAAACTAAGACGCTAGGGTACTCTTGTCTTCACTCTTGGTCGTTCCGTCCTCTTGAGTGTAAGTGTCATCCTCGGTCTCACTGAGAACACATAACAATAACGCAGGGTGAGCGATAACGCCCAGTAGGACTAAATCTCAGGGTCAAGCAGGCTTTAAATGATTAAGTATTAAAAAGGTAGAGTAAGTAATGATAGAGCGAGAGAGTCAAGTAGTGTAAGAGATAGCACGGTAGCATGTATTGAAATAGCACAAGTTCCAAATATAACACAAGAGTCAAGTATAGAACAAATAGCAGAAAGGCCATAGCACAAATAGCACAAGTATAGCAATAGCACAACATGTATAGTATAGTACTTTGTTGTCAATAGACATCGAGAGAACAAGCACTTTTGATTGTCAGTTAGATAGTCGAGATAGATAGCACTCGAGTGTAATGCCAAACACTCTAGAAATTTAACTCCCGCAGGTAAATAGCTCTTTTGGGCGCACATCCCAGACCAGACCGAGCTCTTTTATATTTGCAGGCAGTTATATTGTTTATCTTTAGACAATCAGTCAATACCAATAGAGAGTACCAAGAAATAGACGAGAGTACTAGATGAATAGACGAGATAGTAGAGGGTGTGAACAGATGAGCAAGTCGAGTATAGATGAGAACTACGGGTCAATGCGCATGAACGTCAAGTAAACGGGCGATAGTAACAGTTGCACAACACGCACACTTGGTGTTGGCAGTCAGGTGGAATTCACTACCCTTCCACTGGCCATGTTATGCACAGGTCCAGAGGTCCGGCATGATTCAAGATAAGAGTAAACTTCTAATAGCCGTTTGGTCATATGATCCCTAAAGGGTTTCATAGGTGTTAGGGTCAACCGCTCGTCGACCATGTGGGAATCCATGGACAGAGGAGACTTACGGAGGCCTTGAAAACAAGGATTCACTAGTCGGAGCAGAAGGAATATCCGACGGAGAGTTCATCCATGTCAAGAGAAAGTGTGTATATAGAAACAAGTGCAAACGTTCCAGAGGATTCTTGAATAGTGGAGTGTCGGTAACGGTATTCCCAACACATCGTGAGAAAACGAGAATAAGTTCATTTAATACTAGGGCGATTGAAGTAAATTACTAGATGTATTATGAGATATTTTCATGCCAAGTTAGGCCATCATGGATGGTTCAAGTGTGTGCATGGGTTAAAAGAATCATAGATAGAAAGAGGTCATGTGCATGTCTTTTAAATCACTCAATATACTTTCAATTTATAACAGGTATATTACTGCGGTATGATTGTTAACAAGGGGTATGAAACACTGTAGAAGGTTAGAGCATCACAAATCATGGGCTTTCATGCAAAAACCCCAGATCACGATGTACCCTGCAAGGGTCGTGACAAGGTCAGATCAGAACGCGACAGGGCCGTTCAAAAGGTCACAATAGGGTGGTCAGGTCAGGGAGCCAATCACGACCAGTGTGGGCCTGCAACATTCTCAAGTCCTACGCCTGAGTCCGAGCGCGAAAAGGACAGCACCTTGGATTGCGGTCCAGGTTGCCCTATTTTGACATAGGTTCGTTCAGAAATTAAGAAATAATTGTACAATGGATGAAAAATCGTGAAAGCACTTGAAAACTGATCTAGACATGTGAGGGTACTTACAGTAAATAGGAATTTGAAAAAAAATATGGTTTTGACTAGTTTTGAACAAGATCAAGCATGAGTAACACAGAACATGGTACAGTGCAAGTAAAACGGTTTAATTCGAGCAACATACTAGATGTAAATTATGGCTTTCAGGGGCAAAAGATGCCTCACTCCCGTCAGTATCTCCAGTTAAAATCTGATGGTATGGGGTCGAGTATACATGGAGATCTAGATTTAAGTTGCGGGTTCGGGGTCATGATGTTTGCAAAACTTTAAAATGAAGAAGAAAAGATTTGCTCATGGAAAATTATGAAACAAGTGGGGTTTGTTCTTAAATAGATGGAACAAGTACAGACGAAATTAATTAGGTTTTCTCGTGAGAATGCCTATCTTTGACTCTTTTCTCTTCTAGGGCTAGAACTTGAAGAATGAAGGTTGGGGCTTGAGCAGCCTCTCCACGAATTCCCCTTCTCAGTGGCCTCCTCTCCTTGTCCAGCAAGCCCAAGCAACATGTTAGGGCCGGCCATGGAGGGTTTAGAGAGTATTTATGCTCCTAAGCGCCACTTTGTAATGGGTTGGAGTTAATATAACTCCAACCCATGTACAAAGTTACACATGTGTAACCCACCTTTTCTTTGGTAATAATAGAGTAACTTTTAGACTATAGTGAGTTAACTCACTTTCTCAAATGCACTTTGGTAGATAACAATGAGTTAACTAACCTTGGGAAAGACAAAGTAGCATTTAAAGCTTGTGAGTGAGAGGAAAAAGGTGGTTAACTCACTTGAGTTAACTCTATTCCACCTCTAGAGGTGGGTTAAAATGGTGGGTAACTCACTTTTAATCCACCTTTAGCCCAACCCACTAGAGTTAACTTTAAACAACTCCAAAGTATTTTTGAGTTAACTCAAAAGTTAACTAGAGTTAACTCTGAGTTAACTCACATCCAAAGCGGCGCCTAGGGTTCCCCTTTCTATTACAATTCCTATCCCTTAATTACGAGATTTCATATTTCTCTCCTCCTTTTAAGCTTTCCAACTTAATTGGGTTAGGTTGGGATGCAATTTCGTGGCCAACCAATTAGGGTAGTGTTAGGAATCCAATTCCAACACAAATAGCTATTTTAATGATTTATCAACCCCTTTTCTATTTAGGCAATGATTAAGTTACAAATTTAGGGTATTTTTCATTTATTCCTCTTTTAAAAATCTCTATTTTGGCCAAATAACTTTTATGTGATCCATTTAATAAAGCCCATAACTTTATTTCATTTAGTGGGTTTGAATTAATTCTCTTTTCTTTGATTTTCCAATTGACTAAAATTTTAATATATTAAATTTTTATTTTTGAAAAATTCAGGTTGCTACATCCTCCCCCTCTGAAAAGATTTGGTCCCCAAATTCATATGATCACAATGGAGAGAATGTCTTACCGAAAAGATCGGGGTAGTTTCCGTCTGATGATTCCTTCAGGTTCCCATGTGGCGTCTTCACACCACAATTATTCCACAGAAATTTTACTACTACATGAATGGCGGTTCCTGAGTTGTTGTATCTTCCATTCCAATATCTTGATTGGCTTCTCTTCATAGTCATGTCCTTGTTCAGCACCAACTTCTCATGGCGAATGATGTTCGTAGGATCATATACATATTTCCTAAGCATGGAGACATGGATCGCTATCTTGTTGGGCTTTAATCTCTTCCAACATGTCGGATTGAATCCTGATATTGGCAATCAAGTCTCGATCATCCCTATGTTCAATATTCAAGTCTAACCCCGCGAATTGTTAGTAGTTGCATCTTGCCAAGGACTAGACTCGAACAGATGCCATCGAGTTTCTACTAAGAGCATCGGCCACGACATTACCCTTGCCTGGATGGTATTGGATGTTGAAGTCAAAATCCTTTAGTATTCTAGCCATCTTCTCTATTTCATGTTGAGTTCCTTCTGGGAGAATAAATACTTCAAGCTCTTGTGGTCTGAGTAGACAGTAAACTATTCACCATATAAGTAATGTCTCCAGATTTTCAAGGCGAAGTCCACGGCAGCCAACTCTAGATCATGCACAGGGTAGTTGACTTCATGCTTCTTCAGTTGTCTTGAAGAATATGTAATGACCCAAGAACCCGACCCTCGGCCCATGCCGAGGACCTGATTTTTGCGGTCGCCGCCTACGGATCCGGAGACCCGGAAGGGCTATAATATTTATCTAACTGGATATGTAACGGAAGTAAATGTCAACTACTAAACTAGAAGAGTACAAGCGGAAACAGGAAAGAGAGCGAGACCGCTGCGTACCGCTCTAAGTACAGCCCCAACGCATGCACGCTAGTACAAGTAAAAGGCAAAGGAAGAACAAACCTACCCGCCCCGTCTCCTCCGCCGGCGCGCGCCCTATCGCTGCTAAGAAGTCTCACCTGGGAAAAGGAGGATGAGCTTAACAATAGAAGCTCAGTAGGGACTACCAATCTCCTACTAGCTCTAACATGTAGAAGAATATAAATATAAAATGAATGACAGTAGTTTATATCTTCTACCTACGAACGAAGTGCAGAAGCGAAACTACAACTAGCATGGCACGGAAGTACACATGGTCGAAGCTCCGTACGACTGCTCGTCGTGAGCACCACATGGCTAGCAAACACAGACGGAGGGGACTTCACCTGGACAAGGAACACTAGCTACGAGAAGCACTACCACTAGTCAAGGTCCGGTGCGTCCACCGACATCTTATCCTCGACCAGGGGCCTGACCCTCATGTCTCGTCAGAGCGAGTAGGACCAAGTAACACACTGAAACCGCCGTAGTCTGGCCGGACTACGATCCCACGCCTGGCCTCTCCAAGCGGTTTCGGGCCCACAAAGAGCGAGGTAGTGAAAAAAGGACTGGCTAGCCTGCACCAGGCCGTCCTCGGTGTCCCAGGCCTAACCAAGAGAGCTCTGCAAACGACTCACGCCGCCATCCAAACAACCATTTTCCCTGAGCTCCAGAGTTCGCCTACTGGGCTGCCAACTTGAGCACACTCGTCGCCCCGATACCTCCCTCGAAGGCGCCTGAGGATGGGGTCCCAAGCAACGGTAAGAACCTCTCACATGGGACATCCCTCAAGTGTCGAGCATCGGGCGAAAGACTAGTGTAGACATACTAGGGAACTAGCACAGGTGCCACGGGTACAGAAAAATAAACAGAAACGGCAAAGACCGGAACCTGTCTCATGGCTGGGGTCGCGATGTATCGGGCCGTCGCGACCTCGTTGTGATGCCCTACCCTGCCGCGATCCCGTCGTGGAGGTCCTAGCCGTCGTGACCAGGTCGCGACACCATGAGTGTCGTGATCTTGTCATGACTGGCCAGGCCGTCGCGACCAAATCACGACCTCAAAGAGCTTCGCGATCTCGTCGCGACTAGCCAGGCCGTCGCTACCAGATCGCGACCTCCACGATCGTCGCGTTCTCAGCAGTGGAGGGTTCTGAGCATTCCCTCCGGGAACCACCCCAAACGGAAACAAACCAACCCAAAGGGGAAGGGATCATGCTCGACATGCAAGAAAGCTAGTAAAGCATCCAAACCACCCTTAAAACTTCACAACATGGATCTACACTCGGAGAGGAACCTCACTCAACCTAGAGCATGGAGTTCTCACACTCCCAAGCCCCAAACCACTGGAAACCACGATCTAGAGGGGGAAGGAGCATGCTTAGGGCGAAAGGATCAAGAGTCCCTACCTCCACGCGGAGAACGAACCCATTGGGGCCTTCTAGTAGGAAGGATGCCTCCTTCTCGCTCCAAACGACACGAACACATCCCCTACACGAGCGGGACAACACCACCTCGCACGAACTCCTCAAGCACCAAGAATCGCCAAGAATCTGCAAAGGAACTCAAGAGGAAAGGAGAGGGGAGAAAGAGAGCTGAGAGGGTGAGAGGGGGAAAGGGGTGCGGCCTTGGGTTTTAACCCGGCCCCCCAGAATGCGGCGGAACGACATGTCGCGATAAGACTCTTGTCGCAACGCTCCTAGACGTCGTGATCTTATCGCGACGGTCGCCTCTGTCACGACCCCCAAAAATGGGTCAAACCTCAAAATTGGAAAGCGATCGCGACGGATGACCACGTCGCATTCATGCGCTGTGCATCTGACACCCGACTGAGACGTTCTGACAAAAAGGACACCGATCACATCTGTCAGAAAAGCTGTCGCCTGTCACGACGGCCTCCCTGTCGCGACCGCGTCACGACCAGGGAGCATGTCACGACCCTGAGGACGGGGCAAAGGGCCCAAGGGGGGCCGGGTCTTACATCCCACCCACCTTAAGACATTTCGTCCTCGAAATGAAAACAACTCGGCCTAAACCCGGAAAGAAGTATAGGGAGATAGCATACCAATCAATCAAACAAATAGGGGAATTGCTCGCGCATCTCATCCTCGCGCTCCCATGTGGACTCACCACCAACGCGGTTCTCCCAGATGACTTTCACCATGGAATCTGCTTCCGGTGCAACTGCTCAACTCTGTGGTCAACAACGCTGACTGGGTACGCTGGTACTGACAAGTCTGGCGCCACCTCAAGCTGCGAGTAGTCCAACACTGCGAAGGATCTGCGACGTACCTCCTGAACTGCGAAACGTGAAAACACTGTACACACCTGCTAGCTCTGCCGGAAGACTCAACCTGTAGCCACCTCACCGACCCTCTCGGTGATAGGGAAAGGCCCGACATACTCGATTGAGCTTTCCTTTCTGCCAACCTCATGACGCCCTTGGCGGCGAGACTCGCAAGAAAACAAGATCACCAACATTGAACTGTAACGGTCTCCTGTGGACGTCTGCATAGCTCTCCTGTCTGCTCTGTGCTGCCCGAAGCCTCTGCCTGATTAGTCTGACCGTGTCTGCACACTGCTGCACTAACTCTGGCCCCAGAAGCTGCGTCTCACCAACCTCGAACCAATGAAGTGGAGTCCTACACGGGCGACCATACAAAGCCTCGTATGGTGCCATTTCGATGCTTGAGTGATAACTGTTGTTATATGCGAACTCTACCATCGGAAGGTGCGACTCCCAAGTGCCGCTACAGTCTAAACAGCACGCTCTCAGCATGTCCTCCAGTGTCTAAATGGTCCGCTCTGACTGTCCATCTGTCTGAGGGTGGTATGCTATACTGAACCTCAACTCTGTGCCCAGTGCTCTCTAAAGAGTGTGCCAAAACCCTGACGTGAACCTCAGATCTCTGTCGAGACGACCGAACGGGGATCCTGTGCAACGAAACAACAACTCTATCCACGTATAGTCTGGCTAACCTGTCCACTGACCACGACATCCTGATCGGAAGAACATGCGCTGCCTTGGTCAAATGATTCACAATCACCCAGATACCATCGTGCCTCTTGCGGGTGCGGGCAAACCACCACAAAGTCCATGGTGATGTCGTCCCACTTCCACTCGGGAATGGGTAATGGCTGCAGCTCACCACCAGGACGCTGATGCTCGGCCTTCACCTGCTGACAAGTAAGGCACCGAGCAACAAACTCCACCACTCCCCTTTTCATCCCAGGCCACCAGAATAACCTCCTCAAGCAATGGTACATCTGGTGGAGCCAGGATGAATAGCATACCTCGATCTATGAGCCTCTGACAAAACTGCTTGGTGCGCCTCCTCAGGAACGTACAACCAGCCTCTGAATCTGACCTCGCTACCTTGTCGAGCTCAACATTTGGCATCTTTAAAACGTCTACCAACTGAGGGTCTGCCTGCTGTGCCTGCAACACCTGCCTGAACACTGACGACCGAACTGACAAACTGGTCGCCACTACACGATCTCTGTGCCTCGACGGTACAACCTCCCTGGGATAGCTCCTCGAACAACCTCCACTCTCTGACCATCAACGAACTCAAGCTTACGCGCCTGCTCAAAGCATCGGCTATGACGTTAGCCCTTCCAGGGTGATTGGAAAGGGTTAGGTCGTAGCCCTTCAAATACTCCATCCATCGACACTGCCTTAAGTTCAGATCACTCTGGGTGAAGATATACTGTAGACTCTGGTGGTCGGTGAAGATCTAAAAATCCTCGCCATATAGGTAGTGCCTCTACAACTTAAGAGCGAACACCACTGCTGCCAGCTCCAAGTCGGGTGGGTTAGTTGTTCTCCTCATGCTTCTTGAGCTACCGAGAAGCATAGGCAATGACCACACCATGCTGCATCAGCACGGCACCCAAACCTGACCTCGACGCATCAGTGTAGACCATGAAACCACCGCTGCCCGACAACAAGACCAACACTGGCGCTGAAGTCAACCTTGTCTTCAGCTCTCAGAAGCTCTGCTCATAGTTCTCTGACAAAACAAACCTGACGTCCTTCCTAGTCAACTGGTCAATGGCACCGCAATCTTGGCAAAATCCTGAATAAACCTCCGATAGTAACCAGCCAAACCCATAAAACTGCAGACCTCTAACACCGATGTGGCTGCTCCCATGACAACCGGCCTCCACCTTGGCAGGGTCCACTGCCACACCAGAACCCGAGATCATGTGCCCGAGAAAGTGCCTCTCTCAGCCAAAATTTGCACTTGTCGAACTTGGGATAAAGGCGGTGACTCCGCAGGGTCTCCAACATGATCCTCAGGTGCTCCTCCTCAGAAGTCGAGTAGACCAAAATATCATCAACAAAAACAACCACAAACGATCTAGGTACTCACTGAACACCCTATGCATCAGATCCATGAACGCTGCCGTGCGTTCATCAACCCAAACGGCATCACGACGAACTCAAAGTGACCGTACCGGAATGGAAAGCCGTCAAACCAACATCTGACTCTCTGATCTGCATCTGATAGTAACCGGATCTCAAGTCAATCTTCAAAAAAACTCTGGCCGACTGCAACTGATCAAACAAATCATCGATCCTCGGCAACGGGTACCTGTTCTTCACAGTAACTAGTTCAACTGCCGATAATCGATGCACAAACGAGACTGCCATCCTTCTTCCTCACAAACAAAATAGGCGCACCCCACGGTGAATGACTCGGGCGAATGAAGCCCAGCTCAAGAAGCTCCTACAGCTGGCGCTTCAGCTCACGCAGCTCCGCCGGGGCCATCCGGAAAGTTCCTTGGACAAGGCATCGTACCGGGTAAAAGCTCAATGAGAACTCTACCTCCCGCTCAGGCAGCAAACCAGTAGATCCTCTGGTAAGACATTTGAGAACACAGAACAACCGGCATGTCAAAACTGAAGATCCGCTAGGCTCAAAAGAACAAACCGAAGAAGGTATGCCACACAGCCATCGCGGATCAAACGGAGAGCTCTACACAAGGAAATAAATGGCCGACGGTAGACCGGATACCTCGGAAGAAGAGGACGGCTCTCCAGGTATCCTAAACGAACGGTCTTCTGCTGACAATCAACCACGGCTGAGTGAGCCTCCAACTAGTCCATGCCCAGGATGACGTCAAAGTCGCAAAGCTGCAGTGCGTACAACCTGGCCGGCAACTGGTGCCCCTCACCCACTTGCCACACCCTCCAGGTAACCAAAGAATGCATGTAGTGACCAGACGGGAGATCGACCATCACGTCACACTGCTCTCAGTGCGTGACAGTTAGGGACTCATAGAATTCCTCAGAAGCAAAACACAAGAAGTACCGGGGTCGACCAAAACACGAGCAGCTCTTCCAGGATAGGTAGAGTACCTATAACAACGTTTGATGCCTCTGCCTGCTCCCGGGTGAGTGCCATCACATGACCACGAACACGCCCACACTGCTGCACCTGCTGGGGCTGCTGCTACTGTGGCGGCTGATGCTGAGGGTATTGCTGCTGCTGGTGGTACGATTGGTACTACTGCGGCTATGGAAACTATTAAGCCTGCTGCTGGTACTTGCCCCCGCTGCTGCTAACGCGGTGCCTACTGCTGAGGAGGGTACTGGTACTGAGGCAGTTGCTGAGTGTAGTGAACTGACTGTTGCTGCTGCGAGGCTTGCCCCATGGGGCAATCCCTCCTGAAGTGGCCCTGTAAGCCACAGGTGTACAAACTGCCCTCCTGACTACCCTACTCAGCTCCATGGACAACTAATTACTCTGCAAACCTAGACTGGCACTTTTGCTACTTCCCTCTGCCAAATCTGGAAACCTGAACTGCCTGAGCCCGAAGAGAAGAAGTCGCGCTGCCGCGACTGCCTGCTGGACACTGGTACGGTGAGGACCTAGAAGAGGCTCCTCCCTACTATTGCTGCTGCTGCTGCTGCTGCTGAGGCTGCCAGGTCTCCCTGTCCAAGGTGGTGGCCTTCGCCACGGCCTCTCCCAAGGTGGTACACATGTGTGCCGTCACACCCCACCTTAGGTCTGGTCTCAGTCCTGCTATGAACCTCTCTGCACACGCCTGATTGCTGCCTTGACTGGGTACATGCCTCAACAACCGGACAAACCTCTGGTGGTACTAAGAAACTGTGAGGTCGCCCTGAACCACACGTCGAACTGGTCCTGTCTTTCACGTCGAGCGTATCGGGGAAGTACTCGCCGTGAAAGACCTCTGAAAACCGCTACCAAGTGATGTGATCCAACCTCTGCCGCTGGAAGTGAGTCTGCCTCTGAACTCTCCACCACACATGGGCTGCTCCCTTAAGCTGGTACACCACCAGTCGAACCTGGTCCTCCTCAGTGCACTCCATGGTCTCGAAGATGGGCTCTAACTCATGGGTCCAGCTCTCTGCCTTATCTGGATCATACTCACCGTGGAACATCGGTGGCTAGAGACACAAGAATCTCTCTAGGAGAGCGGTCCTATTGTAACATCCCCTGTTACCTTTGGCCAGTTGCCTTCTGCCGAGGGTGGCGACACCTTGTATGTCCCTTCTGAAGGCGACATGTTGATCGTCGTCTTCTGAATGGGAAGGCGACGGGCACTATGTCGCTTTCTCTCTCTGCTGCCCGCCGCATTCCTTTCGTCGTGTAGCTTTCTGAAGAGAGATGACAGGTGTCAACCTTCAATAGAGGGAAGGCGACAGGTCCTCTGTCGCGACAGGTGTCAGGCCTGCATGGCTGACGCATGGCGAGGTCGCAGATCGACTTGACCTTGACCAGGGGATAGTGACATGTCCCATGTCGCCTTCAGGATTATTGAAGGCGACGGGTCCCATGTCGCCTTCTCATGTTCAAAATCTTAAGTGCCCAAGCCGAGAGCAGAAGCCCCAGTTTGTCTCCTTGCTTGGTGAAGGCCTCTCCTCCGGCGAACTGAGGCTTGGGGACTCCGTGGGAGGCTTGGGAGGGAGGCCTTGTGTTTTCTTTGCAAGTAAGGTGGTGGGTGGTTGTTTGTCCTTGTTCTTCCATGGTGATCTCTCCCTCATTGTGTTTTCTCCTCTCTTTGGCATGCTTGGATGCTCTTGCAAGGAAGGGGAATCACCCGGCTCGTAGGAGGAGGTTTGTGGAACGTCGGAGCTCGGAGGTGGAGGGTTGCTAGCCTACGAGAAGGGCCCTGAGGTTGGATCTTCTTCTCGAGGTAGGGAAACCATTCTCCCCCTAGTTTCTACTTGTTTAGGATTCCAAACCCCTCTTCCAAGCTTAGAACTACCTTGCTAGGGTGTTGTTATGCATGTGTGATTGTGGTGGTGTGTGTTTCTCTAGCATGCAATGGGTTTGTCTTGAGGTTGAGGGTTGTTCATATGATGAGTGAGATGCATGTGAGTGTAGCCTAGTTGCATGCTTGTTGGGGTTCTTTTGAGGGTGGTTTGAGCTCATTAGAGCTATGTTTAATTGCCTACATGATCCCCTCCCCACAGATGTGTTTGTGTGTGGTTGAGGCCTTGTTGAAGGGAGGCTCGGTTGGTGGCCACCTTGTAATGCGACACCTTGGGTGTCGCTACCAGGTGGCGACGCATCGATGCGTCGCCTTCAGAACTCCTGAAGGCAATAGCACTTTGTCGCCATCCTGGTATCGACATGAGGGTCGTCGCCTTCTGCCTGCTTCCCGTTCCAGTTACTGTTCCCTTTCTGGAGCACTGGCCTGGTCGCGACAGGACCTTGTCGCGACCATCCAGAAGGGTTGCGCCGGCCTGAGTGTCGCCATCTTGATGGCGACACCATGCCTGTCTCCTTCTCAGACAGAGAAGGGACTTCGCCACCTGCTCAGTGTCTTGCTTCCACTGCGACTTGGTTTTCTTGGCACCTGTGCTGTTTCCTAGTATAGTGCTACTTCTAGTCTCTCTCTTTTGCCCGTGCTAGGCACTTGAGGGCTTGTCCGCGGACAGGTTGTTACCGTTACCTGGGACCCCCGTCCCCGCGCGCTTGTGTCAGAGGGTGTTGCTCCAGGCGGCGGGGTTTGCTCGAGTCGTTGACTTTGGTAGCACTAGGGAAAATGGTGGGACAGCTACGAGGTCGTTTGTGAGCTCTCTTAGCTGAGACTGGTACGCCGGTAGTGTGTGACTTATACGACCAGTTCAGCTAGTCCATTCTCACTGCCTCACTCTACGTGGTTCCGGTACCACCTATAGGTGTCAGGCGTGGGACCGTAGTCCGGCCAGACTACGGTAGTTGTGGTTACTTGTGGTTCCGCGTCTCACTTCGACGGGAGGTGTCAGACAGGGACTGTTGGTCGAGGGTAAGACGCATGGCGCACCTGATTAGCTGACTAGAGTAGTGTACTGTAGCTAGTATGCTTGTCAGGCAGTTCGCTGTCTGTGTTCGCAGCTGGGTTCTTGTGGTGCCTTGTTTACACGGGTTTTCCGGTCCCGCCGAGTGGCTTAGACCGACGACTGTGTAGTTCTTTCATGCTTCCGCACTTTACTCTGTTTAGTAGATTAGACCTTACTGCTTATTTAATTATTGTACTAGTCTATATCTATGCTTGTGGAACCAGGGGAGATTGGTAGTCCCTACTGGGCTTCTTCGTGAAGCTCACTCCCTGTTGCAGGTGAGACTTCACAGCAGTTCCTCCGCGGCGTAGCGAGGAGACGGGCCCGCAGAGTAGTCGGGTCTCTAGTGGCAGTGTTTCCCCCAGTTATGTACTTCACCCTCAGGTATGCCCCTAAGGGATGTGTTATTCCATTTCCTTTCTGAACTTGTACTTTTACTACTTTGGACTTGTATAGACTTGCACGTTGTGTTAGATTCTTCTTGAACTAGTTGGTACATTTTTAGTATAGTCGTCGTTATTTACTTTCCGTCACATACATCGTTATTTACTTTTCGTCACATATCTCGTTAGACGATCCGTTAGCCCTTCCGGGTCTCCGGACCCGTGGGCGGCGGTGCCGACGGTCGGATCCTTGGTGGGAGCCGGGGACCCGGGCGCCGGAGTCTTAAGTGTTAATAACTAATCTGGTTGTTTTGCAGATCATGCCTCCACACACTCGCAGGAAGGCTCATAACTTGGTGGAGCGTCAGGAGACTGAGTCGGACAGTTCAGTTGCTGCCGAGCAGGTGCCGTTTAGTGCTCAGCCCCAGCAGTTGGAGCAGCCTGACGACCCGTTGCCGCAGGGAGGACCACAGCAGCTGTAGGAGCAGCAGCAGTGGTATCCACCTGCGCCCCCGCGGCCGTCATGGAGTAGTGGTGGAGAGAGAAGCTTCAGGGTCCGTGGCAGTACCCACCGCAGTAGTAGTATCAGCCGTACCAGCAGATGCCAGCAGGAGGTCAGCAGTGTGCAGAGATGGCAGCGGAGGAGCAGCCACTACCGACTCCACAGGCAGCACCGGTTCAGCCATAGGTACCACCCATAGTTCGGCAGCAGACTCAGTAGCAGCAGCAGCACCTGAGGACCACACCGTGCTTCTGGAGAGGTTCCTTCATCTTCAACCTCCGACGTTTGTAGGCGACCGCGATCCAGATAGAGCAGAGAGTTGGGTCCATGAGCTCCAGCGCACCTTCGAGACCATGGACTGTGCAGAGTTGGATCAGGTTCGTTTGGCAGTATATCAGCTTAAGGGGTCAGCCCATGAGTGGTGGCGAGCAGTGAGGCTAACCAGGTTTCAGGGCAGGAGGTTGGAGCAGATCTCTTGGCAGTAGTTTCTCGAGGCCTTCCTCGGCGAATACCTTCCCGACTATGTCTACCGGAGAGGAGGGACTTGTTCCACGAGTTAGTCCAGGGAGACTTAACCATGGGACAGTACCATCAGAGGTTTCTGCAGCTACTTCGACACATTCCCCACGTGGAAGCTAGTGAGCAGGCTCGTACCGAGCGGTTCATTAGCGGGCTACGTCCCGACTTGAGGTGAGCCATGGCTGGTCACCTCTGCGACACCTTGTGGTATCAGTGGCGAGAGCTACGGCCATGGAGCGGGTGTGTCGGTTTCAGCCACAGCAGAGTGGAGGTTCAGGGAGATCTTCTCCTTACCAACGCCCCGCAAGCAGTCGGGGGGGGAGTGTGTCTTCTTCTTCCTCTTCGGGAACAGGCGGTGCTGGCCTGACCACGAAGTTGAAGAAGTTGTTCACTCGTGGAGGCAGGCGTCACTCACAGTAGCAGAGGCGTCAACCTTGCCGTTTCAGCGGAGCAGTCTGTCCAGCAGGGAGCAGAGCAGAGCCAGCAGGGTTCGGGTTGTTACCACTGTGAGCAGGAGGGGCACTTCAGGCGAGAGTGTCCATTGAGGCAGCAGCAGGAGCAGCACTAGCAGGCACTCAGGCGCAGTACCGTCCACCCCAGCCACCTCAGCGCCAGCAGCAGTACCAGGGTCAGCATAGTAGCAGCGTCCACAGCAACAACAGCAGCGTCAGCAGCAGCAGCCTCAGCGAGGTCGTGGACGCGGTCGGGTGATGAACATAACCAGAGAGGAGGCGGAGGCCTCTAATCTGGTCGTCGGTACGATTCCAATCCTTGGTAGAGTTGTTAGAATTTTGATTGATCCGGGTGCTACGCACTGTTTTGCTTCAGAGGAGTTCTTTGCTACTTTGACTGAGTTTGCTTCGGAGCGGACTTGCGACCTAGCTGTTGAGCTTTCGACGGGTTACTTCGTTCGTACCCTTGGTTACTTGGAGGGTGTCACCGTCGAGGTGCAGGGCCACCAGCTACCAACCAGACTGTTTGCCTTGCAACTCCACGACTTCGATGCCATTTTGGGTATGGACTGGTTAGAGGCACACTCCGCTTTGGTAGATTATCAGTGGAAGACCGTGCAGTTCGAGTTACCTAGAGCACCTGTGCTTTGCTTCCGAGGTACCCGTTCTGTCCACCGACCCTTTGTTTCTTTCTGTAGAGCTCGGCGTCTTATCCGAGACGGTTGTGTTGCTTCCTGGCTTCCGTGTGTGTCTCGGATTCTGGGGAGTTGATGTTCTGACGTGCCGGTGTTTGTGAGTTTGTTGACGTGTTTCCAGAGGAACTACTGGGTTGCCGCCTGAGCGGGAGGTAGATTTCTCCTGAGTTGCTTCCGGGGACGATGCCTACATCCAAGGCACCGTACCGGATGGTGCCGACGGAGCTGCGGGAGTTGAAGCGCCAACTAGAGGAGTTGCTTGCGTTGGCTTCATTCGTCCTAGCCGCTCGCCGTGGGGAGCGCCTGTGTTGTTTGTGAGGAAGAAGGATGGTAGCTTGAGAATGTGTATTGATTATCGTCATCTGAATCAGGTTACCGTGAAGAATAAGTATCCTTTGCCCAGGATCGATGACTGTTTGACCAGTTGCAGACAGCTTCAGTGTTCTCGAAGATCGACTTGAGGTCGGGTTACTACCAGTTGCGATTCTGGAGTCAGACGTTCCGAGATCAGCCTTTCGCACCCGCTACGGCCACTCGTGTTTGTCGTGATGCCTTTGGGCTCACGAATGCCCCAGCAGCATTCATGGAGATGATGAACAGTGTTTTCAGCGAGTACCTGGACCGGTTTGTGGTGGTGTTCGTCGACGACATCCTGGTGTACTCAGCGACGGCGGAGGAGCACGAGGTTCACTTGAGGCTGGTATTGCAAACTTTGAGGAGTCACCGACTTTATGCAAAGTTCAGCAAGTGTGAGTTTTGGCTAAAGGAGGTGCACTTCCTTGGGCACGTGGTTTTTGGTGCAGGTGTGGCGGTTGATCCCGCCAAGGTTGAGGCCGTGGTTTCTTGGGGCCAGCCCACTACGTTGCTGAGGTTCGTAGTTTCCTGGGGCGTAGGCTACTACAGGAGGTTCGTGCAATACTTCGCCAGAGTTGCAGAGCCTTTGACCCATTTGACCAGGCGGGAGACCCAGTTTTGTGGACGACAGAGTGCGAGTAGAGTTTCCAAGAGCTGAAGAGTCGGCTGACTTCAGCTCTGATCCTTGTTGTTCCTTCTGGCACTAGCAGCTTTGTTGTCTACACAGACGCTTCGGGTACTGGTTTGGGTACTGTGTTGATGCAGCGCGGTCGAGTAGTTGCCTATGCTTCTCGTCAGCTGAAGAAGCATGAGCAGAACTACCCGACGCACGACCTGGAGCTTGCAGCAGTTGGTGTTGCCTTGAGGTTGTGGAGGCACTACTTGTACGGTGAGGTGTTCGAGGTCTTCACCGACCACCGCAGCTTACAGTATGTCTTCACGCAGAGGGATCTCAACCTCAGGCAGCGCAGGTGGCTCGAATACTTAAAGGACTATGTTTAGTCTTTCCTATCACCTAGGGAAGGCTAATGTCATGGCAGATGCTTTGAGTAGGAGAGCCCACCTGAGTTCTTTGTTGGTTAGACACTAGAGACTCCTGGAGGACGCCACTCAGAGTGTGTTTGTATCGTCGAGCCTCGGGAGAGGGCAGCAGTGGCAGCCATCCTGACCGTTCGTCCGTGGATTTTTCAGCAGGTACTTGAGGCTCAGAGTGCAGACGAGGACTTGGCAGACGTGTTGCGTCGTTGCCCGAGGTAGCACTGGACAAGGACAACGAGGTTCGTTTCTGAGGAAGACTCTACGTTCCAGAGGACACCAGGGAGGAGGTACTGTCCGAGGCTCACCGGTCGCGATACTCTATTCATCCAGGCTCTACCAAGATGTACCATGACTTGAGGGTACTCTTTTGGTGGCGGGGATGAAGAGAGATATCGCTGAGTTTGTTTCGCACTGCCTTACCTGCCAGCAGGTGAAGGCAGAGCACCAGCGTCCTAGTGGTGAGTGCAGTCGCTTCCCATTCCAGTGTGGAAGTGGGAGCATATCACCACGACTTTGTTTCTGGCTTACCTCATACCTCTCAGGGGCACGACAGTGTTTGGGTCATCGTTGACAGGTTGACGAAGACAGCTCGCTTCCTTCCAGTCGGAGCAGCTTGGTCAGTTGACAGACTTGCTCGGTGTGTTGTGGACAGAGTGGTACCTTTGCACGGAACCCGGTCTCTATTGTCTCAGATAGAGATCCGAGGTTATCTTCTCGTTTCTGGCGCAGATTGCAGCTGGCACTTGGCACTGAGCTGAGGCTGAGTTCAGCGTACCACCCACAGATAGACAGGCAGTCTGAGCGGACCATACAAACCCTCGAGGACTTGTTGAGAGTGTGTTGCCTAAACTGGGGCGGCACGTGGGAGTCGCACCTTCCCATGGTGGAGTTTTCTTATAATAATAGCTTTCACTCCAGCATCGGGATGGCGCCCTACGAGGCTCTGTATGGTCGGCCGTCCAAGACACCATGGCACTGGCACGAGGTTGGTGAGAGGCAGTTGCTGGGTCCGGAGCTAGTTCAGAAGTGTGCAGACACAGTGAGCTGATTCGGCAGAGGTTGCAGACAGTGCAGAGCAGACAGAAGAGCTACGCCGACGTCCGCAGGAGACGGCTTCAGTTCAAGGTTGGCGACAGAGTGTTCCTTCGGATCTCGCCTACCAAAGGCGTTCTCACGTTTGTGAAGAAGGAAAGCTCAGCCTGAGGTTTGTTGGCCCTTTTTCCATCCTGGAGCGTATGGGCGAGGTCTCTTACTGGTTAGCCCTTCCGTCTGATTTGGCAGGTGTTCACGACGTCTTCCACATTTCGCAGCTGAGGAAGTACATGTCAGATCCGTCGCATGTGCTCGACTACTCGCAGCTTGAGGTTGCCCCCTACTTGTCGGTGCTGGAGTACCCCGTCAGCGTGGTGGACCGCAGAGTGCAGAAGCTTCCCAGGAGGAGGATCCCACTCATCAAGGTGGTTTGGGAGCACCGTGCTGGTGGCGAGGCCACTTGGGAGTGTGAGGACGAGATGCGGGAGCAGTTTCCTTACTTGTTCGAGTGACAGGTACGCAGCAGTTTTACTTTTGTTCCACTAGTTTCGCCCTGAATTTCGAGGACGAAATTATATTTTTGTTGGTTAGATTGTAACATCCCATGTTACCTTTGGCCAGTTGCCTTCTGTCGAGGGTGGCGACACCTTGTATGTCGCCTTCTGAAGGCGACATGTTGATCGTCGTCTTCGGAATGGGAAGGCGACGGGCACTATGTCGCTTTCTCTCTCTGCTGCCAGCCGCATGCACTTTCGTCGTGTAGCTGTCTGAAAAGAGATGATAGGTGTCAACCTTCAATAGAGGGAAGGCGACAGGTCCTCTATCGCGACCAGGTGTCAGGCCTGCATGGCTGACACGTGGCGAGGTCGTAGGTCGACTTGACCTTTGAAAGGGGATAGCGACATGTCCCATGTCGCCTTCAGGATTATTGAAGGCGACGGTCCAATGTCGCCTTCTCATGTTCAAAATCTTAAGTGCCCAAGCCGAGAGCAAAAGCCCCAGTTCGTCTCCTTGCTTGGTGAAGGCCTCTCCTCCGGCGAACTGAGGCTTGGGGACTCCGTGGGAGGCTTGGGAGGGCGGCCTTGGTGTTTCTTTGCAGGTAGGTGGTGGTGGTTGTTTGTCCTTGTTCTTCCATGGTTGATCTCTCCCTCATTGTGTTTTCTCCTCTCTTTGGCATGCTTGGATGCTCTTGCAAGGAAGGGGAATCACCCGGCTCGTGGGAGGAGTTCGTGGAACGTCGGAGCTCGGAGGTGGAGGGTTGCTAGCCGAGAAGGGCCTTGAGGTTGGATCTTCTTCTCGAGTAGGGAAACCATCCTTCCCCCTAGTTCTACTTGTTTAGGATTCCAAACCCCTCTTCCAAGCTTAGAACTACCTTGCTAGGGTTGTTATGCATGTGTGATTGTGGTGGTTGGTGTGTTTCTCTGCATGCAATGGGTTTGTCTTGAGGTTTGAGGGTTGTTTTATGATGAGTGAGATGCATGAGTGTAGCCTAGTTGCATACTTGTTGGGGTTCTTTTGAGGGTGGTTTGAGCTCATTAGAGCTATGTTTAATTGCCTACATGATCCTCTCCCCACGGATGTGTTTGTGGTGTGGTGAGGCCTTGTTGAAGGGAGGCTCGGTTGGTGGCCACTTGTAATGCGACACCTTGGGTGTCGCTACCCAGGTGGCGACGCATCGATTCGTCGCCTTCAGGAACCCCTGAAGGTGACAACACCTCTGTCGCCATCCTGGGCGCGACATGAGGTCCGTCGCCTTCTGCCTGCTTCCCGTTCCGTTACTGTTCCCTTTCTGGAGCATTGGCTTGGTCGCGACAAGGACCTTGTTGCGACCAGTCTAGAAGGGTTGCGCCGGCTTGAGTGTCACCATGTTGATGGCGACACCATGCCTGTCTCCTTCTCAGACAGAGAAGGGACTTCGCCACCTGCTCAGTGTCTTGCTTCCGCTGCGACTCGGTTTTCTTGGCACCTGTGCTGTTTCCTAGTACAGTGCTACTTCTAGTCTCTCTCTCTTGCCCGGTGCTAGGCACTTGAGGGCTTGTCCGCGAGAAGGTTGTTACTGTTACTTGGGACCCCCGGTCCCCGCGCGCTTGTGTCAGAGGGTGTTGCTCCAGGCGGCGGGGTTTGCTCGAGTCGTTGACTTTGGTAGCAGTAGGGGAAAATGGTGGGACAGCGACGAGGTCATTTGTGGAGCTCTCTTAGCTGAGATTGGTATGCCGGTAGTGTGTGACTCGTACGGCGCAGTTCAGCTAGTCCGTTCTCACTTCCTCACTCTACGTGGTTCCGGTACCACCTAGAGGTGTCAGGCGTGGGACCGTAGTCCGGCCAGACTACGGCAGTTGTGGTTACTTGTGGTTCCACGTCTCACTCCGACGGGAGGTGTCAGACATGGACCGTTGGTCGAGGGTAAGACGCATGGCGAACCTGACCAGCTGACTAGAGTAGTGTACTGTAGCTAGTGTGCTTGTCCAGGCAGTTCGCTGTCTGTGTTCACAGCTGGGTTCTTTGGTGCCTTGGTTTACATGGGTTTTCGATCTCGCCGAGTGGCTTAGACCGACGACTGTGTAGTTCTTTCATGCTTCCGTATTTTACTCTGTTTAGTAGATTAGACCTTACTGCTTTATTTAATTATTGCACTAGTCTATATATGTGCTTGTGGAACCAGTGGGAGATTGGTAGTCCTACTGGGCTTCTTCGTGAAGCTCACTCCCTGTTTTGCAAGTGAGACTTCATAGCAGTTCCTCCGCGGCGTAGCGAGGAGACGGGCCCGCAGTAGTCGGCGTCTCTAGTGGCAGTGTTTCCCCCAGTTTGTACTTCACCCTCGGGTAGCCCCTAAGGGATGTGTTATTCTTTTCCTTTCTGCACTTGTACTTTTACTACTTTGGGACTTGTACTGGACTTGCACGTTGTGTTAGATTTCTTCTTGCACTATTGGTACTTTTTAGTACAGTCATCGTTATTTACTTTCGTCACTTATCTCGTTAGACCGATCTGTTAGCCCTTCCGGGTCTCCGGACCCGTGGGTGGTGGTGCCGACGGTCGGATCCTTGGTGGGAGCCAGGGACCTGGGCGCCGGGGCCGTTACACCTATCCTCTGTAACTGACGTCCTCCTTCGGCCGGCTCAGGTACTCCCAGTACCTGATGGCTGTTGATGAACTAGCTGCTCCACCTCTGGCTCTGCCCACTGCTCTGGTACCGCTGGGGGAGGTATCAAAACTGTCCACCTGCTGCTGCCTGCCCGGGCTGCCACTCTCCCTGGTACATGGCCCTGAGACTGCTGCTCGGCCAAGGGGAACCAGTCTGTGTACTCCTGCGGCTACGTCTGGTACTCCTGCTGCTGCTGCCCTCCTGCTGCCGCTGCTGCCTGTGCCCCTGAGGCTGCGCCATTGACTTTGCTGCGGACACCTCCTCATGGACCTGCCCCTGCGCGGGCGTCTCAGACTCATCCTGCTACTCAATCAGCTCTCTGGCCTGCCTGCGCCTCTGCGGAGCCATGTCTTGCACGGCAACACAACCAACAAAGTTATCAAAAACCACTCGGGGCGGCTAGCAGTGTATTTGTACTACCATTGGGACTTCCTGTTGCAGTTTAAATCCATTACAAGTCCTGTCAGACTCTCGCTCTGATACCTGTTGGGTTGAGTGTGGATTTAATATTTTTCTCCTCATAGTTTTGATGATGACATGTTGTGATTTTAATGCTTAATGGTTGGAACATTTTACATATATCACTTATATAATAACAATGCTCAAAAAGCATGTTTCTAAACACATTAGATCACATACCTTCATGATAATCCCTTACTAATGGTTTATGTGTTTAATTCTCAGGGACATATAATCTTGTCATGGTAGTGTCGACACACCCATTGATGGTGTCGACCTGAGTATCAATCCTTGAAGCAATTTCATGAAGACAATGTCCATGTATCGACACAGTCCCTGACAGTGTCGACAATAGACCTAGTCTCCAGAAGACCCAGTTGCCAGACTGGGACAATGTGTCGACACAGCCAGTGAGTGTGTCGACACTAGACCCATCTCCCAGAAGACCTGTTTGTGGCAATTGGGACAGTGTGTCGACACAATGACAGTGTCGACACACTCCGGCTAATTTTTCAACTTAAGTTCCACCTAGACATGTGGCCTTCTAGGGATCAATTGGATTGACCTTGGATCATGTGCCCACGCACTCCAAGGGTTCTTTTGGCCATGTTGGGCTATAAATACCCATCTAATCGCCCCCCAAGTAGCAGAACTCCTCCAGAGCATTCCTGCAAAGGCTTTTTGGCGGAAAGAAAGAGGACTCTCCAGCTCCTACTCCTCTTGGTGCTTGGTGACCCTTCTACATCCTTGGAGAGCACCAGAAGGTGAAGTGGATCTCTGAATGGAGGTGAGAACACTTCTCAAAGGAGTAGATCCAACAGAAGCAATCAATTGAGGAGAATTCAAGGGTGATCTAGAGGCAATTGTTGCAGAGCATCGTCCAGTGACTCAAAGCTACAAGGATTTTCTCAATTCAGCCTTCTGCAAGGGATTTCTACTGAAGAACATGATTTTTATCTAATTCCCTCAATTCTTTAAGTGTTCTTCTGATTCATTCATGAGATTGTGCATAAATTGTTGCACGAGTCTCTGTGAATGAACTTATTCTGAATCAAATCATTGCTAGAGGATCTGATTTGTGTTGTTCTTGATCTAGCGTGTTTCTTGTGAGCCTTTGTGCTCAGTTGTGTTGAGTTGAACTCTTAGTGTGTGCGCTTGAGCAAGTGTGCTCAGTTCTCTGGAGTAGTTGTGCTCTAGAGTTGGTGTGTGAGTTGTCTAACTCAGTGGTGTTGGAGTTGCAAGCTCCAGTGTGTGTTGTACTCGGGTTGAGTAGTGGAGCCTCACTGTGTGAGGGGTGGATGTAGGAATCACTGTGTGTTTTCCGAACCACCTAAAAATCCTCTGGGCAAGTGGTTTGAATTGTGGTTTGATTTTATACTACGCTAGATGCATGCATAGGCTCACACTACAAATTGATCTACTCACACACTCTATTCACTTAATTCACACATTCATACATCAGATCAGTGAATTGTCACTCTGAATTGATCTCTAATTCAAAGTATTTTTCAAATTGGTTAAGCTTTCGCATTAATTGGTACTAGATCTATTCAACCCCCCCCCCTCTAGATCTAGTCCATCCCATATCCGATCCTACAATTGGTATCAGAGCGGGTTCATGTCTGTATCTGATGTGATTTGAGTGTTTCTTTCTGATCTCTATGTTCCACTTGCTTGAATTGTTTGAGTGTTTCTATCACTCCATTTCATCTTGCTTAATGGATTCTCGAGGCTTTATTGCTGAAGGTCATTCCATCAATAGGCCACCATTTTTCAATGGGACTGATTACTCTTATTGGAAAAATCACATGCAAGTCTTTCTTAGAGCCCAGAATTATGAAATTTGGAGGGTAGTTGAGGTAGGTCCTTATGAAACCAGGGAGAAGAGGAAACCTAGACTAGAGAATAAATTAGGAGGGCCCCCTTAACTACATGCCATGAACATGCTTCAGTGTGCAGTCCATCCTAAAGAATATTCAAGAATATCCATGTGTAAATCTACTAAAGAGATGTGGGATAAACTGAATTATTGTATGAGGAACATCCCAAGTTAAGGAAACCAAAGCAAACATACTTGTTTCTGAATATGAATTATTCATGATGAAATTGATGAATCAATTTCTGAAATGTTTGCCAGGTTTATGATAATTGTCAATGGACTGAAAGCTCTAGGTAAAGACTACACTGATGTTGATTTGGTAGAACGTTCTTTCTTTTATATAAGTAAAATGGTATTAATGAAATAAGATTTACAGAAGCCTTTGACCATAGCAATAGTCAAAAGGCAAACATCACCTAGAGGAGAATAGGAGAGTGGCACCTCACCTCAGAGAGGTGAAATGTTCCCACTCCACCATTCTCACTCTAGATTACAAAGCTGGAGATCATGACCACACAGGTTGTGGACTATGGTCTAAATAAATTTGAAAATACAAGACATGGACCTAAAGATATTGCTTTAAAAGAGACCTGACTTGAGATATTGATTCTCCAAGTCTTGAAATTCTTCCCCTTTGCTGATCATGTTTACATTCGCATATTGGCTGCAAATCCTCCATCTTTCTTGCAGCACCTGAAAACTTACATAGCAAGTCCAAACATAGAAAATGCCAAAGTTGAACCAGAAATTAAAAGATCATACTATCATGAAAGAGAATTAATATGTAAGAGGCTATATGTAATCTAGCTAATAGGGAAGTTGAATCTAGTATGAATCCCTTTGTCACGTTTGAAAAGACTTGCAAATTTCCCAGCTTTTTCCATGCAGCATCTAGTATCCATGATGATATCAAGAAGAATGTGAACTTTATCCCTGCTAGTTCCATCAAAATTCTTTTGCATCTTTCCCTCCAAATCCACCAAATAGTTGATCTAAGAATAACTCTCACCATCTTAACTAGAATACCATTCTTAGGAAACTCCAAAGCAATTTCTTTAACTTCATGCAAGAGGCCTTTTGTGGATTCCTTCTCAGATCATATCTTGTTAAGATTTGTTTCCAAATCCAATTCGAATAGGTGCATTCAAAGAAGAGGTGATCAGTTGTCTCCCTATCCTTGAGGCATAAAACACATCTATTGGCTAAAGCATAACCCTTCTTTGTAAATTGTCCACTGTTGAAAGTTTATTGTGGAAAGCTTGCCAAGTACAAGAGAAAATTTCTGAACCGTTGGCCTTTCCCAAACCCAAGTGCTTTGATTCCATGCGCTAGCCTTCGATCTTATTTGATTCCAAGCTGAAGTGATTGAAAATTTTCCATTGTCATACTTCCACTTTACCCCATCAACACCATTATTAGAAATTGGAATTGCTGCAATTTTGAGGCCATAAGGAAAACATGTCAATAGAAATTGGATTAGGAACCTTCCATTCACCATTCTGGATATAGTGTGAAATCTGCAAATCTTTAGGGGCACCCAAGTCCTGTCTTATCCTATCACCAAAAAGCTGATAGATGCTTTTCCCATTTATCCAAGGGTCATACCACATGTTTATGCCATACCTGTGGAGATAACATATGAGAATGATTCATCAACCAGCATCTTGCCTTGAGAATTCCTTTTACAGCTGTTGAATAGTAAGGTTTTATATCCATACTCCAAATTGACTTGTTGCTGAAGTACTTGTCTTTAATCCATTGATCCAGAGACAATGTTTACCTTTGATCAGATCCCATAAATGTTTTATCAAGCAAGCCTTATTCCATTCCTGCAAGTTCTTTAGATTCAGCCCTCCTTCTTCTTTGGTTTGCAAATTGCATTCCAATTCACCATATGCAAGGATCGCCCTTCTTGAGTTCCTCCCCAAAAGAATCTGCTAAGAATGCCATCTATTTCATTAATGAAACCAATTGGTATAAGAAGCATTTGCCCAATTTAAGAATATGATGCAGCACAGAGCGGATCAATTCCACCTCCGTCCTGCTTTTCAAAGTAATCTACTTTCCAAGAATTGATTCTTCTTTTGATCTTGTCAATGATTGGGCAGCAATGATTTTTCTTATGCTATTAGAGAAAAGAGGAAGGCCCAAATAAGTGACAAGTAGAAGTCCTTCAGCCACCCCAAGAGTGCTTGTAATGGTGTTCTTGTCTTGATATCACCCCCATATAAACTTTGCTCTTATCTTGATTTAATTGCAGACTTGAATAAGCACCAAATCTTCTGAGAATTCAGCCAATTTTGAATAGATGCACAATCATTTTGGACAAAGATTAGCAAGTCATCAGCAAAATAATATGGAAACATGAGGGTTTCTGGCTGTAGGAACTTTAAGCATGCCATCAGCCACTGCCTTCTCAATCATACAAGTGAGACCCTCCATTGCAATGGTAAAAAGATAGGGAGATAGGGGATCCCCTTGCTTATTCCATTGGTACTTCCAAAAAAGCCAATTGGAGTACCATTAAAAAGAACTGAAAATTTTGGAGTCTCTAAGCAACTTCTAATCCAAGCAATCCACTTACATGGAAAGTTCATCTTTCCATCATATCATAAATGAAAGGATGATTCACAGAGTCAAAAGCTTTTCTAAGTCAGCCTTGAACTATCCTTTTCCCTTTGGTTTTTGACTGCATATCTTTCACAAGATCATTAGCCAGAAGAATAAGGCAAAGATCTTGTGCTCTCTTTCATCTATCTAGCAAACTAAGGCCACTGTTATTGAAGATTCTAAAGATTTATCCAAAATCTCTTGGATGAGCTCATAGGATCTTTAATGACATATGAAATAAACGTGAAAAGAAATGAAGAGCGTATAATCAAGACCAAACCAGTAGCACTTAAAGCCTCATCAACTAACAAGGACAAAATCAAGAGAAATCAAGTTCTGAAGAGTCTGAGTCAAATGAGGATGAACTTGCCCTCATGACTAGGAATTCAGAAAATTTCTAAACAAGAAAAGGAAAAATCACTGGGAAGAAGAATTTCCATCTGGCAAAAGAAATACTTCTTTTTCAAATGTCAATTCAAACAGAAATCAAAGAACTGATGAAGTTATTATCTGCTACAGGTGCAACAAACCAGGACACATGAAAGGAGAATGTCCTGAGAATAAAAAGGATAAGTACAAGAAGATCAACAAAATGAAGAAGCCTAAAGCCATGGTAGCAACTTGGTCAGATGATGATCCAAGTGAGGATGAAGATGAGAAGACCTCAAGTTCTGGAATGAGGAAATATGCTTCATGGCTACAGCACTGATGGAAAGGTAAGTACTTCTTTTGAAGAATATACCATTGATGATTGGCAAGATGCTTATGCTGATTGGTTGAAAAATTCTGAAACAAGAAAAGAGAATAAGCATCTGAAGAAGAAAATGAAAATCTCTTGCATAACAATCTCTCAAACAGAAGATTTCTGAACTAGAAAATGAACTATCTGAACTTAATGAAGAAAAGGAAAACCTTTTAAATGAATTGATGAGCTCAAACTTGCATCTCAAAAGGACAATGATGATTTTAAAAACTTTCTGAAAAATTGGAATTGCAACAAAAGGAAAAAGAACAAGTTGTTGATGAAATTAACAGTTTAGAAAATCTGCTGAAGAAAAAGAACAAGTCATTGAAACTTTTACAAAAGGAAAAGACAATCTTGATGCTTTGCTAGGAGCAAGAATGAAATCTGTGAAACATGGACTAGGATTTCCACACAAAACCAAGAAAGACAATCTGGTGAAATGAGGGTAAAGCTCCTTGATAAAATTTGTTAAAAGTCCTAGTCCTGAGAACAACAAAAACAAGCAAGTGTCAAGGAACACATCCAAAACCTTGAAGAATCTAAACAAAAAACTAAATAGGTCAATACCAGTCAACTAAAAATAAAAAAACTGTGACTGCTGAGTCGACACCATCAAAAATAGTCGACCTGCCCAAGTTTAAGGCCAATAATCAGTCAAACAAAAATCAAATAAAAACTTGAAAAATAACAAAAAACAAAAGGAAACCTTCATGATAGATTTTGGACATCCAAACAACACCTCAAACTGATTGGATCAATTCTTGGAACCAATGATATTACAATCCTTTTTAGTACCACTCTCATTCTTTTATCCAAATTTCCCAATGTACCAACAATATCCTTGGCTTTGACCTCTACACATGAATGATCATGCCCAAATGCATAACCCCATGCTCATGAAAGAAAGAACACAGGCGTTTTCATTCCAAAAGAAAATGTTAAATTGAAAAACCAAAATCACCTCTGAAACAAATAAATGCAAAAACAAATCAAATTTGGATTAGAAAAGATCTATGTCCATGTTCAAACAAACTGATGGTCCCAACAATGTTTGGGTACCAAAATCTTCTCTTCTCTGATTTGAATTTTACAGGAAGGTCGTGCACCCACTCCAACGTTTAGTTTCTGATAGTGGGTGTTCACGACACATGACAGGAAACAAAACAAAGTTCTCATTTCTGATTGAAAAGGAGGGAGGATCTGTCACATTTGGAGGTAAAAATAAAGGGAAAATCATTGGATTTGGAAAGGTTGGTAATCTTCTCAAACTCAATTGAAATGTTTTGTTAGTTGATAGACTAACTATAACTTGTTGAGCATTAGCCAACTGTGTGACAAAGGTCACAAAGTTGTGTTGAATCAAATTTTGCAAAATTTGACTCCTCAACTGACAAGATAAAATTCTTTAGAAAGAGAGAGAATAATGTCTACATGATCAACCTTGATAAAAATTTTGCTGAAAACATTTGTTTAGTTGCAAATAAAGATGAAATTACATGGACATGGAACAAAAGACTTGGTCATGCAAGTTCAACATAATAAACAAACTCTTAGGCTAAATTTGGTAAAAGGACTTCTTGAATCTTTTCCAAACATAGAAAATCACTTTGTGGGATTTGTGCCCAAGGAAAACAAACCAGAAAATCTTTTAAAACTCTCATGATGTACTCACATCTAAGCCACTAGAATTACTTCATATGGACCTTTTTGGGCCAACAAGAATTCTCAGTCTTAGTGGAAATGATATGGGTTTGTCATCACTGATGATTTTACTAGATTCACATGGGTTAGTTTCTTATCCCACATGAGTGATGCTTGTCTAGAATTCATGAATTTCTGTACCACTGCCTTAACAGGTTTTTCACATAAAATAAAATCCATTTGACTGATCATAGGGAGAATTTGCAATAAAGCCTTTTCTGATTTGTGTGCTGAACTAAACATTCTCCACAAATTCTCTTCTCCAAGAACTCCAGAACAAAATGGAGTTGTGGAAAGGAAAACAGAACTCTTGTGGAAATGGCTAGATCCATTCTTTTGGAAAGTAAATTGCCCAAATCCTTCTGGGCTGAAGCTATAAATACGGCAATCATATTCTCAACAGAGCATTGGTCAGACAAAAAATCAGAAAAACCCCTTATAAACTGTTGAAAAACAAAAGGCAACTCTTTCTTATTTTAAAGTCTTTGGATGCAAATGGTTTGTACATAATAACAACAAAAAAATATTGACAATTTGATGCTAAAAGTCATGAAGCCGTCTTTCTTGGTTATTCTGAAATCTCAAGAGCTTTCAGAGTCTACATTCTCAAAAATACTGTGGAAGAATCTCCACATGTAGTCTTTGATGAAAATCCTTTCAAATCACTATTCTAAATCTTGCAGGGACTCTCAAGATAATGAAGAGGATGACTTCATTATTGATTCTTCACCAAACTGTTGAGGAGAATGAAGACTTATGTGAAACTGAACAATCACTCACCTACCCCAGTGATCAGGTATATTGTTCCAAACTTAAATGCACCTCAAGAGTAATTTCTGAACCCAGATTTTTGAAGATCACCCAATGAGAATGTGGTTGGCAATGTGCATGATAGAGTAAACAAGATCATCCTTTTGAATGCAATCCATAAAGACCCTCTTGTTGGGTTTTCAATATACCATGTTTTGATGATCACATTAATATCCTTGAACATTGATTTAATGCAAAATTGATGTGCTAACTAACATGAAAAACACCATGAAAGTGATTGTGTTAAATATTGCTAAATCATACAATGTATATCACTAACAATGTATTTACATGTAGTGCACAAGCATGAAAGATGGAGCATCAAAGAGATGAGCAAACAGACCAAGGAAATGTCAAAGCAATGTATCTGTCGACAGGCCCAGGGCATGTGTCGACAGATACACACAGTCAACCCAAGACAGAGCTCAGTTTTTGTATCTCTAAGTGCACCTGTCGACAGATGCAAATTACCTGTCGATAGATACACACAGACAACCCAAGATAGACCTCAGGTTTTGTATCCTGAGTGCACCTGTCGACAGATGCAAATTACCTGTCGACAGATACACTCAGAAATTCAGATTTCTGAAACCCAGTTCTCAGCCTGAGTGCATCTGTCGACAGATGCAAGTGCACCTGTCGACAGACGACGGAAACATGAGATTTAGAGATTCCAACTCCGGCCCCATTTGGGTGTTTCCTTCCTCCACGACCCCCACCTTTACCTAACACTATATAAGCATCCTTTTGGAGCAAAATTCGCATGAGAAGCCTCCCAACCAAGAGCCTCCAAGGGACCAAGAGGAAAAGCCCCAATTTGCTGCTCTACTTCAATCTTCCGCCCAGATCGTCATGGAATCACCATCTATGCGGAGCTGAAGCCGGATCGTCATCAATTCAACCTTCTACATCGATCAGTCTACATCCAATCGAAGTTTGAAGAGCGTCTGGACGATCCACGAGAAGAATTCCAACTGGATTTGTTCCCCAACTCTAAATTCTTCTCCATTTCACAATTTCCATTCCATTGTGTGTGTGTGGTTGTGTTTCAAGCATCCCTTGTGCTTGATTCACGAGTTTGTGGTTGTTCTGATCGTGGTTCATCAGACAACGTGTGTGTGTGTGAGTTGTTGTGTTGAACTCGCTCATAAGCAGTCGTTTCTGCGTGTGTGTGTGGACGGTGGATGTAGGATACACGTTGTGTACTCCGAACCACCTTAAATCATCGTGTCCTGTGGTTTGTTCGCGTTCTGCGATAGATGATTGGTAGGCACGTTGTTCATACGCACGTTTGATACCATGTTCTCATTTACATCAACTCAAGCTTTCTTATACTCAATCGAATTCTAATCAAGTTTCATTAAGATCGCTGTAGAACCAAAAAGAATCCATCAGTAAAGAAATTGTCGTAATCTATTCACCCCCCCTTCTAGATTACCATATTGTGTTATTCTGCATAACTCTTCAATTGGTATCAGAGGGAGGTTTCTCCGATTTACAGTTTTCGTAATTTGATCTAGCGATCAGGAGATTTTCGATCTTATGGATTCTAGCAAAGGGTATATGGCCGAGGGACATTCAGTAACCAGGCCACCCTATTTTGATGGCACTGACTATCCTTATTGGAAAAATCATATGCAGGTATTTTTGAGAGCTCAAAATTACGAGCTGTGGAAGATAGTCAGAAAGGGACCATATGTGTTGCCCGAGGACGAAGACACCTGAACGAAAGACCAAATAGCTAAAGGAACTCTCAACTGGAGCGCACTAACATGATGCAATGTGCGGTGCATCCAAAGGAGTTCTCAAGAGTCTCCACATGCTCAACAGCAAAAGAGATGTGGGACAAACTTGAACTCATCTACAAGGTACGTCCGAGGTAAGGGAAACCAAAGTTAGCATGTTAGTGTCTGAATATGAAATGTTCAAGATGAAAACTGATGAAAGCATATCAGACATGTTTGCAAGATTCATGCTAATAATTAACGGGCTAAAAGGTCTTAAAAAGGAATACTCTGAAAGTGACTTAGTAAGAAAGATACTTCGATCTCTCACTTCATCTTGGAATACTAAGGCCACTGTCATTGAGGATTCCAAAGACCTTTCTAAAATGAAATTGGATGAACTAATTGGCTCCTTAATGACATATGAAATCAACATCAAAAGAAAAGAATTGGAAGAAAATCCTAGGAAGTCAATTGCTTTAAAAGCATCCAACAAAACATCAACAAGCTCCAAGAAATCCATTCAACAAGATAGTGATGAGCAAGAAGCATCTAGTAAGAGTGATAATGATGAAATGGCAATGCTCACTAGACAATTCAAGAATTTTTGAAGTTCAAAAGGAGAGACACATGTAACTCCAAACCTTTTCAAAAGAAAAATTTTTCACAGAAATATGAGTCTAAAAAAAATCTGACATTGTTTGTTATGAATGCAAGAAACAGGGGCACATGAGAGGAGAATGCCCGGAACTCAAGAAGAAGCTGAAGAAAGAAAAATTCATCTTCAAGAAAGCCAAAGCAATGTTGGCAACCTGGAGCGATGAAGATGAAGATGAAGATGCACAAGAAACATCCGATGATGAAGAAGTTAAATGCTTAATGGCAAGGAGTGATGACTCCACCGAGGTAAACTTCTCATTTGATAATTATACTGCAAGTGAATGGGAGGAAGCATACACTACTCTATTTGAAAAATTTTGTGAATATAGATCTGAAAATAAGGCATTGAAAAAGAAATGCAACTCCCTTGTGCATGATAAAAATCACGATGAACGAATTGCATTCCTGACAAAAGAAATAGAAATGATGAAAATTGATGAAAAGACTCATAGTGAAGAGATGGATTGCTTGAAAATGAAATTACAAGAAACACAAAAGGAAAAGGACTGTTTAAGCCATTCTCTTGAATTCCTTCAAGAAGAACATCTAGAAACAAGGAAAAAGTTGGAACAAACTGAAACTGAATTGAAAGAGAAATCTGAAGACTTGATGAAATTTGTAAAAGGAAAGCAAAATCTAGATGCGGTTTTGGGTGCTAAAATACATTAACCAAGCATGGGTTAGGATATCAACCTGTCAAAAAAAGAAAATAGGAGCATTGATCACTTCCTTTGTTGATCCTAGCCCAAGCACAAGCAAGCATGTTCCCACAAAGCATAACACAAGTCCATCTCAGACCAAACTATTGCAACCCAAACAAAATGTTCTCAAAAACAAAAGAAAAAGCCACCTGTCGACAGATGGAATGGTGCCTGTCGACAGGCAAGAACAACTTCAACTAATAAACAGTCTATCAAGCAACAAAAAATTGAAAGAAAATTCCTTCATGCAATGTGTGTAAAAAGATTGGTCATGATGAAAAACAGTGCGGAATAATCCAAAGAAACAGAAATTCAAACAAGTTTGGATTCCTAAGCATTTACTTTGTTGCATGAATGAAATTTTGGGACCCAAGTAATTTGGGTACCAAACCTCTTGTCTGATCCACATATGCAGGAATGCCTAGCAGCCCAACATCAAAACAAATGGTACTTGGATAGCGGCTGTTCGAGGCACATGACGGGCGACAAAGCTAAATTCTGTTTCCTAGTGGAGAAAGACGAGGGACAAGTCATTTTTGGAGGTAACAACAAAGGCCAAATCATTGGCACAGGTAATGTTGGTAAGTGTCCCTCCAATTCAATTGAAAATGTACTGTTAGTTGATGGCCTTAATCACAATTTGCTTAGCATAAGTCAATTATGTGATAAAGGTCACAACGTCATCTTTGAATCAAATTCATGTCAAATTGTTGATAAAGAAATAGGAAGTGTAAAATTTTCTGGAAAAGAGTGAATAACATTTACTTAGTTGACTTAGATGATCCAGAAAATGACAACTTGTGTCTTGTTGCAAATAGACAGGATGAATTGACATTGTGGCATCGTAGGCTTGGCCATGCGAGCTACAACGTGTTGCACAAGATCATGAAGCTCAAATTAGTAAGTGGACTTCCTGACATTTCTTTTAACAACAATGAAAGTTTTTGTGATGCATGTGCACAGGGAAAACAAACAGGAAGTCTTTCAAATCCAAAGCACCGGTAAGCACATCTAAACCATATGAACTGTTGCACATGGACCTTTTGGACCAACTAGAACTCTAAGTCTCAATGGCAAACGTTTTGGTTTGTCATTGTAGATGATTTTTCTAGGTTCACATGGGTCAATTCTTGGCACACAAAAGTGAAACACTTACAATCTTCCAAGAATTCTTTAACAAGATTGAGCATGACAATGTGAATAAAATATGCTCAATCCGCACCGATCACGGGAGAGAATTTGATAACAATGCATTTTCTGATTTTGCAGGCACCAAGGGATTGAACATCTGTTCTCCTCCCCAAGGACTCCAGAACAAAATGGAGTAGTGGAGAGGAAAAACAGAACATTGGTGGAAATGGCTCGCACTCTTCTGGTTGAAGGCCAACTCACAAGAAGCTTTTGGGCAGAAGCAGTGAACACTTCATGCTACATTCTAAACAGAGCCATGGTAAGACCTGTGATAAAGAAAACTCCCTACCATTTGTTGAAAGGTAAGAAACCCAACCTTGGGTACTTCCGAGTATTTGGCTCAAAGGTATTTATCATAACAATGATAAATCTGATTTAGATAAATTTGAAGCCAAAGTGATCAAGGTGTTTTTCTAGGCTACTCAGAACACTCTAGGGCATATAGGGTGTTTAACAATAAAACACGCACTGTGGAAGAAACTCCACATGTTATTTTTGATAGACTTATGCCAAAACTAACAGTTTGACTGTTAACAGAACTGAAAAAGAAGATGAAGGAACATCACTTGAGGACCTACAAGTCAAAGCAAAAGACAAATCTGAAGAAGGTTCCAAGACCAAGGTGGATATCTTCACAAGGACTATGATGAAGATGATGAAAAGCTTTCAGAAAACAAGATGAAACACATGAAGAAAATCCACTAGAAGGTGAACCTCCTGAAGAACAACATTCACAAGATCAAATTCCTCAAGGACAAGATGCTCCCGGCCCTTCAACAATCACAAATGTGAGGTATTCCAAAGATCACCCACTTGATGATGTGATAGGTAGTTTAAATGATTCTGTTCAAACAAGGTCTCAAGTTAGACAAATAATTGAACATGATGTTTTTGCTTTTGTCTCTCAAGTGGAACCCAAAATGTTGAAGAAGCCTTAAAAGATAACTCATGGATTGATGCTATGCATGAGGAACTTGGTCAATTTCAAAGAAACAATGTATGGAGTTTAGTTCCTAGAACCCCTGAAATTTCTATCATAGGAACTAGATGGGTGTTTAGGAATAAACTTAATGAAGAAGGAAAGTGGTCAGAAATAAAGCTAGACTCGTTGTGAAAGGATATAATCAAGAATTTGGTGTAGATTTTGAATCCTTTGCTCCTGTAGCCAGATTAG
>CM024753.1:97284765-97384427 GCA_014218235.1 Colocasia esculenta
TCTTTGGACTCACTCTTGCTTCGGCGTACAGGTTGACAGGTATCGTGCACTAGAAGGTAGCGTGGCGAGGATCATCATTAGAAGACTATTTTGTGGAGCCGTACCAGTTGTATCTTTTCTTTGCACAAAAAGGATTAATGTATGGACAATATTTTGGACATTGTAACTCTCTTTATTTTGTATTAATGTGGACATTGTCCTTCTATCTCGCTATTTAGATTATGGAATGTGTGTTGGTGACGGATCAATAATTGAGTTGTTTATTTTATTCCGCTGTACTCCATCGCTATCCAGGTACATATCAACCTATCGACCAGTGTTGGGTAAATGTCCCACTGTGACGACGCCCTTTATACCGATGGGGATTGGTATAATCGTACCGGTATGAAGAGGGTCGTTACAGCAATTCATCCCTTCCTTCCTTAGGTCATAACATTAATTTTTTTTATTCAAATACCAATGGAATATACCATATTGAAGCCCTTTGAATGTGGAATCCAGCAAAGAAAATGGTCATCAATCCGAGGTCTTAGAAAAGTTATGGCCATTAGGTGGATATAGGCAGAAGGCAACACATTGCCTGTCGCCTTCAGAACATGAAGGCGACCATCATCTTGTCGCCTTCTGAAGAAGACCACGAAACTGTCTGATTTTTGGTATGGGTTGCGACCATGATGTTGTCGCGTTCTGGTAGCGACGTGTCGACCTGTCGCCACCTGAATATGACGTTTGGGTTGCTTTTTCTACCTATTTCCAACTCCGACTTAGATTGGGTTTGACACCTGTGGGTTGAAAAATCAAAACAAATTCTAGGGTGATTCAAATTGGGTGAAACCAACTTTTTTAGTTAGAGTACTTCCAATACTTTGTACAGTAATGACTAATCGAGAACAAAGGTTGTTTGACTATGTAATAAGACGTATTGTGACTATCTACATGAATCTGACATAGTGCTCATGTTCGGGATAATACTCTAAGTATGGTCAACTGAATTAATGAAACCAGTGCAAAATGAAAGTAGACTCATTGGGTAACAAGTTCTATGTTGAACATGCAGTCTAAAACTGACTCCACAGAGAGGTATGAAACTCGTAAGACAAGTCAAGGGTAAATCAGAACAGTACAGTGTTAAGATTATGCAAGATTTAATTCATGAAACTCTCAAGATAAAATTGAGGAAATAGTAAGAACATGATCTATACATATGAATGCAAGCATGAATGAGTTTAATTAGACTTTGGCATGGAGATGACCTACCTTTTAGGTGAAAGAAAGTCGTGCTCCTCGAAAACCCTAGTTTCGACCAGTCGTAGGAGAACACTTAATACTCACGAACTACTAGGTAAAAATTGTGCAAAATAGTGTCATAAGAAACTAGACTCGAAGAGCTTTCCAAGGATGTATGGTTTGCACAGTTTGGTCGAGGTTTCACTAACCTTTGGTGATTATCTTGATGGGACTCAAGCGTAGGTCGTTGCAGATCCGAGTTGGGAAGAGCACAGGATTCCTTCTTGCTCCAGCCTCTCCTTTAGATCTCCAGCCACCATTGCCTCCAAGAACGCCTCCAATAACCCTAGGGGTCATCCCATGGGAGAGAGAGGCTTTATTTATAGAGAGAGGGGCCTTTAGTTGCCTAATTAAATTAGGAAACCTTTAGGCACGAATTTGGGTATACCTTTCCTCGACTTGGAGATTTCTCTCCCCAATTCATGATGGAATTGGTATGGAAGCTTACCTAGGTGCTAACCACGAATTTGGGCTTGGTTTGAAGTTTAATGATGGTCTATAGGGTGAGAATTTACCCTATCACGGTCCATTAGTGAATATTTTCGAATTTCGGGTCATTTTCCTAGCATGAATTTATTTGTGGTCCAAAGGACATCCTTCAGCCCATTTCTTTCATTGGATTGTCAATACCCATTGTTTGAAGTCCAACCATAATTTTTATTTTACTTTATGACCCCTTTATGTATATGTGATAATAGTTTTTCGACTTATTCCTTAATTAAGATAATAAGTCACACAAAAATTCTTAAATTCAATCCAAAATATTTTTATGGGCCCAAATTCTTTATGGGTCACTAGAGAATAATATTTAAACTCTAACTGTGATTTTATGAAATTTTTAGATGTGTTTTTACATCTAAGATAATGGTGCGTACGCATTTAACTAGTTTTAAATTATTAAGTAGTCATATTTTCTATTTATCTCTAATTTTCAATTATTGAAATTCTTGGGTTGCTACAAATTATCTCTTGAATGAAGAATTAAAAAGCAAAAACAATGAAAAGTCAGAGTTAGAAGAAAAATTAAAACTCTAACTGAAGAAAATTTTTATTTAAAAGAATCAGTTAGAAAATTAACAAAAGGGAAAACATCTTTAGCCCAATGCTTAAAAGGATCAAAATCTGGAAATAATAAACAATGTCTTGGATACAAACCTCCTGAAAAAGTAAAAACAAGTCATAATTTCTGAAAAATATCCATTACCAAAATTTGTAAAAGAAACCAAGTTGCCTTAGAAAAAGGCCCCTGTAAAAGAAAAAGTTTTCAAAAATTGTGTTCTAAACAGACATCATAAAAACAATAAGAACTGCAAAACAAATTATATTCATTGCTACTCCCATTGCAATAAATTGGGACACACAGTAAATACCTGCACAACAAGGCACTTAGTTTGGATTCCTAAAGATATTTTTATGCATCTAACCATCAAGGACCCAAAAAGTTTTGGGTACCTACTTCTAAATAAGTTGCTTGTAGGATAGCCTTGGAGCATAAAAAACAAAGAGTGCTCAAGGCACTGATGACTGCCAACTCTTCATCCAACTCATATCTGAAGAGGGAGAAGTCATTATTTATTTTTTAAATTTTAGTATTACTAACAATTTTTTACAAGTCTCATTCAAGTGGAGTTTCTCATTCAGGGGGAGCACAAACTAAGGGAGAGTTATTCATTAATGTCAATTATTGTTGAACCCCTCAATGGTAAGAAATTTTTCACAAAGAGAGAGAATACATGGTAAGATCCTCCTTTTGGTTAGTGACAAAAAGGGGGAGAGTATGCTTTATCTATGAATTTTCTAATTTTCTATGCTTTAAGTATTTTTGTCATAAAATTCTCATAAATTTTGTCATCACCAAAAAGAGGGAGATTGTTGAACTCTATATTTTACCCTTATATTTGGTGATAAAAAAATTTATGATTAATTAAATATTATTAAATATATTTAATATCATATTTTCCTAATAAATATAAATTTATTGTACTATCGCTATGTGATTTGCACTGAAAAGATAGATTGATGTCTATTCAATATACATCGATTTCTGTTCACAAAGTGTCACATCGATTTCGGTCACACAACGATTTGTTAAGTGAGAACAACGATTTGCTCTATCAACGATTTGTTAAGTGAGAACAACGATTTGGTCTCACAACGATTTGTTAAGTAAAAACATCGATTTTGGTCTACACAACGATTTCATAAGTGTCACATCGATTTTGGTCTCTATAACGATTTGATCATCATAACGATTCGATAAGTCACAATAGGGACTTGGTCAATGTAACGATTCGATAAAGCAAACAATGATTTTTTTCTAACGATTTGCTTATATTTGTGTAACGATCCGTTCAAACAACAATTTGCTTTCACTAAACAACGATTTGATAGTCATATCAATTTGTTAAGTGAAACAACGATTTGGTTGTTGTATCGATTTGATAAGTTAAACAACGATTTGATCATTGTAATGTTTCGATAAGGCAAACAACGATTTGCTCTTTCTTAAACATCGATTTCCTTTATATTTCAAATGTTTTGGCGCCTAATGAAAAGTCAAATATATTTCTGACAGAAGATCTTTTTTATCTCTCTAGATCTCTTCTCTCCTGTCAGACAAAAGGGGCTTACCTACCACTTCTGGGAGACAATAGTAACATAGAGGTAAGAACCTTTTTGACAGAAACACTCTTTTATCTAAACTCTTTTTTCTATGTTTACAGATCTCGAAGACCACCAAGTGGCTGACAGTCTGAAGAAGAAAAAGATAGAAAGATCAGCAACGACTAGAAGAGTTCCAATGGAACTCTTCAACAGATTTGTTCAAAGTTGCTCATATAAAAGATGAAGCAAGGCTGAAGAACAAAGGGAGACCATTCCTGAAATCTTTAAAAGAGTGTGCATCCAGTGAAGAACCAAAACTCTATATACACTCAAAGGAAAAAAGAGAAAGAGCCCGAGCTCAAGAAGAAGTGTTCAAACATCTGAAGTCCAAGCTTCAAGCTTCTTTCTCTCTTCACTCTCTTTGTGTGCATCTTTGTAATTTGGGGGAGAGAGTCTTTTCACTGAGAGTTCTTTTAGTTGGTTTTCATTTATTCCAACTCTCAGCTTTGTTCTTCCTTTTCTAAGAAAGATTTCTGTCCAGCTATAGGACTGTATACAGTGTAGAACCTAGCTAGGGGCTTAAGTCTAACAGAACCGCACTGGGGTTTGTACCAGGAGGTTGGCTTCTTGACCTGTAAAAGAAGTGGGCTGCCTTCTTGCCTGGGAAAGAGAAGAAGACCAGCTGGGGTGCTGGGTGTTGTATTATCCTTTAGGGGACTGTACCCTTGGTTAGTAAAATCCCAAGAGATTGCTTGGGGACTGGACGTAGGACTTCATGTGGGAAGGGCCGAACCAGGATAAATTCCTTATGTTCGTTGTGTGATTATTTATTTGCTTCCGCACTGTTACTCTCTATCACACTCAACTAACCAAACTTTCAAGTGATAATTTCTGTGTTTAAGTTTCTGTTTCAAATTTTAAAAAACCTATTTACCCCCCCCCCCCCTCTAGGTTAGCTTGCTGCCGTACCAAAAGGGCCAACAAGTTCATTGCATGCCCTCATCACGTTCAAAGTCATCTTATCACTTAAGTTCCTACAAAAGTAACTTATTGTTAAGACATTGATATGGAGTTTAATTTGTGCGTGTGTGAATCTCTTTTTAGATCTTAACCCTAGTTCTACCCAAATCTCACAAAGGTATGGTAGTTGACTTAGACACGTGTCATGACAGTCCATCCTAGAACATCCTAGACTTACATATCCTAGTAAGGATATCATAGGATCTGATACCATAAAACAGTCACGCCCCGATGCGGAATATGGAAACGTGAGACAGTTGCAAGTAAGCGAGTACAGAGCATATAATAGACGACAAACCATTAGACAATTAAATAACACGAAATCAAATACCTTTCATTGATAATTCACTAATGTCTATTACATCCACTAACATAGAGCCATAACATAAGGCCCAAAAAGACTTTATTACATGGAATGAAAGTAAAGACTAAACTAGGACATCTAACGTAGCACTAATGCACCAGGTACTCGTAGTTCACTCCTAGTCCTCCCCATCCTCATGAGTGTACGTGTTCCTCGGTCTCACCTGAGAACATAATGAACAAATAACGTAGGGTAAGTGACAATGCCCAGTAGGATTTATATCTCATGGTGCGGGCAACTTTACATGATTATGTATTAAAGAGGAGAGTCACTAATGATAGAGTGAGAGTTGAGTAAAGTAAAAGATGGCACAATAGTATGGATCAAAATAGCACAAGTTTCTAAATATGCACAGAGCAGGATGGCCATAGCACAAATAGCACAGTGTTCACTTTAGCACTACGAGTCGAATATAGTATAGCACTTTGATTGTCATTTAGATAGTCGAGATAGATAGCACTTGAGTGTAATGCCAAACACTCTGGTCAATTAACCCGCGGGCACTAGCACTTTTGGGCACACCTCCAAGGACCAGACCGGGCCTTTATATTGCCAAGCATTAGTCATATTATTTATCTTTAGACAATCAGTCAATGGCAATAGAGAGTACCAAGAATAGATGAGAGTACTTGATGAATAGATGAGAAAGTAGAGAGAATGTGAATAGATGAGCAAGTAGAGTATAGATGAGAATTATAGGTCAATGCACATAAAGCAACGGTTAAACAGGCAATAGTAACAGTTGCTCAACACACATGATTGGTGTTGGCAGTCTGGTAGAATTCACTAACCTTCCACTGGCCATGTTATGAATAGGTCCAGAGGTCTGGTGTGATATCAAGGTAAGAGAGAACTTCTAAGGCTATTTGGATCATGTTGATCCCTAAGCGCCACTTTGGTAATGGGTTGGAGTTAAGATAACTCTAACCCATGAACAAAGTTACACATGGCTAACCCACCTTTTGCTTTGGTAATAATAGAGTTAACTTTAAGACTATAGTGAGTTAACTTATTTTTCTCAAATGCACTTTCGTAAGAAAAAGTGAGTTAACTAACCTTGGGAAAAGGAAAAGTAGCATTTAATGCTGGTGATGTGAGAGGAAAAAGGTGGTTAACTCACTTGAGTTAACTCTAGTCCACCTCTAGAGGTGGGTTAGAAAATGGTGGGTTAACTCACTTTTAATCCACCTTTACCCCAACCCAGTTGAGTTAACTTTGTAACCTTTCCAAAGCACTTTTTGAGTTAACTCTGAGTTAAGTAGAGTTAACTCTGAGTTAACCCATTACAAAGTGGTGCTAAGGGTGTTATAGGTGTTAGGTTACAACAACTTGGTCTCCATGAGGGAATCCACAGAGTACGAAGACTTACAGAGGTCTTAAAAAAGGTCCCTAGTCCACCAGAATGAAATGTCCGACAGAGAGGTTCCAATTTGTCAAGAGAGTGGTGTGTAAAGAAAACGAGTTGCTTGACATTCTAGAGGAATTCTAGAATAGTGGAGCGGCGATAACAGTATTCCAAAACCAACGTGAGAAGTGAAGACAATTCCATTATTAGCATGGGGTGTAATGTACAATTATTGAAGTAATTTACCAGATATATTATTGAAGTATTTTCTGCATGGTCTCATGGCAAAGATAAACATTTGATGTGTGCACGTGAATGAAATCAAGAGAACATAAGATGGTTGTGCACACAGTCTTTTAATTAAAGAAAGATGTGATAATATAGCAAAAGTTCATTTACATAGTTATTACTGTTTGTCACATAGTATTACAGGGTATAAACATGATTACCAAGCCTAAATATTCATATTAAATAGAACAATAAGGTTGCTGGAAACACATAGTCAAATCGCGACAGGTCTAATGGTCGAGTTTAACAAGACCGATTACTGACAGAAACATGACGATATTGGCCGACGCATTTAGGGTAGCTAGTAAGGGTGAATCGATTGTTTGACACAGAAATGCGATGTACAAGCCCAACGCATTCATGGAAATCGAAACAAAATCGCGATGGCAAGGCTCGACACGTTCAAGCAAAATTCTATTTTTCGAAATAACACCAATCCTCAAAAAGCGGGAAACAACCCAAATACGCGACGACCATGATGGTCGCGGTTAGACATCTTCTGACAGTGAGAGGGCACATGTTTGATGTAACGGTACTTGACAGAGCCTAACAAAAATGCGACAACATGGGTGGTTGCCTTTAACGTACTCGCAACAGTCACATCTATCGTGATACGAGTCGAAGAAATGTGACGTATGTGTCGGTTGCGATTCAACATTCAAACTGAGAACAGAAAACATGCAGCGATCTTACATGCATGGCTTATAACTCGAAATCTAGGGCTCTTGGGGCAAAGTTGTGAACATGAAACTTTTAGGGGACGATGAATAGGAGAGAACTATGCCTTTGGACCGAATCAATTTTGTAATATCCAGTACGTTCGGATTGGGGTTTACCGGTTTGGGGGCCAGTGTGTGGCCCATTGTGTGACATGGACGTCTATGGGTATTTTTACAGGTTCTTGGTTAGGTGGATTGGCTGAGAGCTTGGGCATCCCAGCCCAAAACAGGCTTTGGTGGGCTCATTGAGAATGCGTGTCAAAACAGAGGATGCGATTCTCCTTAAGTAACACGTCCAACATTTCCAATGCGATTTGAATGGTCGTGTCTTCCTGTTAGGAAGCGATTTCGCACCGCTTCTATGTAGGTGATGCTGCATGTGCGCCACGTGGCGCATGTAGGGACGTCGGCGATTAAATGCGTCGCAAGGGTCGATGCTTTTTTAAATGCAGTGTGAAGACCCGACGCGATTTGCTTATGTTGTGTTAAGTGTATCTTTCCCTGGCCGAATAGTGCAATGGCACTGCTCGACCTGGGGGAGATGCTGCTGCGACCCTGAAGGGAAGCTGGGGAGATTTTGGGGGTTTCAGCGTCCGTTAGGTGTGATTCCGGCGCAAGGACGAGCTTCCGAGCGCGAGGAATCCTGTGGTGGCATCGGAATTGTGTTTCTTTCGTAGGTAGGGGACTTCTACCACGTTGTTTGAATGAATGAACTATGTGATTATGGGAAAATGGGTTATGCATGTTGGGTGAGGGGTTTAGCATGTTAGGGAACATGTGTAGATTCCTTTTTAACTGTTATACCCTGTGTACATGCTTATATGGCCATCTCTAGTGTTTTTCCAGAAGCAGTTTTGGGGTGTGATCCTGAGCTCTAAAAGGCGTCCGGTACAGTGGACGCGTTCATGTGAACACGTTGTTGGTGGCCGACGCTACTCAGACTTGAATAGCGGCAAGTAAGTCTGACGTGTTTTAGATTCATGAAGACGTCCTCTATATAGGACACATTTTTAAAAGTGGCCACCCGAGCTCTGGGAGCTCTTGGTCAGTCTGTTCGGTTTCCTTCCCACGTTGCTTGGGTGTGTTCCCAAGGCAATGTAGGGACTGTTCGGGTTGTGTTGACCCATGTTATGATTGGTATTGAGGTGTCTTGTGTGCACGGCACGTTGGGTGCCACACCTTCCGTAGTTGCCTCTCCAGTCGGTTACCCTAGCACCAGGTGCTCAGGGCTTGTCCCGGTACAAGAGTACCATCGAAGTTTGTGTCGTCTTCATGGACACCCTCACTTCTGAGTTTGAGTTGTATGTCCGGCTGAGGGGAAAGACGACAGGGGACAACGACTCATGTTTGTAGGTGTGCGGCCATTTGTAGCGCACTCTTGGTTGGGGGACGGACACCGGTAGACGTATTGGTCCGCAGCTAGTCCGGTTTCTAGTGCCTCACCTTAGGGTTCTCGGCCGGAGTCCCTAAAGGTGTCAGGCCTGAGCCTGCGGCAGTGTAGTCCGCAAGTGTGGTGTTGGTTTGTCTCCACAGTTCTTGACTTGTTGAGGTGGAGCGGTAGCTGGACCTTCCGTCCGTGGCTGCGAGGCTGAGAGGTGTACTTGTGTTGTTTGTCCGGGTCTGTGGCTGGTGTCGCGAACCAGTTCTTGTGACTCGGTGTGCGTGCCCTTCAGTAGCTTGTACACACGTACGTGTTTGTCATTTACTTACTTTCAGCTGTAGCATCATGTGTAGGTGTTTATACTTCTATAAATGCTTTACAGCTTTAACATAAATGTGTTTCACGTCTTTGGGGGAGTTGCCCTACTGAGCCAATGACTTGTGAGGCTCACCCCTTATTCTTCTAGGTGAAGGAGAGCAGGAGGATTCACGACCCTCCTCGAGTTCCGGTCAGCACCGTAGTGGAGTCGGGCCCTCACCACCAGCAGACTAATGTTTTACTTGTGGAGCCTTGGGGGTTTGTCCCAGGCTGTTGTACTTGATAATGACTATATATAGAACTGAGTATGTACATTTCATGTGAATATATGTGAGAAATGATGGTCTTACATGTGTTCAGCTTGTTCTTTTATATTTTCACGGACATGTGTGAATGATATCCCTTGCGAGGCTTCGGCCCGGTCGCGGGAGGCGGTGTCGTGTCGGGCACGTTAGTGGGTTAACGGGCCTGAACGGCATGGACCATCATAGTTGGTATCAGAGCGTTCCGTGTAAATATGAAGGAATGGGAAATGTACAAAGTGGGTTCTTTACTATAGTCTTCTGCTGGTAGTTGGCCCTGTTTTGTAATGATATATTTGTATGTTGTGTGGGTGGAATGTTGTGTGTGCAGAGTTCATAAATGGGATAGGAGGGATTGGGGAGGTGGAGGTGATGATGATCATGAGCCTGGAGAGACCACACAATAGATGATAGAGAGGCTATGGGACAGCATCACGCAGATTCGGACACGGTTGGACTAGCAACCACCAGTTCAGCCAGCCGCAGCAGTAACACCGGTGGCGGAGGAGAGAATACCGGCACCACTTGTACCACCTTACGGAGCAGAGGTACCTCCTGTAGTACCTTTGCCTCCTGTGGTACCGATGAAGCCAGCTACTGTGGAGGAGTCCACCATGCTAGTGAGAGGTTTTGCGTCTTCAGCCACCCACATATTCAGGAGGTCCGAATCTAGATACAGCAGAGCATTAGATACATGAGATTTAGTGGGTATTCACTACTAGAGATGTCCTTCAGAAGATAGGGTGATTTTGACAACATATCAGTTGAGGGCATTTGCACAGGAATGGTGGAGGCTTAAGATGCAAATGGTGTTCATAGGGAGAGCTGAAGATACAATTACTTGGGCCGAGTTCTTGGAGGTTTTTAATAATACTTTCTTTCCGGTGCAAATACAGCAAGCTAAGAGAGAGCAATTCATAACATTTCAGCAAGGAGCTTGTCAGTATTAGAATACTAGATGCGGTTATGGTGTTGAGCCGGTATGCACCGTATGTAGTAACCAACAATGCAATGATGGTTAAGTACTCATACAGGGGTTGAGGCCGGAGTTGTAGGATGCAGTCATCCCTTTAATGTATGGTACAGTAGAAGAGGCAGCCCAAAGAGCAGTAATATTGGAAAGAACAGTGCAAGCAAGGCAGTCTAGTGGTTCGGGGTCAAGTGGTGGTGGTAGTTTTCGGCTTCCACAACAATCGGCGGGTGTTACCAAGGGCAAGGCGCCATTGGGAGGAGCTTCTTCATCAGGTTTCAGCAAGTGGAGTAATAAGATAAAGAAGGTATTCAATGGCCGTGGTAGTAGCAAGTAGCAAGGATTGCAGTAAGGGTGAGGTTATAAGCCGGAAGTGGAGGAATCTCAATAAAGCACAGCAAGGCAACCCGCAGAATTTCGGTGTTGCAATTGTAACCAGCAGGGACACATGGCAAGAAATTGTCCTTATCCAAGAAGAGAGTATGGTAGAGGGGCACCACAGCAACAGTAGCAGTAGTAATCCACAGCCGAGTGAGGTAGAGGCGCACCTTATCAGAGAGAAGGAAGACGAGGATGAGTGATGGCAATTACAAGGGCTCCAGTAGAGGCATCAAATCTAATTGAAGGTATTGTGCCAATCTTTGAATTTTCGCTAGAACATTAATGATCTAGGTACCATCTCATTCCTTTATTTCCGAAGATTTCCTTGATAGTATGGTACACCCATTTGAGGAGAGGCAGTGTAAGCTTGTTATAGAGGTACCATCTGAGGATTTCATGCTTACTACTTGCTATTTGGATGTGAGTTCCAATTATAGTACAAGTAATTAGTTGCCAGCCAGATTGTATGCATTGCAGTTGAAAGAGTATGATATGATATTGGGTATGGACTGGTTGGAAGCATATGGGGCAATGTGGATTGCATAAAGAAGAGGGTGAGGTTCAGCCATCCAAGAGGAAATAAATTTGAGTTTCAAGGTATGCCATTCTATACCCCTAAGTTTATCATTCTGACCTTAAGGCTAGAAAATTGATAATGCAGGGTGGTGTAGCCTATTTGGCATCTGTAGTCTGTTGAGGTAGGTAGGACAGTAGATAGGGTACCAGTGGTTAATGAATTTCCAGATGTGTTTCCGGATGAGCTACAGGTTGGGCACCGCACAGAGAGGTGGATTTCACAGTGAGTTGCAGCCGGGTAGTATGCCCATCTCCAAAACACCATACAGGATGGCACCTGCAGAATTGAAGGAATTAAAGAAGCAATTGCAAGAGTTACTTGAGAAGGGTTTTATACGGCCGAGATCATTCACGTGGGGAGCACCGGTTTTGTTTGTAAGGAAGAAAGATGGCAGTATGGGATGTGTATTGTACCGTAAGCTGAACCAAGTCACCATAAAGAACATGTATCCACTACCGCGTATAGATGATTTGTTTGATCAATTGCAATCAGCAAGGGTGTTCTCCGAGATAGATTTGAGGTTGGGATACCATCATTGAGAATTCGGGAGGAGGACATTGATAAGACGACATTAGAACAAGGTCTGGACATTATTAGTTGTGGTTATGCCATTGGGCTAACCAATGCACCGATAGCCTTATGAATTTGATGAATAGAATCTTCCATCCATACTTAGATCGGTTTACTGTGGTGTTCATAGATGACAATTCTAGTATATTCAGCAGAAGAAGAGCATGCAGTCACTGAGAGTGACATTTCAGACATTGAGGGAGCACCAACTCTATGCAAAATTCAGCAAGTGTGACTCTGGTTGAAAGAAATACAGTTTTTAGGGCATGTCATTTCAGGTGAGGGCGTTGCAGTAGATCCGGCAAAGGTGGAGGCTGTTATGAAATGGGAGGAGCCTAAGACAGTGCCAGAAATCTGGAGCTTTCTTAGCATGGCAGGGTATTATAGTGATTTATTCAGACTTCTCCAAGATTGCAGCACCAATGACGAGGCTTACCAGGAAAGGGGTACCATTGTATGGTCATCGATTGCAGGCGTAGCTTCATGGAGTTAAAGAAGCGGCTCACTTCAGCCCCGATTCTAGTGTTACCATCGGGCCCAGGTGGATTTGTGATATACACGAGATGCTAAGAGGGGACATGGAGCAGTGCTTATGCAACATGGAAAAGTGGTGGCTTACGCATCCAGGCAATTAAAGAGGCATGAGGAGAATGTTGGTTGAATGTGAAGACATTCATTTCCCCTCATATTTTGATGATGACAAGGTGTGTTTTTATGCAAAATACTTGGAACATGTTAGATGCACCACACATGTTAAGACCACATTCATAAAGCAGTTTCCAACCATTTCATCACTTATATTCATGATAAATCGGACTAATGATTTATGGTGGTATTCTTAGGACAAACATTTCTTGCAAGGTAGTGTCGACACACCTCTCACTGGTGTGACACAATGCTTCAAAGCCAAGCAAAATGTTGAAGAAATGGTCAAGTAGTGTCGACAGTAGACCAAGTCAGGTCGACACTAGACCCAGCTCCTAGTGAACCCTGTCAACAGGCCGAGATATTTTTTTCGACACTAAACCAATGGTGTCAACACTAGATGTGTAACGACCCAGAATCCGCATTACCAGTAACAACCAGTAACCCGAATTCTGACCCGCTAACCCACGAGACAAGCTCGGAAGGGTAGGAAGTGAAAGTCCGAGGAGACTATATGTAAGAAGATACACACCATGTAAAGCTGTAAAATTTCACTATGAACATAACATATACAACTCAGAGTCTGAGCAAGGTACAGAGTACAGAAGTACAACAAAAGGTACTACTCACTGCAGCTAAGGAGCACCAACACCGAGTGGCTAGACTGCCTGGAACGGGAGTCGACGAAGACCCACCTGAAAGGGAGGGGAGTGAGTCTCAAGAAAAGAGACCCAGTAGGGAAAAGTAACCCACCGGCAACAAAACTAAAGTGCAGAAAGTAAAAACTGAAAGTAAGTACACGTCGCACCACAACACAAAACTGTAAACTCGCGGCTCAGTAACACACACTCACACACACACAGCAAGTAGGACTCAGCTAGGGTCTGCAGCTCGGTGTCCCGTCACCACAGAGGCTCTCAACCCAGCCACGTGTGCACACTACAGACGCTCTCTCTCGTTCTGGTCCACGACGGTTTTCCCCAACGCTTGACCCTAGCGGTAGAGAAGGGGCTCCATGGAGACCGGCTCAAAACCACCACAAGGAGTACGCACAGGACAGAGTCACACTCGGCGTTCTGGCTCACTAGCGGAGGATAACCACAAACTAGTCATCTAGACGGAGTCGCACCCACGCCTAGGTAACACAACAGAAACGGGTACACGGTAACGCAACGCGCGTACAACAGACGGAACACACTCAACGTCTGAAACCCCGTACAGTAAGTAACACTCGTGCCACAATCAACTACTCCTATGCACAGGCGAAGTCACACTCTAAGCCTGGCCCACATGTGTAAACAGGGCGGACATCACATGTCGATCGCCTTGAAACACAACACTAAAGTCTGCTGGGACACAGGTATTAACGACCATATCAATTGCCGCCATATGAAGTAAACGACACTCATCATGTCGTTTACCCTGACTAAACAGCCATCGACCATGTCGTCAATATCACCCCTGAAGATCTCAACGTCAACAGATGTGGACGTTAAAGCTTCAGTCCCCTAAACCCAGAACTGAACCGAATCAGTTCAATTGGGCAGAATCACCCAACAGAACTTCGACTGATGGAGGGAAACACTTCCTCTCATCAATCTAAACTAACAGAACTTCAGAAACAAGTGATTCAGCTCTTGAATCACTCAAAAACACCCAAAATCCCGGCATGGTACAACCCAACCCTAAACCACATTCACACACTGATTCACACAAATTAGCATGCTGGATTGCTAAGGAGGGTTGTAGGAGTTAAGTCCCTACCTAAGAATGCTTTATAAACCCCAAACAGCCACTAATCGCGCCAGAACCCCCCGAAGACTCCGCGCGAATTGCACCAAAACCTCGCGTTTCCCGCTCGATCAAGCACCGCCACGCGATCCAAGCCTTCCCCACAAGCTCAGATCAACCATCAGAAGATGAGGAAATGAAGAAAAGCAAAGGTGGAGGAAAGGAGAGGAAATGAGAAGGAAAAACTCTGCTCTCGGGCTGCCCTATTTCAACAGGTCCAATCAGTTGGCGTTAACATCACTGGTCGCCAACTGAACCGCCAAAGACCTGACGTCCACAACGCTGGACGTTGAGTTCAACCTCAAACGTCCACATTGCTGGACGCTCACTCTAAGTCAACGGCTAGCCCTGGCCGTCAACCCCAAGTCAACGACAATGGTCTTGTCGTCGACCACACAGAACCTCTAAAAGACCCAATAAGGATCCGCAAAGACCCGAGACCTTACAACCCTCCCCCTTAAGGAATTTTGCCCTCAAAATTCAAACAACATAAAGAAAGAAGACTCACCAAAAGGTACAGAAACTGCTCGCGCATTTCGTCCTCCGCTCCCATGTCGACTCACCACCGGAGTGCCGCTGCCACGCAACACGAACTAAGGGATAGCCTTGTTCCTCAACCTCTGAACTCGGCGATCCTCAATGTGCAACGGAAACTCTAGTACAGTCAACACTGGAGTCACCTCAGACCACTCTGCACTCTGCAGAATGTGAGACTCGTCAGAAAGGTACCTCCGAAGCATCGACACGTGAAACACATCGTGGACTGCTGCCAACTCTGACGGAAGCTCAAGTCTACGCAAACCTCCGACACGCTCAGAAATGGTGAAAGGTCCAATAAAGCGAGGACTCAACTTTCCACGCCTACCAAACCTCACCACTCCTTCATAGGAGACACACGACAAACACCTAGTCCCCTACCTGAAACTCGAGCAGTCGTCTGCGCTGATCTGCATAACTCTTCTGCCGACTCTGAGCTGACTGAAGCCTCTGTCTCACAAGCTGAACTACCTCAACTGCCTGCTGACCAACTCTGGCCCGTGACAACCCGTTCGCCAACCTCGAACCAGTCAAGAGGAGTGCGACACGGTCGTCCGTACAAAGCCTCATATGGTGCCAAACCGATAATGGAGTGATAGCTATTATTATATGCAAACTCACCAACGGCAAGTGAGCTGTCCACGACCCCTGCCACTCCAGACAGCAAGCTCTAAGCATGTCCTCCAAAGTCTGGATAGTCCGCTCTGACTGACCGTCTGACTGAGGGTGGTAGGCGGAACTAAAAGCCAACTCTGTCCCCAAAGCTCTCTGGAAACTGCGCCAGAACCCAGAAGTGAAGCGAGGATCCCGTCTGACACAATAGAGATCGGCACTCCATGCAAAGGAACAATCCGCTCTACGTACAACGCGGCCAACCTACTCACACCCCAACTAGTCCTGACAGGCAAGAATCTGGCAGTCTTCGTCAATCTGTCCACAAGAACCCAAATGCGGTCAAAACCTCCAGCTGTCCTCGGCAAACCACAAACAAAGTCAGTCGTCACATGGTCCCACTTCCACATCGAATCTCTAACGGCTGCACAAGTCCTCCCGGACGCTGATGTTCGGCCTTCACCTGCTGACAGACCAAACACCTAGCAACAAAAGCCGCAATGTCTCTCTTCATCCCATGCCACCAAAATTGACGTCTCAACCTGTGATACATCTTGGTCGACCCTGGATGAATCGAGTACCTGGAACCATGTGCCTCCTGCAACACAACTCTCCTGATAGACTCCTCAACAGGAACATAGAGTCTATCTCGGAACCTAACAGTCCCGTCCTCGCAAAGCTCAACCTCTGGGAGAAGCAACACACTGTGCAACTCGGGATCTGCCTGCTGAGCTTCAGCAACCTGTCTCACAACGGCGGGAGCCGCTAACAAACTGCCCAACACAAACTGACGACGACTGGACGAAACTGAAAGAGCCTCTGTCGCAGACTGCCACAACTGCCACTCTTAAGCATCAGATGACTCATCTGTGCTTTCCTACTCAAAGCATCTGCAACCACATTCGCCTTTCCAGGCTATACTCAATGCTGAAATCATAGTCTTTCAGATATTCCATCCATCGACGCTGCCTCATATTCAGATCCCTCTGAGAAAACACATACCTCAAGCTCTGGTGGTCGGTACGGACTACAAAACTCACTCCGTACAGGTAAAGACGCCAAATCCTCAAAGCAAACACCACAGCTGCAAGCTCTAGGTCGTGGGTCGGGTAACTCTCCTCGTGGGGCTTAAGCTGGCGAGACGCATAAGCCACCACCCGGCCTTGCTGCATCAAAACCGCACCCAAACCAATACCTGAAGCATCTGTGCAAACCTCAAAACCCTCCTCACCTGAAGGTAAGGCAAGAACTGGCGCCGACGTAAGCAGTCGCTTCAACTCTATGAAGCTCTGCTCACACTGCTCCGACCACTCAAATGGAACTCCCTTTCTCGTCAACCGAGTCAAGGGTGCAGCAACCTGAGAAAAGTCTCGAACAAACCTGCGGTAGTAACCAGCCAAACCCAGAAAGCTACAAATCTCAGACACAGATCTGGGACTCTCCCACTGCAAAACTGCCTCAACCTTCGCTGGATCTACCGAAACTCCCTCACCTGAGATCACGTGCCCTAAAAAGTGAACCTGTTGTAGCCAAACTCACACTTACTAAGTTTGGCATACAACTGGTGCTCTCGCAAAGTCTGCAACACGATCCTCAGGTGCTCGGCGTGCTCCTCCTCGAAAGGAGTACACCAGAATGTCGTCAACAAACACTACGACAAACCGGTCCAAGAACTGGTGGAACACCCGGTGCATCAGATCCATGAAGGCCGCTGGAGCATTGGTGAGCCCAAACGGCATCACAAAAACTCAAAGTGTCCATATCTGGTCCGAAAAGCAGTCCTCTCAATGTCAGAATCTCTAATCCGTACTGATAGTAGCCCGACCTCAAGTCAATCTTCGAAAAGACACGAGCAGACTGAAGCTGATCAAAGAGATCATCAATCCTAGGCAAAGGATACCTATCTTGATGGTCACTGATTTAGCTTCCTATAATCAATACACAATCTCAGGCTACCATCCTTCTTCCGGACAAACAAAACAGGTGACCCACGGAGAAAAGCTAGGACGAATATAGCCCTTCTCCAACAACTCCTCAAGCTGCCTCTTCAACTCCCTCAACTCCGCTGGTGCCATACGGTACGGTGCCTGAGCAAAAGGTACAGTGCCAGGAACCAACTCTACAGTAAACTCAATCTCTCTCTCTGGCGGTAGACAAGCAACTCTTCCGAAAAACATCCCGAAAACTCACACACTACGGGAATGTCCCCCACTCCGAGGCAATCTGGTCAAGAGTCACTGCAGAAACTAGGAAACCCTGACAACCAAAAGCAAGTAACCTCCCTGCCCTCAAAGCAGAAACTAAAAAGCGAGAAGTAAGAGGTACGATACCCTGGAAGTAGAACGCCGCTTCCCAGGTATCCGCAAGTGCACCCTCTTCTTCTGGCAATCCATCACTGCACCATACCGCTCTAACCAGTCCATACCCAAAATCACATCATAGTCATGTAACTGCAAAGCAAACAGAGAGCTGACAACCACTGATCCTGCAACTGCACAGGTACCTCCTCGAGACAGTAGGACGTAAGGACAAAGTCCCCTGTCGGCAACTCTACTGCTAACTCAACAGACTCTCCCGAACTCAACTCTCCAAGGGAGTCTAAAAACTCCTCAGACACAAAGAGTGAGAGGCACCGAATCAACAAAACTCTAGCTGTACAACCAAAAACTGAAACAGTACCTTCCACTAGGTGAGCTGCCTCCGCGTCTGCACGAGTCAAGTGAGTAACACGACTCTACCTCTCGACCCACCAGAACCTCCGGTCTGCTGACGCTGCTGCACAGGTGCCTGCTGTGCTGCTGCACTCGGGGCTGTGACTGGGTCTGCTGCTGCGGCACACGAGGTAGCAAAGGACAATCTCGCCCATGTGACCCATCTGGTCACACCGGTAACACTGACCAGCAAAAGTACGTTGTACCTGCTGCGAAGGCTGACCTGCCGGCTGCTGAACACTCCCAACCGACTGCTGTCTCTGCTCTGCCTGCCTCCTATCACGCCGAAACTTCCTCCGAGATTCTGACTTCGCCGTCGTCCCAGTAGAAGTGACGCGTAGGAAGTCGCAGTCCTCGGGGTCGTCTGCACACTACCCTGCTGCTGTCGAGGCTGAGAAGGAACTACCTGTGTCTGAACCTCTGCGCTCCGAGCACGAGTCCGCAAAGTGTCTGCCTCCAACGCTGCCGCTGTCTGATAGGCCGCATCCAAGTCTGTGACACGAGCAACTATCAGCGCCTGCTGAGCTCTGGCCTCAAGCCCCTCACGAACTGCTGAGTCCTCAGACCCTCATCTCCCATAATCTGCGGAGCATAACGCCCTAGCTCTACAAATCTGGCCCTGTACTGCACTACAGTAAAGTCCCTCTGCTGCAAGTCCAGAAACTGGTACAACCTCCGTCCGAACGTAAGTAGGACAGAAGGCTCTCTCAAAAGAAACGACAAACTCCTGCCACGGAATCTGTCTAAGTGGACGAGACTGAAAAGTAGTCTCCCACTCAGCGGACCACCAAGTCAACGCCTGCGCCTGCAACTGGTAACTGGCTAGCAACACTCGCTCCTCGGGAAACAATCCATGGAACGAAAAGTCCGCTCCACTGCATCTAACCATGCCCGCGCTGCATCTGGATCAGGCTGGCCCAAAAACTGAGGAGGCTGAAACTGCAAGAACTCCCTCACACCTTCCCAGTACCACCCTGGGGTACCGGCGCGTCACGGTGCTGAGCAACAAACTGAGCCATCCCCTCAAGAAATCGAGTCATGTCTAATCCCTGAGCTACCTGAGGTGGAGGTGGCGGCGGAGCAATACCACTATGTGCGTCCTGTGGCAAAGGCTGCGTCTGCTGAGGTGGCAGAGCATCTCCAGCCTCCAACGAGTCACCTGCTCAGCCACTCCCTCTCTAGGACGTCGCCTAGGAGCCATAGTACTATACACAGAGCAAAATACACACATAAATATACTAACTAACTCCGGGCTAAATAGATAGATAGATAGCTGCAGCTGTACTCTTTATACTGAGTCTACATGATGGGTATTTCCTTATATATATCTCATCAGACCTGCTCTGATACCAAACTGTAACGACCCAGAATCCGCATTACCAGTAACAACCAGTAACCCGAATTCTGACCGCTAACCCACGAGACAAGCTCGGAAGGGTAGGAAGTGAAAGTCCGAGGAGACTATATGTAAGAAGATACACACCATGTAAAGCTGTAAAATTTCACTATGAACATAACATGTACAACTCAGAGTTTGAGCAAGGTACAGAGTACAGAAGTACAACAAAAAGTACTACTCACTGCAGCTAAGGAGCACCAACACCGGAGTGGCTAGACTCGCCTGGAACGGGAGTCGACGAAGACCCACCTGAAAGGGAGGGGAGTGAGTCTCAAGAAAAGAGACCAGTAGGGAAAAGTAACCCACCGGCAACAGAACTAAAGTGCGAAAGTAAAAACTGAAAGTAAGTACACGTCGCACCACAACACAAAACTGTAAACCTCGCGGCTCAGTAACACACACACACACACACAGTAAGTAGGACTCAGCTAGGGTCTGTGGCTCGGCGTCCCGTCACCACAGAGGCTCTCAACCCCAGCCACGTGTGCACACTACAGACGCTCTCTCTCGCGTCTGGTCCACGACGGTTTTCCCCTACGCTTGACCCTAGCGGTAGAGAAGGGGCTCCACGGAGACGGCTCAAAACCACACAAGGAGTACGCACAGGACAGAGTCGCACTCAGCGTCCTGGCTCACTAGCGGAGGATAACCACACGCTAGTCGTCTAGACGGAGTCGCACCCACGCCTAGGTAACACAACAGAAACGGGTACACGGTAAGCAACGCGCGTACAACAGACGGAAACACACTCAACGTCTGAAAACCCGTACAGTAAGTAAACACCTAGTGCCACAATCAACTACTCCTATGCACAGGCGGAGTCACACTCTAAGCCTAGCCCACATGTGTAAACAAGGCGGACATCACATGTCGATCGCCTTGAAACACAACAATTAAGTCTGCTGGGACACAGGGATTAACGGCCATATAATGCCGCCAATATGAAGTAAACGGCACTCATCATGTCGTTACCCTGACTAAACGGCCATCGACCATGTCGTCAATACACCCTGAAGATCTCAACGTCAACAGATGTGGACGTTAAGCTCTTCAGTCCCCTAAACCCAGAACTGACCGAATCAGTTCAATTGGGCAGAATCACCAACAGAACTTCGACTGATGGAGGGAAACACTTCCTCTCATCAATCTAAACTAACAGAACTTCAGAAACAAGTGATTCAGTCTTGAATCACTCAAAACACCCAAAAATCCCGGCATGGTACAACCCAACCCTAAACCACAATTCACACATGATTCACACAAATTAGCATGCTGGATTCTAAGGAGGGTTGTAGGAGTTAAGTCCCTACCTCAGAATGCTTTTAAACCCCCAAACAGCCACTAATCGCGTCGGAACCCCCGAAGACTCCGCGCGAATCGCACCAAAACCTCGTGTTTCCGCTCGATCAAGCACCGCCACGCGATCCAGAGCCTTCCCACGAGCTCACATCAACCATCAGAAGCTGAGGAAATAGAGAAAAGCAAAGGTGGAGGAAAGGAGAGGAAAAGAGAAGGAAAAACTCTGCTCTCGGGCTGCCCTATTTCAACAGGTCCGACCAGTTGGCGTCAACATCACTGGTCGCCAACTGAACCGCCAAAGACCTGACGTCCACATCGCTGGATGTTGAGTTCAACCTCAAACGTCCACATCGCTGGACGCTCACTCTAAGTCAACGGCTAGCCCTGGCCGTCAACCCCAAGTCAACGACAAGGTCTTATCGTCGACCACACAGAACCTCTAAAAGAACCAATAAGGATCCGCAAAGACCCGAGACCTTACAAGAGTCTCCCAGAAGGCCCCGTTTTGCAGTTCTCTCAGTGGTTGACACGAGATGAAGTGGTGTAGACACTAGAGACCCTTCCCAGAGAAAGCCATTTGCAGGTCTGGGACAGTGTGTGACACACCCCATGGGAAGGTCGACACACTCCGGAAAACTCTGTGACTTCAAGTTTCTCCTGGACACGTGGCCAACCGAGGATTGGTTGGACGGCCTTGGTCATGTGCCACGAACCCCAAGGGTAACTTTTGGATATCTGGGCTATAACAGGCCCCCCATTGGCCTTCAACCTAGCAGAGAGAGAAAAAGAGCCTCAAGATTCTTCCAGAAGCATTTTGGCGGGAAACAAAGCTATTCTCCTCCCTGTTAGTGCATCCTCTTGGCTTTCTTTCCAATTCCCCCTCCAAGCACAAGAAGGGAGATCTGATCGAAGATGGAGTGTAGGATCAAAACTTCAAGGTGCAGATCAAGTAGAAGCAGCTTTTGTGAAGAATTCGAGGAAGATACGAAGATCAAATCATAGCATCGCCCAGGGACTTCAAGAGATCAAGCCCCTTCACAATTCGACATCTACAAGGGAGTCTTCTGAAGAACAGGATATTTCAATCAATTTCTCATTTCTCCCTTGTGTCTCTTAGTGTTCTAGAGATGTGCAGTGTCTATTGCATCAATTCTCTTGAATGAGCCTTTGAGATCAGATCTTAGCTAGAGGATCTGGATCTTTTGTTGTTGTCTAGCAAAGTATTTGTGAGTCGTGTACTCAGTGGTTTGTGAGGCCTATGTACTCAGTGTGTTGAGTCGTCGCACTCAAGTTTGGTTGAGCAATTGTGCTCGAGTGTCTAGAGTAGTCTTGCTCTAGGTGTTGTGTTGAGTTGTAGAATTCTTTGTGGTGGAGTTGTCAGGCCCAGTGTGTGTGTGTATCCAAGTTGATAGTGGATCCTCACTGTGTGATGGGTGGATGTAGGACTCACATGGTGTGATTTTCGAACCACCTAAAAATTCTCTGTGTAGTGGTTTGTGTGTGACTTAAATCACATTGCGCTAGATGTATGCATAGGGTTTTTCAAATTCACCTTTAATCAACTTGTTCCACACTTCAATCACTCATCAGATCTAAATTGTTCTTTCAAATTGCCTCTGATATGCATTGTTTTAAAATTGGCTAAGCTTCCGCAATAGTTGGCCTAGATCTATTCAACCCCCCCCCTCTAGATCTTGTCCCTCACATCTTCAATCCTTCAATTGGTATCAGAGCGGGTTTACACTTGATCTGATCTGATCTGAGTGCTTTCTGATTGTTCTATGTGTTTTGAGGTTTGCTTGTCTGTTTGCTGACTATCTCTTCTTTGCACCATTTAATTGCTTCAATGGATTCAAGAGGGTTCATGGCTGAGGGTCACTCTATTAATAGGCCACCCTTTTTCAATGGGACTGACTACACTTATTGGAAGAATAGAATGCAGGTCTTCCTTAGAGCCCAAAACTATGAGATATGGAAGGTAGTCAAAGTAGGTCCCTATGAGAAATCAGGGGGAGGAAGATACCTGGACTAGGGAACAGATAGGAGGGCCACTTTGAATTATAAGTGCCATGAACATGATCCAATGTGCAGTCCACCCTAAGGAGTACTCAAGAATCTCAATGTGCCAAATCTACCAAGAGATGTGGGATAAACTTGAGTTACTCTATGAGGGAACATCTCAAGTAAAAGAAACCAAGGCTACATTCTTGTCTCTGAGTATGAATTGTTTATGATGAGTGATGAGACAATTTCTAAAATGTTTGCCAGGTTCATGATTATTGTGCATGGATTGAAGGCCTTAGGTAAGGATTACGCAGATGCTGACTTGGTAAGGAAAATTCTGCGCCTCTTTCTTCAATTGGCACACTAAGGCCACAGTCATTGAAGACTCTAAAGATTTGTCCAAAATTGTTGGATGAATTGATAGGGTCCTTAATGACTTATGAAATCAATTTAAAAAGAAATGAAGAAACATAATTAAGAAACCAGCCGTAGCATTAAAAGGCCTCTTCTAGTAACAAAGACAAAAAACAGAAGAAAACAAGTTCTGATGAGGATGAGTCCAATGAGGATGAGCTTGCCCTCATGACCAGGCAATTCAGAAAATTCTTAAAATATAGAAAAGGAAAAATCTGGGAAAAAAGAAATTTTCATCAGGTAAAAGAAACACTTCCTTCTAATGTTAATTCCAATAAGAATCTAAAATCTGACGAAATTGTCATTTGTTACAGGTGCAACAAGCCAGGACATATGAGGGAGAATGTCCTGAAAACAAGAAGGAAAAACACAAAAAGATTCACAAGTTCAAAAAGCCCAAGGCCATGGTAGCCACTTGGTCTAATAAAGACTCAAGTGAAAAGGAAGAAGAAGAAAAATCCTCAAGTTCTAAAAGTGAGGAAATCTGCTTCATGGCGAAATAGTTCAGATGGAAAGGTAAGTACATCCTTCGAAGACTATTCAATTGAGGATTGGCAAGATGCATATGCTGAGCTTGTGAAAAATACTCTGAATAAGGAAAGAAAACAAACATCTCAAAAAGAAAATTGAAAACTTCTTGCATAACCAATCCTTCAATAAAGAACTTGTGAACTGGAAAATGAAATAGCTGAAATCAATGAAGAAAAGGAAAACTTCTAAACATAATTGATGAACTTAAGCTTGCATCCCTAAAGGCCACCCATGATATGATTTAAAGAACTGTCTGAAAAGTTGGAATGGAAAACAAAGATAAACAACAAAAGGGTTGAGAAATCAAAACCTTAGAAAACCAGCTAAAAGAAAAGGATGAAAGTCATGAAACTTCAGAAAAGGTAAAGACAATTTGGAGGCCTTGCTGGGAGCTAAATGAAATCAGTTTCTCATGGACTAGGATTCAACAAACAAAAATCTAAGAAAGACAAATCTGGTGGTGAGAAAAGGGATAAAGCACCATTGATTAATTTGTCAAAGGTCCTAGTCTTGAGAACATGAAAATCAAGCAAACATCAAGCAAAACAACAAAAATTTCAAAAACTCAGAACAAAAAGAAGTCAACCAGGTCGACACAGTTACTGACAGGTCGACACCAGTCAATAAGAAGAAGGATTCTGTGACTACTGTGTCGACACCAGTAAGGAATGGTCGACCTGCTCAACCTCAACAAACAGAAACCACAAGACCAAAAAATTCAAATAAAAATTTGAAAAATAAGAAAAATTCAAAGAAGTCATTCATGGAAAACCTTAGACCTCCAAGACAGCATATCAAGCTGATTGGACCAATTCTGGAACCATGGTATCACAACCCATTTGGTATCATCCCCAATTCTTCTATCCAAATTTTTTGAAGTACCACAAAACATTGGATTCCACCTCCTCAACTAAACTCTCATGTTCAATGAAAAACTCCCCTCCTACTGAAAACAAGAACACTGGTGTTTCATTCCTAGGGGAAAGAATAAATAAAAAAAGAAAAAGAACACCACTGAAAACAAAACAAAAATAAAAAACAAATCAGATTTGGGTGAGAAAAGATTTGATGACTGTGTTTCAAACATTCTGATGGTCCCAACACTTGTTGGGTACTAAAATCTTCTCTCACTAATTGATTTTGCAGGAAGGTCGTGCACCCAATTCAAACATATGGTTTCGATAGGGGTGTTCACGACACATGACTAGAGACAAAGCCAAATTTTCATTCTGATTGAGAAGGAGGGAGGTTCTGTAACTTTTGGAGGTAAAAATAAAGGAAAGATCATTGGATCTGGAAAGGTTGGTCAATCTTCCTCAAATTCTGTTGATAATGTTTTGTTAGTTGATGGTTAGATTACAATTTGCTGAGCATTAGCCAACTATGTGACAAAGGTCACAAAGTTGTGTTTGAATCTGATTTTTGCAAGATAATTGACTCATCAACTGATAAAGTAAAATTCTTTGGAAAGAGGGAAAAACAATGTTTACATGATCAATCTCATAAAAAACTTTTCTGAAAATTTTTGCTGTGTTGTCAATAAAGATGAAATTGCATGGACTTGGCACAAAAGACTTGGCCATGCAAGTTTCAGAACAATGAATAAACTGTTAAGGCTGAATTTGGTTAAGGGTCTTCCTAAATCTTTTTCTAATATTGAAAATCAAGTTTGTGGGATTTGTGCCCAGGAAAACAAACCAGGAAATCTTTTAAAACCTTCAATGAGGTACTCACATCTAGGCCACTAGAATTACTTCACATGGACCTCTTTGGCCCAACAAGAATTCTAAGTCTAAGTGGCAAGAGATATGGGTTTGTGATCATTGATGACTTTACTAGATTTAGGCGGCGTTTGAAACTGCGGTTAAAAACATAAAAATCGCCAAAATCGACTTCTGCAGAAAAGTTGCATACGGACGTGATTTTTGGCCTCGGCGCCCGCACCCTTCGCGCCGTGGGTAACAACGCTTCGTCGCCCGTGCTCACATGGCAAAATACGGTAAAAAATATTTAAAAAATACTTAAAACGTCCATCCTCGCCGATTTCTATAAAAAGCGGCCTTAACCCCGCTTCCGCAAAAGTAATGGCGGAGATTGTTATGTGTCTGTCTCTCTCTCCCTTCCAAAAATCCACATGGCGTGGAAGCCAAGCGAAGGTGGTGTCTTTTGGGATAGCGGTGGATTTTGTTAGAGATTTTACTTTGTAAAATCTCTCCAAACGCCCTTCCAAACGATACCTTACATGGGTTATCTTCTTGTCCCACAAAAGTGATGCTTGCCTTGAGTTTAGGAATTTCTGTACCACTGCCTTAACAAATTTTCCATATAAAATAAAAACATCTTGACTGATCATGGGGGTGAGTTTGAAAACAAATCATTTTCTGATTTATGTGCTGAATTTCACATATTTCACAAGTTTTCTTCACCAGAACTCCAGAACAAAATGGAGTTGTGGAAAGAAAGAATAGAACTCTTGTGGAAATGGCTAGATCCATGCTCCTAGAAAGCAATTTGCCCAATCCTTCTGGGATGAAGCTATAAATACAGCAAACTACATTCTCAATAGAGCATTGGTCAGACCAAAAATCAAAAAAAAACCCTATGAATTATTGAAAAACAAAAGGCCAACAATCTCCTATTTTAAAATATTTGGGAGTAAATGTTTGTGCACAACAATAATAAAGAGAATCTTGAAAAGTTTGATGCTAAAAGTCAGGAAGCAATCTTTCTTGGCTATTCTGAAGTGTCAAGAGCTTTCAGAGTGTACTCTCTCAAGAACAAAACTGTTGAAGAGTCTCCACATATTATTTTTGATGAAAATTCCTTTTCAACTCATGGTTCTAAATCTTGCAGGAACAGTCAAGAAAATGAAGAGGATGATTTTATTGTGGATTCTTCACCGACCGTTGAGGAAATTGAAGACCTTGGTGAGAACTTGAACATTCGTTCACCTACTCCAAGTGGATCAGGTAATGTTGTTCCAGACTTAAGTGCATCTCAACAGGTAACTTCTGAACATAGATTTTTAAGAGATCACCCATTGGAAAATGTAGTTGGCAATGTAAATGATAGGGTTAGAACTAGATCATCATTCCTGAATGCAATGATGAAGACCCACTAGCTCTAATTTCCCAAGTTGAACCAAAGTCAATTGATGAAGTTTTATTGAGTTCTGATTGGATCAATGCAATGCATGATGAACTTCATCAATTTGAAAGAAATCAAGTATGGAATTAGTACTTAGACCTAGTGACCAAACAGTCATTGGCACTAGATGGGTTTTCCGAAATAATTGAATGAAAATGGTCAAGTCATTAGGAATAAAGCTAGGCTAGTTGCAAAGGGGTACAACCAGGAATTTGGAATTGACTTTGAAGAATCTTATGTCCCTGTAGCTAGACTAGAAGCTGTAAGAATTTTCCTTGCTTTTGCATCTTCCATGAAATTTAAAGTTTATCAAATGGATGTCAAAAGTGCATTTCTAAATGGATACATAAAGGAAAATGTTTTTGTTGAACAACCTCCTGGATTTGAAAATGAAAAACATCATAATCATGTCTTTAAGTTTCATAAGGCTCTCTATGGTCTCAAACAAGTTCCAAGAGCTTGGTATGACCGTTTGAGTTCTTTTTTGCTTGAGAAATGATACTCTAGAGGAAATGTTGATCAAACATTGTTCACAAAAACTGTCAATAATCAAATAATTGCAGTCCAAATTTATGTTGCATCTACGCTGGGAAATAGTGTCATGTTGAATGCTAGATACAATGCATTCCAAGGTGGCAAAGATCCTTAGTGCACATTAGTCTTCATGCCTGATTAAGTGTTAAGTGTTAAATGTTCGTGCTCGTGCGTGCTTACTTGCTTGCATGATATGGCCATTCTGCATTCTTGTAAATAAGTGACAGCCTGCATTCTTACAATTAAATGACATCTTGCGTTCTTGCAATTAAATGACATCTTGCGTTCTTGCAATTTAGTGATATCTTGCGTGCTTGTACATAGTGTTCTACTACTAAATCTATCATGTTACCTCATTCTAGATCTTGTTCAATCACTATTGTTCAATCTATTTTGTTCACGTATCATATTTATATGGATTTATTGTTCATGCATATCTAGTTAATCATGCCTGCCTAGTTCTAAATTGCTAATCACTTATATCATTGCCCACACATTGAGATATAAATCCTACTGGACTAGTTTGCTCATTCCCTACTTTTCAACATCATAGGTGACATTGATGAAGAAGCTGAAGAACAAGACTTTGAGGGGAATGCGCCAGAGTGATGAGCGTGTTCCAATGTAGAGTCCATCATTAGTTATTTTGAGAGTAGATGAATGTAGTAGGAAGTGAGGATACATGTTCTTTTCCTTTTTATTGAGTCTTAGTCCTATAGACTGAGTTTGAACGAAGAATGTATTAGTTCTATTTTGAGAGGAAACAAAGTGTTTGAGTTTTGAATAAAAGCTAAGTTATGTTCATTATTTGGGCCCTATCCTTATGTTGTTTTTATACACATCTAGTGCTCGCTAGCTAGAGTCTTATTTATCGACTAGTCACATCTCAGAATATCGATTTTTAATCAAATATATCCACTGCGTAATTCTCAGGATGTGACAGACACTCTGACAACACCTGGTTCCCCTCCTGAAACTCAAGTGGTCGTTTGCGCTGGTCTGCATAGCTCTTCTACCGGCTCTATATTGTTTGAAGCCTCTGCCTGACAAGTTGTACTACCTCTAATGACTATTGAACCAACTTTGGCCCGGTGACAACACGCTCACCAACCTAAATCAGTCAAGAGGAGTACGACATGATCGACCATACAGAGCCTCATAGGGTGCCATGTTGATGCTAGAATGATAACTATTATTATATGCAAACTTGACCAACGGCAAGTGGGCTGCCCACGATCTCTGCCACTCCAAACAACAAGCTCGCAACATGTCCTCCAAGGTCTGGATAGTCCACTCTGACTGACCGTCTGACTATGGGTGGTAGCCAGAGCAACCGCTAGCTCTGTCCCCAAAGCTCTCTGGAAGCTACACCATAACCCAAAAGTGAAGCGAGGATCTCTATCTGACACAATAGAGATCGGCACCCCGTGTAAAGGAACAATCCACTCCACATAAAGTCTGGCCAACCTACTCACTCCCTAGTCAACTCTAATGGGCAAGAATCTGGTAGTCTTCGTCAATCTATCTACAAGCACCCAAATGTTGTCATAATTCTCTAAAGTCTGTGGCCATCCACACACAAAGTCTTTCGTCACATAGTCCCACTTCTACATGGGAATCTCTAGCGGCTGAACAAGCCCTCCTGGGCGCTAGTGCTCGACCTTCACCTGCTGACAGACCAAACACTTCGCAACAAAAGCCGCTATGTCTCTCTTCATCCCAGACCATCAAAACTGTCATCTCAGCCTGTGGTACATCTTGGTTGACCCCTGGATGAATCGGGTATCAGGACCCATGTGCCTCCTACAACACTACTCTCCTGACAGACTCCTCAGTTGGCACATAGGGTCTGTCTGGAAACCTGACAGTACCGTCATCATGTAGCTCAACCTTTGGGAGCATTAACACTTTGTGCAACTCAGGATCTGCTTGCTGAGCCTCTATAACCTGTCAGATTATGGCTGGAGGAACTAACAAACTGCCTAGCATGAACTGTTGCCGCCTGGTGGAGACTATGAAGGACCCATCTACTGCAGACTGCCACAACTGCCACTTTCTCAACATGAGATAGATGATTTGTGCCTTCTTTCTTAGTGCATCTGAAACTACATTAGCCTTCCCAGGCTGATACTCATACTGAAATCATAGTCCTTCAGATACTCCATCTAGCGTCGCTGCCTCATGTTCAAATCTCTCTGTGAAAAGACATACCGTAGGCTCTAGTCATGGGTCGGGTAACTCTCCTCGTGGGGCTTTCACTGACGAGACGCATAAGCCACCACTCTGCCATGCTACATCAAGACTGCTCCTAACCAACCCAGAAGCATCTGTGAAGACATCAAAACCCTCCATACCTAAAGGTAACACCAGAACTGGCGCCAACAAAAGTAGTCGCTTCAACTCTATGAAGCTCTGCTCACACTACTCTGACCACTCAAAAGGTATTCCCTTTCTCGTCAACGAGTCAAGGGTGCAAACTGTGAAAAATCTCTAATAAATCTATGGTAATAACCAGCCAAGCACAGAAAACTATGTATCTTTGTCACTATGTGGGGTCTCTCCCACTACAAAACTGCCTCAACTTTTGCTAGATCCACAGAAACTCCATCACCTGAGATCACGTGTCCCAAAAAGTGAACCTGTTGCATCCAAAACTCACACTTGCTGAGTTTGACATATAACTGATGCTCTCGCAGAGTCTACAACAGGTGCTAGGCGTGCTCCTCCTCTAAAGCAGAGTACACCAGAATGTTGTCAACAAACACCACGACAAACTGGTTCAAGTATTGATGGATCACCCTATGCATCAGATCCATAAAGGCCGCTAGCGCATTGGTGAGCCCAACAGCATCACCAAAAACTCGAAGTGCCCATATTTGGTCCTAATGGTTGTCCTCTCCACATCTGAATCTCTGATTAACAACTGATAGTAGCCTGACCTATATCAATTCTGGAGAAAACTCGAGCTGACTGAAGCTGATCGAAGAGATCATCAATCTTAGATAGATGATACCTATTTTTGATGGTCACTTGATTTAGCTTCCTGTAATCAATACACAATTGCAGCTACTATCCTTCTTCTTCAAAAACAATATCAGAGACCTTAAGGAGAAAAGCTAGGGAGAATATAGCCTTTCTCCAACAGCTCCTCCAACTGCCTCTTCAATTCTCGCAACTCTGCTGGTGCCATGCGATACAGTGCCTGTGCAAAAGGTGCAGTGCCAAGAACAAGCTCAATAGTAAACTCAATCTCTTTATCTGGTGGCAGACCAGTAGCTTATCTAAAAAGACATCCGTAAATTCACTAACCACCGGAATGTCCTCCATACCACGAGGTGTCTGGTCAATAAGTACAGTAGTAGCAAGAAAACCCTGGCACCCGGAAGCCAACACCTCTGTTCTCTCAAAGTAGAAATCAGAAAATGGGAAGAAAGAGGTACAATACCCTGGAAGCAGAAGACAATGCTTCTAGGTATCTGAAAGTACACCCTCTTCTTCCTGCAATTCACCATTGCACAGTACTGCTGAAGCCAGTTCATACCTAATATCACATCAAAATCCTGTAACCTCATAGAAAATAGGCAAGCTGGCAAACACTAACCCTGAATCTGCACTGGTACTTCCTCAACACAGTATGAGGTAACCATAAAGTCTCCTGTCGGTAGCTCAACAACCAGGTCACTGGACACTCCCATGTCCAGCTCCTCAAGAGAGTCTAAAAACTCCTCAAAAATAAAAGAGTGGGAAGCACTAGAATTAAACAACCTCTAGCTGCACAACCAAAAATAGTCACGGTACCTTCCACAAGCTGAGCCGCCTCTGCCTCTGCTCTGGTCATGTGCATGACATGACCCCTGGTCCTCGGCCTACCAAGACTCAAAGTCTATTGGTGCTGCTGCACATGAACCTACTACTGTTGGGTGCGCAACTGAGGCTAACTCTGCTGCTATGTGTCTTGAGGTAACAGGGGCAGTCTCGTGCCATGTGACCCAACTGGTCACACCAGTAGCACCTTCCAGCAAAAGAGCACTAGCCTTACTATGAAGGTTTCCCAGTAGGCTGCACTGGCTCACATCTCGTAGCCTTTGAAGTCTGATAAGAAGTACTCTACTGCTGCCTCTACTGTGACAGAACCAATTGCCCCTGTGCAACTCTAACCTGCTCCTGGGTCCACAAGGTGTCATCCTTTAAAGTCGCTGCTATCTGATAGGCCGCATCCAAGTCGGTGACGCGAGCAACTATCATCACCTGCTTGAGCTCTAGCCTCAGTCCTCTCACAAACTGCAGGGTCCTCAGGCTCTCATCTGCCATAATCTGTGGTGCATAGCACCCCAACACTACGAATATGGTTCTGTACTGGACCACTGTCATCTCACCCTGTGCCAAGTCTAGGAATTGGTACAGTTTCTCTGTCCTAACATAGGTGGGGCAGAAAGCTCTCTCAAAAGCCTCAACAAACTCCTACCAAGTGATCTTCCTGAGCGGTGAGACTGAAAAGTGGTTTCCCACTCTGAAGTCCACCAAGCCAGTGCCTGGCTTTGTAACCAGTAGCTCGCCAATAGAACCCTCTCCTCCTCTACACTCCATGGAACGGAAGATCCACTCCACGACAACTAACCATGATCAGGCTGTGTCTGGGTCTGGCTGCCCCTCAAACTGGGGAGGCTAAAACTGCAAGAACTCCCTCAACACCCTCGTGTGATGTCCCTGAGGTGCTGGAGCATCATAGTGCTGGGCAACCAACTGCGCCATCCCCTCAAGAAAGTGAGTCCAGTAGAACTCAGGTGCAACTCGGGGAGGGAGTGGTGGTGGTGGTGGCGCAACACCAATGTGCGTGTCCTGTGGTCCAGGCTACGCCTACTGTGGTGGCGGGGCATCTCGAGCCGGTGCCTCCTTAGCCACCTCCTCAACACAGCGTTGCCTTGGTGCCATAATGGACCTATACAGGAAATGCACACCAATTAATACACAAATTACTCTGGCATGCGTGCTGCTACTGTACTCTTCATGCTCTGAGTTACCAACTCATGCCATTTCCTTATATGTCTCGACAGACCATTTCCTTATAACGACCCAAGATCTGAATTAACACTTACCTACTAGTAACCTGAACCCTAAACCGCCACCCACGAGCTAAAGCTCGGAAGGGTTAAGAGAAAGTGTCTGAGGAGAACATATAAGAAAATGCACAAACCACAAGAACTAAAAACAACCACACTATATATATAATATCATGATACAACTCAGAGCAGATCCAACAAAAGGAAAGAGTACAACAAGTACGTGCATAAAAGAGTACCACTCTCAGCAGCTAAGCAAGTCCAACACTGGAGTGACTCGGCTCCTCAGCACCTAGAGCCGACGACAAACCACCTGAAAGGGAAGGGAGTGAGTCTCAAGAAGAGACCCAGTAGGGACACTAACCCCCACCAGTAAACAATACGAAAGGAAGTGCAAGAAAGTAAACTACACTAAAGTACACTGCACTCAATACACAAAAACCGGTGGCGTGACGGCTAACTCCTCGCAGGAGCGTGTCAAGAGACTAGAACCTCACAGGCTCAACATCACACAACGAAACACAACGGTAGTCACAACACACTCCACAAGAAGGTAGGACCAGCTAGGGCCTATGGCTTGACGCCTCGACACCACAAAGTCCTCAAACCCTACTCACATGTGGACACTCAGATGCTCTTCCTCGAGTCTGGTCCTCGACCAATTTTCCCCTATGCCGGACTCAAACGGTGGAGAAGGGCCCCCATGGAAACTGGCTCATAACCACCACAAGGGGCACGCATTGTATGGAGTTGCACTTGACGCCCAGGCTCACCGGTGGAGCAACTCAATGCCAGTCATCTAGACGGAGCCCAGCTCAACGCCCGGGAAGAACATAAGCACGACAAAGTGCAACACACGCACAGACGGAGACGCTCTCAACGTCTAGCACACCATGCCAGGAGGTAGACACTGTGTGTCCCCACCTCGCACACACTAGAGGGCTTAACTGCTGGGACCTACCTATCGGGTTGACGTCAACCTCAATTGCCGTTAAGCCATGGTAAATGGCACAGCCCTTGTCGTCTACTAAAATAGGCAGGAGTGTCGACTGCTATTAACCTAATATTGATGGCAACAGACCTTGCCATCAAGTTCATGCTAAAGAGCTTGATGTCATCAACCCTTGACATCAAGTTCTTTAGCTTCCAGTTGCTGATACGGCCCTAGGCCGCTCCCCAGAGCGATCCAGCCTAGAATAACAAGATCTGATGATGGGAAATGCTTTCCCTCATCAAATGACGCCAGTATAAAGTCAGAAAACACCAATTCAACGCTTGGATCAAACAATACACCCTCAAAACCAAGCATGGAGAAACCCTCCCCAAAAACTCGATTAACACACAATTACATGCACATTTAACACATACAAAGACCAAGGGGGGTTTTAGGGTTAGGATCCCTACCTCAAGACACCAAAATCACCAAGGAAAACCTCAAAATCTTGCCGATTCCTGTGCACCCCTGCGAGGTTGATCCTATAAAACCACCATTTCCTTGCTCGTTCTAAGGCTTCCACGCACACCGCGACCTCCCCACGAGCTCCCGTCAGCCACCGGAGGAGGTGGAGAAGGAAGGAGGTGAAGGTGTGGGTGGAAGGGGAGAAAAGTGTGGGAGAAGGGGCCTTGGGTTGCCTTATAAATAGGCCCGACAAGGTTGACATCAACCTAGGTCACCGTCAACCGCACCACCTAAAACTTGATGTCAACATCGATTGCCGTCAAGTTCAACATCGGAAAATTCTAGAAACCCGGTCGACGGCAACATCTCTTGCCGTCAAGACCAAGTAGTCGACACATTCTATTCCATCAACTCAATGTTGATGTCAAGCCCCCTTGACTCAACCAGCTCTGTTCCAGGAAGGCTCATTAAGGGTCCAATAAGGCACATGGCCTTACATCATGCAACCACAGTATGTAGATTTTCCGTCTATTAAAGACATGTTTGTGGGACTGACAGTGTCATGCCCCGCTAATTTAGCAGCGGAATAAATCAGGGAGGCATGAACAACAAGTATGGTAATGAAATTGCGCATACATTCGCAATTATCAGAGCAACTAATGAACAATAATTGCAATAAAACTCATCATTTTATTGATAATTCATCTAATCTATTACAACCACTAATTCAGAGCCAAAACATAGGGCTCAATGACATTATTACATGGAATAAGAAATCTAAAGCAAATATCTAACTAGACTCTAAGGTACTAAGGACATTCCATCGTTATGACTTCAGGATGCTCATCACTCCAGTCCAATCTCGTTGTTGTAATGTAGGTCTCACTTGACTTACCTGAAAACACAATAACCAATAACAAGGGTGAGCGATAACGCTCAGTAGGACTTAATATCTCGTGTAAACAAGCATGCTTTAAGTGATTAATGTCTTGTAACGCAGGTTAACTAGAGAGAACGATCAAGTATAGTCAGAGAGTAATAGTACAAGATAACAGTGAACGATATTACATTTTGCAAGAGTATTGCAAAATTAGGATGACAACATAACGAGATAGCGTCTAACAAGATAGTGTATAACAAGATAGCGTGTATCAAAATGACATGTATAGGATAGCTTGTATCAAGGTGGTTGTAACGAGATAGCTTGTATATCAAGATAGCGTGTAACGAGATTGCATGTAAGGAGATAGCGTGTAAAGAGATAACATGTAATGAGATAACGTGTATGGTTGCACCACGGTGCACTAGTCGAGTACGACAATAGTCACTTTGGGACAGTAGCCGTTTAACGATAGTACATTACGTCTGAACTCCTCAGACTAATGTTATAACAGTCAGTGCTAGCACACTAATAGCACAGAACTGGTACAATATGTCTGAACTCCTCAGACTAATAGTAAAACAATTAAATGTCTAGCCAATGTCGAGATAGTCAGAACCTGGTGCAATGCAGAACACCGTCAATAGCCCCTGCAGGTATTTTCGGGTGGCTCTCTGCCCCCAGGACTAGATTGGAGCCCCTCGGACACTCTCGTGCCCTGCACACTATGCATTCAAGTCAGTAGGGTCACCGGACCCATATTATGGCGCTAGATAGTCATGTATAGTACAAGCAATGGAGCCGCAACAACTCAAGAGTCTCAAGAGAGTACTAGATGAATAGACGAGATAGTAGAGTGAACGTGAATAGATGAGAGTACAAGGATAGTAGATGAGATAGGGGTATAATCGTAAAACAACGACAAACCATGATAGTAACGGTTGCACAGCACCAGGTCGGGTACCGGCAGTCTGGTAGAAGAAGTCACCCCGCCCACTAGCCGTGCTAAGAACACTGGCCAGGTGGTCCGGCGTGATCACAAGATAAGAGAGATCTCACTAAGGCCGTTTGGATCGTACTGATCCCTAAGAGTGTAACAGGATTTAAAGGTACAACCAGCTCGTCGGCAATGGACGTGCGCCAAAGCCAAGAAGACTTACGGAGGCCTTGACAAGGAGTCCCTAGTCCAGTCGAGAGTATTCCCGGTGGAGAGGTGGTCCAAGTCAAGAGAAAAGTGTGTAGAAAATGGGTCCGTCGTGCCTCGAGTGCTCGAAGGCCGAGGGAAAACGATAACGTATTTAAAATGCGCGAGTAAAATGAAGACAATTGTATTTAATATAATAGGGTAATTTAGTCATTTATTTCACTATTTTACCGAATACATTATTGCATAACTTATCAAGGTCAAATGATATTTAATAATGTTGTGTGTGTAAGTGTAAAGAATCTTGAGGATATGACAAGTCGTGCAATGTCATTTTAAATAATTAAATTATATCATTAATGCCATTTATTAATTTACCAAGTCGAATTAACTATAACATGGGTTAATCATGGCCAATTAAGGGTTATATAGCTTAAACAATAGGGCATATGCACAATTTTACATTCTGTCGGATTCATGAAAATGCGGCGGACTCACCCGTCACGATTCAAGTCGCGACAGGGCAGTCGGACGCGACATAGGGCCTGGCCGGTCTGGTCCGGTCCGGAGTGAATCACGACGGCTTATGCCGACGCGTTCTTGACGCGACGTTAATGGCCGGCGCGACCTCACTGATATCGCGGCGGATCGCGCCGTCGCGATAACAGGTGAGATTGCCTTTTTCCCTTTTCCCAGGGCGAGTCTTCTGTGATACAGGGATGTTCTAAATTCCATATAAAATAGCACGGTGATCCAAAAAGCACAAACCCTTTTTAAACGAAAGTAGACATGTATATCTATCAACATGCACGATTAATTTGAAAATACAAGGTTTAGAATGCATTGATCGGTTACTTTTCGGTGACCTAAACAGGTGTAGTCAGGGTTCCAAGAATTAATTAGAGATAACTGATGAAAAATTACGAACAAGGGCGTTCGAAAGCAACCAGAGTAGTATTTTAGAGAATTTTTCATAGCATGATATCAAGTATGTACAACGTTTAAAGGTAAACTTGAAGAGTCAGGTACAAACAATAGACAGGGATTCAAAGATTTAATTCTCCCTCATGGGAGATCGAAATTGAGCAAGACTAGGGGCGTTTGAAAGATATAAGGTACAGTATACACGAGAATTTTATCATGCATGAGAGCAGTACATGTGGGTAATTAGAGAAAACATAAGATTTCAGTCAGTTCATGATATAGCAGGCTTCACAATTAAATTCGCCCAAATGGATGAGTGGAATACAACGAAACTATAGGACTTTTGAAGAGGTACATGAAGTATTCCTAGGGTAATTATTTCATGATTTTAGCTTCAGAGATTGCCTACCTTTCGTTGCAAGAATGAAAAGCTAGGATTTTTAATGAAGAACGGATGAAATCCCTCCTTTCCAAGCTCCTCCTTCCTTGCTCCTTCGTTCTCTCCAGCCTCTCCCTTCATCTCCCATAGTCTAAGCACGAAAATGAGGGTTGATAGGGTTGTATTAGGATGTATTTGGTTGCTACAAGAGTCCATCCTCTCTAAAACTCTTCCTTCTCCATCCATTTTAATTTCTATATTTATCCCCTTATTTCTTGCATTATCCCACCTAATAGGATAGATGAGAGGTTTAATTTCATGGGTAATGGGTTAGTATATGTTTAGGTCTCTTTTCTATATATATATGAGTCATAAGTGCCTAATTTACCTCTTTTTAATTATGAGATAATTTAGTTACGAATTCACTATTTAATATGAGTCTCTCTCTTTAACCTAATTGTCTCTCATCTAAATCCCCTTTTTCAGATTAGATAGAGTCCTATTGGTTACACTAGGTTTAGGAACTCTTTCTAAGATAATTAAGAGTTAAAATACTCATTATCTTAACCCTTTTCTATTTATTAATATTTTAGGTACGAATTTAGCTTAATTATCTCACATCTCATGATGGACTCTTTATAATTGGGCCCAAAACTTTATGCTAGGACCATTAGTAAAACCCATTACTAATTTAGCTTAATGGTATTGATTTAATTCTATTTATTCACCCTTTATTCTAATTAAATCTATTTATCACACTTATTCAAGTAATTTCATATTTTTATTTGATTAATATTATTCATGCCAATATTTCTAATATTCATCATTTAGGCTCTTACTCTTGGCCTAATATCTCAAATGGGTCTAATTGTACATCCCACGTACTTACTTTACTTAATGGGTTTTTAATTATCCTTTTATTAGAGAATTTATTCATGGGCCAAGATTTGTCCATTGGTCCAAATATCATAATGGCTATCATTCCACATTATTTAAGTTTACTCACATGTTTATTTTTATTTATAAACCACTTTGGCTCTAAATTAATGGGTTCTCCGACTTATTCCTTAATTAAGCTAATAAGTCGCATAATTTCTTAAACTCGGTCTAAATGATTTTTCTATGCCCAAATTTCATGATGGGTCATTAGAGAATATTATTTAAAGTATAACTACTATTTTTACGAAATTTTTATAAGGGTTTATACGCATGCAATAATGATGCGTACCTTTTAACTAACTGAATTTATTAATAGATAAATTTTCTATTTATCTATAATTTTTAATTAATGGATTTTCCGGGGTACTACATCCTCCCCCACTTAAATAGATTTGGTCCCCAATTTATATGATATGATATGACTATCAATTTATTCTGAATATTTCATTCCATCATCTCCTATCGAGAAAATAATATGAACCTGAACTAAGGATTTAGTACTGATACCTTGTCTACCTTTATTGGCATGATTTGTATCCACAAGAACTTGTAACCGTCTTTGTGTGGAGTTTGATTCTTCTTTCTGGCAATCGTTGACTCGATGTTGTTGACTTCCACAATGCAAACATCTGCCCAGTTTCTTCCAACAGTTTTCAATCTGATGCCCTGGCTTTTTACAAAATTTACAGAATCTTTCCGCTTTGCTTCCCCTTTCATTCTCTTGCTATCTACTGTATTTCTTCCTTTATTATCATGGGAATGGGTAGCACGTTCCCTTTTCAACACCTTTTTCTTATGGATCTTTTCAAGAAGTCCTATGGTGTCCTCTACTATTTGAGCTCTCAATACTATGTCTGAATATACCGCAATGTCTAGCGGAGCCAACTTTTCCAGAACACAGGTCTCAATCCTTCTAAGAATCTCTTTGCCTTCATCTTTTCCGTACTCACCAAATGTGGTGCATATTGTGCTAGTCTTTCAAATTGTGCTTCATATTCTGCTACAGACATCATTCGTTGTTTTAAATTGGCGAATTCATTTGCCTTCTTCTCACGAATCCTCTCGAGAAATATTTGGTGTTGAAGAGTCCTAAAAATTTATCCCACTCTATGTTGATGTTGGGTAGTTGTCGACTGGTAGCTTCCCACCAAGCCCTAGCATCGCGGTCCAATTGGAAGGTTGCCAGAAGGACCTTCCCTGCTCTGAACATTGCATGACTCTAAATATTCGTTCCATCGCCTTCACCCAATTTTCGGCTTCATCGGGATCCGGAGTTCCATTAAACTAGGAGGATTATTCGTTGAAAGTTTCCGTATAAGTCTTCTGCCCCATTCCTTGCTCCTGCTTGAATCACGTTGTTAAGGCTTGAGTTACCCTTGTACGGTGCTTTGCAAGTCCCGCAATTGTCCATGCTCACCAGCCATCTCCACTAATCTCCTGCAAGCAATAACATTTTATTTATTTCTTTTTAGACTTTGGGTGCTATAGTATTACCAAGTTGATACATATATATATAGGTAAATGTATTCAGATCTTAACCATGGTTCTACCTAATTCTCACATAGGTATGGTGGTTGACTTAGACACGTGTTAGGCAGTTCACCTAGAACATCCTAGATTAAATATCCTGATAAGGACACCTAGGCTCTGATACCAACTGTCATGCCCCGCTAATTTAGCAGCGAAATAAATCAGGGAGGCATGAACAACGAGTATGATAATGAAAATTCGCATACATTCGTAAATATGAGAGCAACTAATGAACAATAATTGCAATAAAACTCATCATTTATTGATAATTCATCTAATCTATTACAACCACTAATTCAGAGCCAAAACATAGGGCTCAATGACATTTACATTGGATAAGAAATCTAAAGCAAATATCTAACTAGACTCTAAGGTACTAAGGACATTCCATCGCTATGACTTCAGGACGCTCATCACTTCATCCAATCCCGTGGTTGTATGTAAGGTCGTCACTTGACTTACCTGAAAACACAATCCCAATAACAAAGGGTGAGTGATAACGCTCAGTAGGACTTAATATCTCGTGTAAACAAGCATGCTTTAAGTGATTAATGTCTTGTAACGCAGGTTAACTAAGAGAACGATCAAGTATAGTCAAGAGAGTAAGAGTACAAGATAACAGTGAATGATATTACATTTCGCAGAGTATCGCAAAATTAGGATGACAACAAAACGAGATAGCGTATACAAGATAGCATGTATCAAAATGACATGTAATAGGATAGCTTGTATCAAGGTGGCGTGTAACGAGATAGCTTGTATATCAAGATAGCGTGTAACGAGATTGCATGTAAGGAGATAGCGTGTAAAGAGATAACATATAATGAGATAACGTGTATGGTTGCACCACAGTGCACTAGTCGAGTACGACAATAGTCACTTTGGGACAGTAGCCGTTTAACGATAGTACATTACATCTGAACTCCTCAGACTAATGTTATAACAGTCAGTGCTAGCACACTAATAGCACAGAACTGGTACAATATGTCTGAACTCCTCAGAATAATAGTAAAATATTAAATGTCTAGCCAATGTCGAGATAGTCAGAACCGGTGCAATGCAGAACACCGTCAATAGCCCCTGCAGGTATTTTTGGGTGGCTCTCTGCCCCCAAGACTAGATTGGAGCCCCTCGGACACTCTCCATGCCCTGCACACTATGCATTCAAGTTAGTAGGGTCCCCCGGACCCATATTATGGCGCTAGACAGTCATGTATGTACAAGCAATGGAGCCGCAACAGCTCAAGAGTCTCAAGAGAGTACTAGATGAATAGAAGAGATAGTAGAGTGAACGTGAATAGATGAGAGTACAAGGATAGTAGATGAGATAGGGTATAATCGTAAATACCGACAAACCATGATAGTAACGTTGCATAGCACCAGGTCGGGTACCGGCAGTCTGGTAGAAGAGTAACACCACCACCGCCCACTAGCCGTGCTAAGAACACTGGCCAAGTGGTCCGACGCGATCACAAGATAAGAGAGATCTCACTAAGGCCGTTTGGATCGTACTGATCCCTAAGTGTAACGGGATTTAAAGGTACAACTAGCTCGTCGGCAATGGACGTGCGCCAAAGCCAAGAAGACTTACGGAGGCCTTGACAAGGAGTCCCTAGTCCAGTCGAGAGTATTCCCGATGGAGAGGTGGTCCAAGTCAAGAGAAAAGTGTGTAGAAAATGGGTCCTTCGTGCCTCGAGTGCTCGAAGGCCGAGGGAAAACGATAACGCTATTTAAAATGTGCGAGTAAAATGAAGACAATTGTATTTAATATAATAGGGTAATTTAGTTATTTATTTCACTATTTTACCGAATACATTATTGCATAACTTATCAAGGTCAAATGATATTTAATAATGTTTGTGTGTAAGTGTAAAGAAATCTTGAGGATATGACAAGTCGTGCAATGTCATTTTAAATAATTAAATTATATCATTAATGCCATTTATTAATTTACCAAGTTAATTAACTATAACATGGGTTAATCATGGCCAATTAAGGTGTATATAGCTTAAACAATAGGGCATATGCACAATTTTACATTCTGGTCGGATTCATGAAAATGCGGCGGACTCACCCGTCGCGATTCAAGTCGCGATAGGGCGGTCGGACGTGACACAGGGCCTGGCCGGTCTGGTCCGGTCCGGAGTGAATCACGACGGCTTATGTCTACGCATTCTTGACGCGACGTTAATGGCCGACGCGACCTCACTGATATCGCGGCGGATCGCGCCGTCGCGATAACAGGTGAGATTGCCTTTTTTCCCTTTTTCCCAGGGCGAGTCCTCTGTGATACAGGGATGTTCTAAATTCCATATAAAATAGGACGGTGATCCAAAAAGTACGAAACCAATTTTAAACGAAAGTAGACATGTATATCTATCAACATGCGATTAATTTGAAAATAGACAAGGTTTAGATATGCTTGATCAGGTTACTTTTCGGTGACCTAAACAGTTGCAGTCAGGTTCCAAGAATTAATTAGAGATAAATACATGATGAAAAATTACGAACGAGGGCGTTCGAAAGCTACTACGAAGTAGTATTTTAGAGAATTTTTTCATAGCCGGATATCAAGTATGCACGACGTTTAAAGGTAAACTTGAAGAGTCGGGTACAAGCAACAGATAGGGATTCAAAGATTTAATTCTCCCTCATGGGAGATCGAAATTGAGCAAGATCAGGGGCGTTTGAAAGATAATAAGGTACATTATACACGAGAATTTTATCATGACATGAGAGCAAGTACATGTGGGTAATTAGAGAAAACATAAGATTTCAGTTCATGATAATAGTAGGGCTTCACGAATTAAATTCGCCCAAATGGATGAGTGGAATACAACGAAACCATAGGGCTTTTGAAGAGGTACATGAAGTCTTCCTAGGGTAATTATTTCACACGATTTTAGCTTGAGAGATTGCCTACCTTTCGTTGCAAGAATGAAAAGCTAGGTTTTTGATGAAGAACGAGATGAAATCCCTCCTTTCTAAGCTCCTCCTTCTTGCTCCTTCGTTCTCCAGCCTCTCCTTCATCTCCCATAGTCTAAGCACGAAAATGAGGGTTGATAGGGTTGTATTAGGATGTATTTGGTTGCTACAAGAGTCCATCCTCTCTAAAACTCTTCCTTCTTCGTCCAACTCTTTAATTTCTATAATTATCCCCTTATTTCTTGCATTAATCCCACCTAATAGGATAGATGAGAGGTTTAATTTCGTGGGTAATGGGTTAGTATAAATTTAGGTCTCTTTTCTATATATATAGGAGTCATAATAGTGCCTTAATTACCTCTTTTAATTATGAGATAATTTAGTTACAAATTTCACTATTTAATATGAGTCTTCTCTCTTTAACCTAATTGTCTCTCATCTAAATCCCCTTTTTCAGATTAGGATAGAGTCCTATTGAGTTATACTAGGTTTAGAACTCTTTCTAAGATAATTAAGATTTAAAATACTCATTATCTTAACCCTTTTCTATTTATTAATATTTTAGGTACGAATTTAGCTTAATTATATCCCATCTCATGATGGACTCTTCATAGTTGGGCCCCAAAACTTTATGCTAGGACATTAGTAAAACCCATTACTAATTTAGCTTAATGGGTATTGATTTAATTCTATTTATTCACCCTTTATTCTAATTTAAATTTATTTATCACACTTATTCAAGTATTTCATATTTTTAATTCAATTAATATTATTCATGCCAATATTTCTAATATTCATCATTTAGGCTCTTACTCTGGCCTAATATCTCAAATGGGTCTAATTGTACATCCCACGTACTTACTTTACTTAATGGTTTTAATTATCCTTTTATTAGAGAATTTATTCAGGGCCAAGATTTGTCCATTGGTCCAAATATCATAATGGGCTATCATTCCACATTATTTAAAGTTTACTCACATGTTTATTTTTATTTAAACCACTTTGGCTCATATTAATGGGTTCTCCGACTTATTCCTAATTAAGCTAATAAGTCGCATAATTTCTTAAACTCGGTCTAATGATTTTTTTATGCCCAAATTTCATGATGGGTCATTAGAGAATATTATTTAAAGTATAACTACTATTTTTACGAAATTTTTATAGGGGTTTATACGCATGCAATAATGATGCGTACCGTTTTAACTAATTGAATTTATTAATAGATAAAATTTCTATTTACTATCATTTTTAATTAATGGATTTTCCGGGGTACTACAGACAGTGTTATTTGAGAAGCAAGGATGGATTTGGTTTATGAAGTCAGAGAAAACCTATTCTCCAACTATACTTTTAGAAATTTTCAATAATTTGGGCATGTCTTCAAACCAACAATTTTATAGCACTGTGAGGGGTATCACATTTCAGATTACCCCAAATTTTTTTAGTAGAGCCCTACAGATTCCCAATGATGGTGTAGATGTTTTAACCATTGAATTGGACCCTACTGAGACCTACACCTTGATCACAAATCAACCCTATGATGGAACTAAGAGCATTGCCAAGCTGAATGCAATTAACTTTCCTCTGTTGCATAGGATGATCCATCACATGTTCACCACAATAATTTTTCCAAAGGATGGAAGTAGAGAATTGGTTAGTGAAGTCCACGAAGTGCTCTTCTACCACATTCTTAAGGGAGAACAAGTCAACTTACTATTTTGATGTATGACTTCACTGGTCAGAGCTACGGAAATGCCAAAAGATCCATCCCTTGTGCTTGTCCAATCACATTTGTACTTGTCTTTGTGGGAATAAATTTAGCAAATGATGAATTGGTGATGCTCAAGAGCAGAAACGTCTATGATATAACTACTGCTCATAGAATGGGATACAAAATGGTGAATGGCAGAGTTACAAGGATGTTGAAGCATCAGGAATGTCAAGAAGAAGAAGAACAAGAAGAAGAAAATGCCCAAGATGATGAGGATGATGATGAAGACGAAATATACTGATTTCCTATGAATTTCATCAATATCTCCATAAAGCTCCTCAAGCCCCACTGTTTGATGCAATGAAAAATTATTTTATGAAAAAATCGACTAGCTACATCACCAGCTCTCTCAGCACATCGATATAAAGTTTGATTAATCGAAGTTGCACACTGATACAAGATTCAACACAATAGATGAAAGACAAATGCAAATAGAGAGACATCTCTATGGCATGGACTATGATATGGCTAGACTTCATGAGATTATCAGAATATCCAAATTTTCATAAATTCTCCAAATCCCCAAGCTGATAACTTGTCTACCTTTCAGGGTCCATTCTTTGACGCTAACTTGTCTTCTTATGGTGCTGAAGGCCCCAAGCATCCTACTCCTCTTGGCGATGGCCCTCTTGATGATGTTAAAGGGGGAGAAAAAGTTGTGTTATGGTCTTAAGGGGAGAGTGTCTTGGAAAAGTTGCTAGAGTGAGGGGGAGAGTCTTGAGTCTGAGTATCGAGTCTATAAGTTTTTGTATTTTAAGCCATCATAATCACATGTAATGTATTTTGGTACTTCTCATTTCATCTGAATTGTCTATATGTGCCTCAATTCCACTTTCTTCAATGTGCATGGAGTGTTGAACTGAGCAATCATTGTGCTCAATTCAAGTGTGTGTGGTTTTATATGAGATTTCCAACATCTCAGGTCGTGTGGGTTGATGTATGTGTTCTGAACTTGCTATATAAGTAGTTTGTGTGTGTGTGTGGTCAGTGGGCATAGCATACACAAGTTGTGTAGTCCGAACCACCTTAAATCTTTGTGTTCTCGTGGTTTGATCCCATCTAACGCTAGATGATTGGTAGGCAAGTTCACTAGACTCTATTGCTATTATTATCCACCTCTGAATCATCACTTTGCACACAGAACTAGACTCAAATTTGATATGTGCTTACTCTGTCCTTCTACATCAACTGTAGATTTTGAATTTCATCAGTGTTTGGTAAAATTGTGAGAAATCTATTCAATCCCCCTTCTAAATTTCTCTTAAAGCTAATTCTGCAATCCTTCAATAAGAAACATTATCTCCATCTCTTGTGTGACAAGATAGGATACAAATTCTTTTTTGAGAACAATGGTTGTTCTATGTTCCTTAATGATGAGATCATTATAAAGAATGTTTGTACTTAATAGATTTTCTCCACTTATCATGAATATACATAGTGTCTCTAAGAGGAATTGAGATGAGGTGAATGATGCATACCTTTGGCATTGTAGGCTAGGTCATATCTATGAAGAAAGAATTCCTAGGTTGCTAAAGGATGGACTCTTCGGTCCATTTGATTGTGAATCATATGCAACCTGTAAATCTTGTCTCTAAGGGAATTGACCAACTCTCCTTTTTGTGAACTGGAGAGAGAGCCTATGTAACACCCTGAAAATTTAATTGATTAAAAATTTAAAACAATAAAAATGAATAAAATGTTCAAATGAAAATAAAATAAAGTATAGTTAGACTCCCAGAAGTGGAATAAATCATTTAAATTATATTAGGCTAAAACAACTCTTATTGGACCAAAGGGCAAAACCCAATGACATTAAAAATCCAAAATTTGTAACCCTAATTGAGCAGAAAATAGAAAGGGACAGTTAGGGTAAAAGCAAAGGTAATTAGTCATACTTAGCAACCCAAATTCATGCCTAACCACACTAGGAGGTTTCCTAATAGCTCACACACTCCAATTGGGAGGAGAATCCTCAAATCTTGGAAGGTACCAAGTTAAAACCGCAACCCATATTTCCTAGTTGTAATAGGACTACTAACCAACCCTAAACACTTAAATACTCTTCCTAAGACCCTTGGGGACGAGTTTACCATTAGTTGGGGTCATGAGGAGGACTGCTTGAGCACCATCTTTCTTCTAACAATAATACCGGAGCTCTCCCATGGTGATACACTTGGCCTAATAAAACCTTTGTCTAATAAGTCTTGCAATTGCTTCTTTAATTCTATCACTCAGCTGGTGCCATTCTATAAGGAGCTATGGATATAGGCAAAGTTCCAGGTAAAAGTTCAATGGTAAAGTCAATTTCTCTAATTGGAGGTACCAGATAAATCATCAGGAAAAACTTCTGGAAATTCTTTTACAACATCGATATCTTGAACTGATACATATTGGTTCTTCATTAGTGTTTGCACTAACCCCTGAAATGACTGCATAAATGTAGCAAAATCAGGAGTCCCAGTACTTCCTTCTTGAGAATTTCCAGCCAATGGGACATTGTGAACTTCCTCCCTAAAGCTTTCCTCATGCCTATCCTCACTGGATTTGTCGATAGCTTTCCTTTGTCTGCCATTTCCTGGAATACCATCAACACATCCAATTAATTCATGCTAACTACATAAGTTTTGTTAGAACCAAATGATCTTTAAAGATTCTAGAATACACATAATGTTTTATTTATTTCCTTTGTGAAAATGGTCACAGAGATATCTATCACCCATAACCCTTGCTCTGATACCACTCTGTAACACCCTCCTCCGACATCACATAAACACATACATAACCTTTGATCGAGAGGGGTTACGCTGACAAACTTTCGTTATGGTAGATATATCTGTGCAATGCACAAAACTGGCAAACCATTCCACAAAGGTATCTTCGAACACATTATAATTTAGTAGGTAACAAAGTATAAATACTCATTATTTACAAAAGACAAGTTTCTCTCTCTCTAACTTAATACATCATCAACTAAAAGAAACTACTAAAACTACACTTTCTTCTTCATCTCTTCATCATCCGCAGCGGAATTAGGATTCACATGTAGCTGAGATTATACACACCTTCAATCTGAAAGGGGTGGAGGAAACAAAGGCATGAGTCGAAAGGACTCAGTAGGATAAGTGAACATAAAGTAGAAGTTTCATTTGCAGAACTGAATGAATATTCAAATAGTGCATATGTGGATCAAAACATAATTGCTCATGAATTTCATACTTAACATAAACATATAGCACAAATTAATTTCATGACAGGCTCAAACGAATATCAGAACAATGTCATATTTGTCTTTCAAAATTCATATCATAACTTGATTTCGGAACAAACTGACAGGCATCACTGCTCTCAAGAGGTTACTATATAGACGTAAATACATCCTCAGTGCCTTGGCGATTCCAGCACCTTGGATCTTGTTCATTGCACAAGAACGGGGTATAATATTTTATTACCCACCATCGTCAGTCCTTGAGTTGGATTTACATATGTACAAACTGTCGCCCTCAAGTGATCACAAGTAGCGGTGCTACTACAAGTGATCCTAAACCCTCTTTGAAGAGAACACTGTCTTCAAATCATAAATTTCTTTTCATGAGCATAATGAAATTGGAAATTTAAAGGAAGATTTGATTGAGAATCAATACAAATATCTGGTGACAAAGTAGTTTATAGATCAAGAAAATGAGAAAGACAATTGGTTGAGACAAGGTGATGACTCAAAGCCAACAACTTCAGAAGATTTAAATCACATAAGAACCCAGAAAATGAGGGTCCACAATTGTCATCACAAGTATTCATATCTCATAAGGTGTTCAAACATATGAACTCTCAAGTGGTCAAGTTTTACAAACTTAGATACTGAATACTGAAGAATAGACTCAATCGGAGTACTATTCGTAATTGCTAACTTTAAGAATAACTTAGGGAGAATAAGGTACATAATGTGGGTAAACTTTGAGGTAGTATGACAATAAAAACCAAGGTAAATGAGAGGATAACTTCCATGGCTTTTAGGATGAAGTTTAAGCAAGAGTTCTACCATGAAAAGTTGCTGAAATCTAAGGCAGGACAGTTGCTGTCGACAGCCAGGAAGAGGCTGTCGACAGATGGCACAGACAGAGCTCAGGTTTGCTGGCTCTGTGGGGATCTTTCGACAGATCCACACAGTCCAGTTATCCAGAGTTCAGAAAAACATGCGTCTGTCGACAGATTTGGGCTGTCTGTCGACAGCCGCCTATTTCTCACTCATAAATGACTTAGAATGTACTCTAAACATGCTGAACATGGAACCTATGAATCAAGGCATGATGTATATCAAATAGAAGAGTCTAATTATAGTTCTCACAGTGGTTTATAAACCGAACTAGCGAGATGAATCGAGAGGTTTGCAATTCAAACTTGTCTAGCTAAAAACTAGACATAGTATCTTGTTGAAGTGTGGTCTTGATAGCAATGGATTATTGGGAGATTCTTACAAGATGAACACTAAAACACAAGATATTTAATGTTCCAAATCAAGACTTGAGGTACAAACATTCGAATGGAAAGAAATCACAATATTATAGAATATCGAAATTTCTAGCAAATCTCTATAACATAAACTTGGATCATGGGTGGGAGGAGAATTGGGAACCTACTTGATCTGTAAGGAGAGTGAAAATTCTTCTTTGGTAATCATATAGTTCCAAAGGTAGTTGGGAAAACCAAACCAAAGAATCTGAGGTTACAATCTCGTATACGAACTTAACCGAGACTGGTTAACATGCTCCAAAAGCAACTCGTATGAGGCTAAATTCTTTCAACATGAATAGCGAATAGAAGTTCAAGGAAAGGATAAGAACCTACTTGATCTGAAAGAGAACAAAAGTTCTTCTTCTTCTTCTTAGTATAGAGATCAACACAGCAACAAGATGAGGAAGTAAGAAGACTGCTGAAATAGGGACTTCGGCAGCTACACCTCCAGCAAAATGGCCTTAACGCATACAGCCCCAACAGAAAATTCACCAACACTAGGCTTGTAACCACAGCTACAGTAGGACTAGGATGAACATAAGTGTTGGAAATGTATACGTGGGGTTGGGAGGTTTATATAAGCTCTCAATTTCCCTTGCAAATTGGGCACGTTGGCCATGGACGTGTCATGGTGTAAACCCCCTTAAACCATGTGAGGCCACCTATCTCATGCAACAAACTCTTTGGTTACACGCAAGTAACCTTAATGATAGCCCAACCCCTTGGCTAAGCCTTATCCTAATGTGTGTTGGCTTTTCCTAAGCCTTACACGTAAGCATTTGAAATTCCCAAAAAAATCCTTGCCGTAAATAGCCCATAAATCAGCTGGGCCAAGATCTTCATGCTTAGGTGTCCTAATGATATCGTTTAACTTGAAATTTCAACCATAGCCTAATAGAAAGGTTTTACAAATTGTCATGATTTTTTTTAATTGTTAGAATTTATTTTACACTGGGTGAACAATCGCCACAAAAATAGTTGCGTCGACTTAATCTCAAAATATGTGCGTCAAAAATTCCGAATAATTACATTTTTAATATCTTTACAATTTTCTAAGAATTATGGTGTTCTCAGATTTTATTTTCGTTATAGTTTTTCGGTGTCGCCCTGTCGGGGTGCGCACGACCGAAAGTAGTACCTGGGTATGATAGTGTCTTAAACATACCCTTAATCCTAAATATCACAATTTAAACCTAATCGGTTTGCATAAACAAGAATTTCTAAGCAAATCATGGTATTAAAAATTTGAGGGTATTACAGAAAGAGCATCGAGTCTAGTTGCATATGCATCTATTTTCCCCAATTTTTATGAACCATACTAGTCATATTAAGCGTTTTCTATGAGTCGTGCCTGATTAGAGCGTTTCATGTTCTTACTGTGTTTTACGCAATCCGAGACCAACTTGGGTCAAACCAAAATCTTAGTTCTCTTCTACTCATGGTCCTCAACACTTTTTATGTTCAAAGTTTTATCCAAAGGCCTTTGTATTTTGAGTTATAGGTCAATCATAAGGAATTGCACTATTTTCTTCGTTTTCGGGCAAGATTCAAGGACGCGACCACTCCAGTCGTCGCGTTCCTCACTGTAAGAATGCGACGTACAAGACCGTCGTGTTTCTCTAAAAGGTGACAGAACCCCCCATCACATTACATGTTTGACTTGAATGTTCTGACACATTAACTATGTGTTGCATAGGTTTCAGCACCCTTCAAGAATGCGACCCGCTATGCCGTCGCAATTTGACTATTTTTTCCACCCTCATTTTATGTACTATTTTTATATCTGGATTTTGAAAACATCTCCTAAATGCGACATATCGAGACATCGCGATTCGGAGTCATTACGACCCGTTGACTGTCGCGATATGAAGGCGACAGACAGGGCCGTCACATTTTAAATGTCATAGCGACATATCAGATTTTCGCGATAAGAAGGTGACAGACCAGACCATCGTGATTTAGTGATTTCACTCAGATCCGTATTTTGACTGTGTACAGTATTTTGAATTGCTCCGTCTGAACCCATTGCGATTTAAAGGCCAACCCGAGACTGTTTTCTTTAGTTGTACAGTCAACCATGTGCATGTCTTACTATTACATCATGTCGTTTAGTTATTCAATGGCCTAAAAGCTATCACCTACATGAAAGCTATAAGAATATGAATCTCTATTCTAACTGATCATAATGATTGCTTGATTCCATCTACCATGAGAATGTTATGTGCTATGTTCTTACTCTATCTTGATGATAATTGAAAGTGCAACATGTTAAAAGTACCAAACTCATGTAGTAATCTTAATTGCTTATACCATGTCATGCCTTCTTGTTAAAAGCTTTTTGTCTTGTTTTAAACCGATGGATTGTGATATTGAGACACGTTCTACACAACACATTGCACTTATAGGCAGCCCTCTCTTGGGGAATTGGAAACTCTCGGCCGGTCATTCCGTATCGGCAACTAGTGACCTTTTCTCTAAGACCTCCATAATTCTCCGTACTCCATGGATTCCCTCATAGAGACCGAGTTGGTTGTACCATTGAAGTTCTCAGAAGATAGGAAGCACCTCTGTTCTTATTTACTTCTCGTGAGAGTGATTTTATTACATTGAAACCAAGCCACTTAGTGTAAAGATTGAACTATTGAAATTAAGCTATTATGCTGCCAAAATTTACTCCGGATCATGTCCACTTGCCTTGTTCCTTATAATCATTGACATGATCTTTAGTTCATAATTGTCCATTGCTTGAAAATCATGTTGGCCATAATGAATGAATGGAATTACCATAAATTATTGGAACTTCGGTTCATAACTATGCATGTGCAAAAAAAGGCCTAGTTTGGTCCTGGGAGGAGCACTCAAAATACATATAATCGCGAGAGTATATGATCAATTGAGGTGTCTGGCAATCACCTAATTGAATGCAAGATTGATCTGGGTAATTTTCACATTGTTATTGAATGATTGATTGATTGATTGATTGAACTGTTATATGGGAAATGGCCAAATCTATTGTACATGTCCTCATTATTGAATCCAATATGTCATTGTCCATTGGAATTCTAAGGAATTCAACTTGAGATATCCATTGTACATGCTATAGATTATTGAATCTCTTATATTTGACAAATGATCATACTATCATCCATCCCATTATCAATTGTTCCTTCTTACAAGATGAATGTCACTGGACTCTGTTTACTGAATCATTTCCGTACATGTTATTCTTGGAATTGTCCATATCGTTATCATGATCGATTGCTATGAGTACTGCATGCTAGTATCTTGCCTAATAAATTGTTAATTCATGTAAAGCGTACCCGCACCATAAGATATAAATCCTACTAGGCGTTAGTGTGCTCACACCTGCTTTCCATAACATTTCAGGAGATGACTATGAGGACATAGAGCATGATGGGACTGGGGAAAAGTGATGAGCTTCTCAGAGTATTCCCATCGATATATCCAGAAGCCAGCATGTTAGAGTTCATAGAGTCTGTAATACCAAGTTATTTCATTGTGTCATTATACTTTGAAATACAATAATGGGCCCTATGTTTGGCTCTGATTATTAAAAGTTGTAGTTTGATTTGATGGAAATGAAATAAAGAATTATTTGGTTGGTACAATTTTTGTCTTAACTTTTTTGTTGTACTTAAATGTCACTCTGAATTACTTGACTGTGATACTTGTACTTGTATCGCTCATGCTCTCGATATTTATTTCCGTTGCTAAATTTCGGGGCATGACAGCCTATGAGTTACTAGAACTCTTACATACCAATGTATATGGACCTATGTCCACACATGCTAGAGGAGGATACTCCTACTTCATTACATTCATAATGACCTCTCGAGATTTGGACATGGGTACTTAATGAAGTATAAGTCTAAAGCTTTTGAGAAATTCAGAGAATACAGAAATAAGTGAAGAAGCAAACTAGAAAGAGTATCAAGACTCTTCGATAAGAACGGGGAGGGGAATACTTTAGTACAGAATTCACCCAATTCCTCAAGGACCATGGGATATTATCCCAATAGACTCCTCCTCATACACTGTCACGTCCTAATAAATGACTATTATTGGAAATGACAGAAAATAAACTTAAGAAATAAAACTTATATTTTCATACATCTAACATTGTCATAGCGAAGCTTAAATACATAATACTCCTCATTAGTGTCCATATGAGGAGTAAGAAAAAAAAACTTAAATATACTCTAGCTAAATTGCAGAATTAAAGGAAAAGTTGGTTGGACACCGAAGACTATTGTTGTCCTCTCAGCACACCCCCTTAAGTACTAGCTCATCTTGAACACCTAAAAAAGTAAATTTCATGATCTAACTAGCCCAGTAGGATTCATTCTTATAATCAAAAGGATTAAAATAATCAAAGAGTAGGGCAAGTAACTTAATATTAGCACTGCTGAATCATCAAGAATGATTGAATAATCATGTCAAATAGGTAACATTTGTAGAATCGAAGTACTGAATTAAATTTGCACGGACAAGAACTCAGGATAATAATCACTTTTTGGTTCAAGTACATATCCAACTCATGATATAATAAGATGATGACCAATCAAGAATGTATGATGCAATGCCAAACATTCACAGATCCTTATCGTTTCGTACGTCCACTAAACGAATTCGGGTGCTCCTCTCGGGACTGGACCAGCCCCACTTGCACAGGCACATATCTCAATTGAGTCCAAAGACCCAACAAATTGTCATCACAAGTCATTTATATTCAGATGTGGTACACAAGTACTCAAGTTCACTCATAGAACAATGGTTCAGGATTCATTGCCAAAGTTTACAAAAGGTTGTAGACATGTAGGAATCAAATATACTTGGGGTGCTCAAGAACAATCCTAATGGAATATGGTTGATAATTGAATCATCCTTCTCAGTGATACAGCAGTTGGAAACCAAGAAAATAAGGAAAAGAACTTGTTTGGCTAATAACATGGTGAGTCATTTCGGGATGGACAGAAAAGGTCTTGGATAGCATAGTAGGACAGTGTATGTCGACAGCCAGAGAGTGGCTGTCGACAGCCACTGTCCTTCCAGAACCAGATTCTGGAGTCTGGGCCTTGTCTGACGATAGACCAAGGAAGGCTATCGACAGTGAAAGCTATCTATTGACAGGTGAGGTTATCTGTTACATACACTGGTGTTTTCTGCATTTTTGGGTTATGAAAGCGGATATCTGTCGACAGATGGGTTCTATCTGTTGACAATCGTGGGTTAAACTTTCAGAAATAATTGGACAACATCTTAGAATACTCATCTAAGTATTCCTATGATTCTAAGCATGGTTAGCAACACCTATGGGTCTGATCTACACTTCTAAACATCACTTTACATGAAGGAAATAGTAGCATAATGGAAGTACACTTTTCACAACACAGTGGTATGAAACTGAAAGCTTATAGGAGAAAGCTCTGAAAACATAACTACTCCTTCATGTCAATCCTTTTCAAGATTGAAACAAGATTCATACCAATACATTAGCTACATCTAAAGACAGGAGTATCATTCAAGAGGTATGAACTCAATAGAAAAGAAGTATCCAAGGAAGCTTTACTAAACCTCATGTCATCGTAAGATCAAAGTAGATGCTTGAACTCTAAGATTCTAAAAGAAGGAGAAGCAAGAGGAGAATCTTACCTAACTTAGGAAGATGAAGATCTTTCTTCTCCTCAACGAAGGGGATCAATAGTAGCAAGAAGAAGGAAACATGGCATACAATGGAAGAAGTAGCAGCAACAGCAGCTACAACAAATGTTTTTTAGCAGCTACAGGAACATAGCAGCAGCAGCAGCTATGGCAAAGCAGCAACAGTAGCCTCAACAGATCAAGTGTAAAATCCCTCATGATGTTTTAAGGGAGCTTATATAAGCTCCCAGGTTCCATGCATGTATGGCACGTAGCCATACATGTGGAACCGTAAAAACCCACTTTCTCACCCAAGGCCACGTTTACCATGCAATTCCCATAGCTTAGCCACGTTAACCATTGGGTTTCACCCCACTCACACGTATTAGGATATGTGTAGGCCACTTACCCAAGGTGCAATGAGGCTTACGTAGCCCATAATACGTAAGCAAATTAATCAAGAAAATGGGTTACGTAAATAGGTAAAATTCAGCTAGTCCTTTTGTCCCTACATTCTTGTATCCAAATGGTGACCAATTAAGTTGAAATTTCAAACATAAGCTAATTGTAAGGTTTTACTAATTATGGTGATTTAGTTTAATTTTTAGAATTAATTTTTTGACCCAGTAAAAATTGCCCGAAAAATCATTACGTCAACTTAATCTTGAAATCCGTACATCAATAATTCTGGATAATTACATTTCTAGTATCAGCACATTTTTTGGAAATTGTGGTGTTTCCGGATTTAAATTTCGTTACAAAATTCCAATGCGCCCTTTCGGAGTGCGCACCTCTAAGTACGACATTAGGATTGTATTTATTAATATAAATTAATCCTAAATTAAAGTTAATTACATCCCATGCAAATGATTATGTTTTCCAACCATAATCATCACATTTATCTAATTTTTTTTCAACAAATAAAATTTGGGGTGTTACAACTCTCCCCCACTAAAGAAAATTTAGTCCTACAAATTTAACAAATATGAATTTAATGACAAGTGCTACTAACCTGTAACAATTTTGGATACTTGGTTTTCATAGCATCTTCCAATTCCCATATTGCTTCTTCTTGTCCTCGCTTATTCCATTGGATCTTTAGTAACGGAACTTCTGTTCCGAGTTGCTTGATCTTTCGGTCGAGGATTTGCACAGATCTTTCTTCATATGCCAAGTTTCCTTGTACATCCAGATTCTGATATTTAATAACATGTTCTGGATCATAAACATATTTTCGTAACATTAACACATGGAAGATGTCATGAACATTGGACAATTGAGGTGGAAGTGCTAATTGTTACGTCATTTCCCCAACTCTTCTTAGCATCTCGAATGGTCCAATGTATCTTGGTCTCAACTTCCCTTTAATTCCAAATCTCTTGATTCCTCTTCGGGGTGACACTTTAAGAAACACATGATCTCCTTGTTGAAATTCCAAATCTCTTCTTCATCGATCAGCATAACTTTTTTGTCGATCTTGAGCTGCTTCATTCGATCCTGCATCAACTTTATAATCTCTATAGTTTCTTGTATCATTTCATGTCCAAGAATGTGTGATTCCTTCAATTCAATCCAACATAGTGGAGATCTGCACTGTCGGCCATATAAAGCTTCAAATGGTGCCATTTGAATCGTAGATTGATAGTTGTTGTTATAAACAAATTCCATGATTGATAAATGTTTACTCCAATCATTTCCAAATTCTAGAACGCAGGCACGACACATATCCTCAATAATTTGATTTACTCGTTCTATTTGTCCATTAGTTTGAGGATGAAATGTTGTACTAAACTTCAGCTTAGTTCCCATGCATCTTGTAGTTCTCTCCAAAATGTGAAGTGAATCTTGCATCTCTGTCAGAAATGATATCTTTTGGAATTCCATGCAGTCGAACAACTTCCTTTAAGTACAGAGCTGCTAATATATTAACAGACCATTTCGTCTGATAGCCAAGAAATGAGCTGACTTTGTGAGTCGATCAATTATTACCTACATTGCATCGATCCACTACGTGTTCTAGGTAATCCCACAATAAAATCCATACCAACACTGTCCCATTTCCACTCTGGTACCTCAAGAGGTTTTAACCTCCCTGCGGGTTTCTGGTGTTCGGCCTTGATTTTCCTACACGTTAAGCATCTAGCTATGAAATCCATAATGTCTTTCTTCATGTTACACCACCAGAAATTTTTCTTTAAATCATAGTACATCTTGATGGCTCCCGGATGGATAGTATAATGTGCCCGATGAGCTCCTCTAATATTTATTTCTTGATTTCTGAATTATCCGGTATACACAACCTATTTCAGAATCGAAGATTTCCATGAGCATCTTCATTAAAATTAGGTTTGGAATTCAGTCTTTCTCTGATTTCTATCAATGTGGGGTCATTGTCCTGTTGTTCACCATTTGTCTCAACAGTTCAGATTGCACTTGCAGGTTATTAATCATAACCCTATCTTTTTGTGGTTCAGCTTTCAGACTCAACGTAGAGAATTCTTCTAAAAGTTTCCATTCCTTGACTTGCAGATGAAATATTTTACCATGGGATTCCTATTGAGAGCATTAGCTACAGTATTGCCTCTTCTAGGATGGTACTCAATCTTAAAATAATCCTTTATATATTCCCCATCTCTTTGTCTCATGTTCAGTTCCTTCTATGAAAATAGATACTTTAAACTTTTGTGATCGGAGTACACTATGAATTGATTATCATACAAGTAGTGTCTCTAGAGCTTAAAAGCAAAATTACCGCTGCTAATTCCAAATCATGTACTAGATAATTTTTCTCATGATTCTTTAGTTGTCTAAACGCATAGGCAATAACTTTTCCTTCTTGCATCAATACACATCCTAATCCAATATTTGATGCATCAGTGAAAACTTCAAATGTTTTTCCTTCTACTGGAAAGGCTAAAACTGGTGCGGATGATAAACATTCCTTCAATCTATGAAATGCTTACTCACAACTCTCATTCCATTCAAATGTAGTTCCCTTCCGAGTTAATTGTGTAAGAGGTGAAGTAATCCTGGAAAAATCTTTAACAACCGCCGATAATAGCTAGCCATACCCAGAAAACTTCTAATTTCAGTAATGTTCTTAGGTTGTTCCCACTTCTGAATAGCTTCAACTTTAGAGGAATCTACTAACAATCTCTCTCTAGAAATAACATGTCCTAAGAACGTTACTTATTCCAACAGAATTCACATTTACTAAACTTTGCATATAACTTATGATCTCGTAGTAATTGTAAAGTAATATGTAAATGTGCTTCATGTTCTTCCATACTCTTAGAATAAATCAATATGTCATCAATGAATACAACTACAAACTGATCCAATATGATCTGAATACATCATTCATCAAATGCATAAGGCAATAGGTGCATTGGTCAATCCAAACGGCATTACAACAAACTCATATGTTCATATCTACTTCGAAAAGTTGTCTTGTGAATATCCTCTTCTTGAATTCTCATTGATGATACCCAGATCTAAGATCAATCTTTGAAAAATATTGAGCTCTAGACAATTGATCAAATAAATCATCAATTCTAGGGAGTGGTATTTATTTTTAGTTGTTAACTTATTCAATTGTCTATAGCCTATGCATAGCGCATAGTCCCATCCTTCTTCTTAACAAACAGTACTGGAGCACCCCAAGGAGATGTACTGGGTCTAATGAATCCTTTCTCCATTAGTTCCATTAGCTGCCTTTTTAATTCTTTCAATTCCTCCATTGACATTTGATAAGCATTCTTGAAATTGGTGTGGCTCTTGGAACCAATTCAATTGAAAATTTTACTTCTCTACTAGTTGGTAAACCAGGTAGTTCCTCCAGAAATACATCAGAAATTCTTTTACTATCGGAATATCCTTCAACCCTGTAGTATTCTGATTTATTAATGTCACAGAAACCAATATCCCTGACACCCTTTTTGTACCAACTTGCATGCTTTAACTGTCGAGATTATGGTATACTTCTTACATGAGGTTTATCAAAAGTCATGGAGTAACCTCCTTACCCAGAAAGGTTACTTGCTTAAATGACAATCTAAATTTGCTTGATGTTTAGATAACCAATCTGCCCCAAGGATTACATTGTAATCCCACATCTCAAGGCATATCAAATCACCCGAAAAATTATGTTCTTTAATTAGAATTTGACTGGCAAGGTAATATTCTTTAAGTCTCTTACCCTCGCTAAAAGGAGTTGCTAGCTCCAACTGGATAGGTAGTGGAACTGATTGTATTCCTAAGGATCTAGCAAACTCAAAACTGATAAAAGAATGTGTAGCTCCTAAATCAAATAAAGCATATGTAGATTTTGAGTTTACTAAAAGTGTACCTTCAATAATCCACCCTCTTGCGGAGATTCAGGTTCCACTTCTTGAATAGCTTGTAGACGTCCTCGTTTGGCTCGGGGATTCTGAGTTGCGAGTGCATTCTTTATCATAGGACACTCTGGAATCCGATGTTGATTGCTTCCACATCGAAGGCAAGCCCCCAACCTACGCCAACAATTCTTAGTCTTATGTCCACTGATATGGCAATGTCGACAAACGTCCTTATTCCCAACTAGAGCTTTTCCTGCTTTCTTAGTGGATTGCTGTACTTTCGGGCATTTCCCATCTCAAACTTCCTTTTACGGTCAAAAGAAATTTCTCTAGACTTTCCTCTAATCTTTTCCACTATTTCATTAGCAGCTTCTAAAGCCAAGGCCCTTTTATCCATTTCAGAATAGGTGGTAATTAAATGAGGTGTTAGCTGCGTAATGAAGTTTGGATGTAATCCACTCATAAACCTTTTTGCCTTCAACTTCTCTGTGGCTATTAGATGAGGATCATACTTAGATAGTCGGGCGAACTGTGCCTTACTCCGACACCGTCATTCTGAGTTGCTTTAAATTAGCAAACTCATTAGCCTTCCTCTCCTGGACTACCTCGGAGAAATACTGATCATTGAACAATTTCATAAAACCTAACTGATTTGGGTTCTCTAAAGTAGACTCTATAGTTTACCACCACGCTCGGGCATCACGATCCAACTGGAACGTTGCTAGACAATCTTATCATCTTCTGCACATCGAATCACCTTAAAAATTCTCCCAATATCCTTTAACCATTTTTCGCCTCATCCAGATCCATGCTACCTGCAAATCTTGGAGGATCTAGACTTCGGAAATCCTTAAACAGATTTGTTCCATTATGGGTGTTGTTCTTAGCCACCGTTCTCATCACTTGTGTCAAATCATGCATTGAGCTTTCCATTTTCTTCTAATTTGCATCACTTCCGTCCATGATTATTTGAGAAAATATCTGAGACATCCAACAATTCATACATTAATATCATCACCCAAACCATCTCTCATTCATCACATACAGATTTTCTATCATCACATAACATACATACTTTTCATTAACCAGCGAAAATAGTTACATTACCATCTACATTCTTGTTCTAATAAGCCGAAAATAGTTACAACATTATCACCACATCCTAAACCTCTCATTATACATTTACATAGAAAGCAATATATACAACCCACTATTAGCAAAAGGAAAGGTTACAAAAGTAAGTTCTAGTTTCCTAGCTTGCTTCAGGTTTGTGTGGCAGATTCCACGGACGACTGCTGATCACCCCCAGGCCCATGATACAGCTCCCTTGCTGCTTCAGACAGTACCTCCCAATATCCTTCAACTTGATGGAGCAGCATATCTTGTCCTAACTTCAGACTATCTAGATTACACATTATTTGGGTCATAGCCTCCAAGGAAGCACGGGGATTTCCTGCCAGGAATGCGTCAGCAGTCAGCTTCAACACTTCCTCCTTATTTTCACATGCACTTCCCTTTGGGCCTGAGCATATAACTCCACATCCTGTCAGAGTAATTCCATTGCAGACACAAGCCGTTCCTGAGCATTCATATCCATTCTGTAGCAAACAACAAATTAAGTATATACACATACATAAAATCACTATTACTTTCATAACTAATCCCAGGTTTCTACCCCAACTCACTGGTCATCCCTAGGTTTACGGAACTAAGTCCTCTGATACAAATTATTTGTCACGTCCTAATAAATGACTATTTATTAGAAATGACAGAAAACAAACTTAAGAAATAAGACTTATATTTTTATACATCTAACATTGTCATAGCGGAAGCTTAAATACATAATACTCCTCATTACTATCCATATGAGGAGTAAGAAAAAGAAAACTTAAATATACTCCAGCTCTAACTAGAGTATTAAAGGAAAAGTTGGTTGGACACTGAAGACTGGTTGTCCCCGCTCAGCACACCCCCTTAAGTACTAGGCTTACCTTGATCACCTGAAAAAGTAAGATTTCATGAGCTAACTAACCCAGTAAGATTCATTCTTATAATCAAAATGATAAAATAATCAAAGAGTAGGGCAAGTAACTTAATTGATAGCACTGTTGAATCATCAAGTTGATTGAATAATCATGTCAAATAGGTAACATTTTAGAACCGAAGTATTGAATTAAATTTGCACGGACAAGAACTAAGGATAACAATCACTTTCTGGTTCAAGTACATATCCAACTCACGATATAATAAAATGATGACCAATCAAGAATGTATGATGCAATGCCAAACATCCACGATCCTTTATCGTTCCGTACGGCCACTAAATGAATTCGGGTGCTCCTTCCGGGACTGGACCAGCCCCACTTGCACAGACATATATCTCAATTGAGTCCAAAGCCCCACAAATTGTCATCACAAGTCATTTATATTCAAATGTGGTACACAAGTACTCAAGTTCACTCATAGAACGAAGGTTCAAGATTCATTGCCAAAGTTTATAGAAGGTTGTAGACATGTAGGAATCAAATATACTTGGGGTGCTCAAGAACAGTCCATAATGGAATATGGTTGACAATTGAATGATCCTTCTCAGTGCTATAGTAGTTGGAAACCAAGAAAATAAGAAAAAAAACTTGTTTGGCTAATAACATGGTGAGTCATCTCAGGATTGGACAAGAAAAGGTCCTGATAGCATAGCCGCAATGTATGTCGACAGCCAGAGAGTGGCTGTCGACAGCCACTGTCCTTCCAGAACCAGATTCTGGAGTCTGGGCCCTCTGTCGATAGACCAAGGAAGGTTGTCGACAGGTGAAAGCTATCTGTCGACAGGTGAAGGTTATCTGTCGACATACACTGGTGTTTCTACATTTTTGGGTTCTGGAAGTAGGATATCTATCGACAGATGGGTTCTATCTGTCGACAGTCGTGTGTTAAACTTCCAGAAAAAATTGTACAACATCTCAGAATACTCATCTAAGTATTCCTATGATTCTAAGCATGGTTAGCACACCTAATGGGTCTGATCTACATTTCTAAACATCACTTTACATGAAGGAAATAGTAGCACAATGAAAGTACACTTTTCACAACACAATGGTATGAAACTGAAAGGTGAGAAAGCTCTATAAAAACATAACTACTCCTTCACGTCAATCATTTTCAAGACTGAAACAAGATTCATACAATACATTTAGCTACATCTAAAGACATGAGTATCATTAAAGAGGTATGAACTCAATAGAAAAGAAGTATCCAAGGAAGCTTTACTAAACCTCATGTCATCGTGAGATCAAAGTAGATGCTTGAACTCCGAGATTCTAAAAGAAGAAGAAGGAAGAGGAGAATCCTACCCGACTTAGGAAGATGAAGGTCTTCTCTTCTCCTCAACGAAGGGGATCAACAGCAGCAGGAAGAAGGAAACTTGTAGGTACAATGGAAGAAGTAGCAGCGACAGTAGCTACAACAGAATTGTTCAGCAGCTATAGGAACACAGCAGTAGCAGCTACGGAAAAGCAGCAATAGCAGCCTCATAGATCAAGTGGGTAAAAGCCCTCACGATGGTTTTCTCTCAGGTTCCATGCATGTATGGAAAGTAGCAATACATGTGGAACCGTAAAAACCCACTTTCTCACCCAAGGCCACGTTACCATGCAATTCCCATAGCTTAGCCACGTTAACCATGGGGTTTTACCCCCCTCACATGTATTAGGATACGTGTATGCCACTTACCCAAGGTGCAATGAGCCTTACGTAGCCCATAATACTAAGCAAAGATTAATCAAAAAATGGGTTACATAAATAGGTAAAAATTTAGCTGGTCCTTTTGTCCCTACATTCTTATATCCAAATGGTGACCAATTAAGTTGAAATTTCAAACATAATCTAATTGGAGTTTTCACTAATTATGGTGATTTTTAGTTTAAATTTTAGAATTAATTTTTTTGCCCAGCAAAATTTGCCTGAAAAATCATTACGTCGACTTAATCTTGAAATCCGCACGTCAATAATTTCGGATATTTACATTTCTAGTATCAGCAGATTTTTCTAGAAATTATGGTGTTTTTAGATTAAATTTCGTTACAGAATTTTGGTGTTGCCCTGTCGGAGTGTGCACCTTTGAGTACGACACTAGGATTATATTTATTAATATAAATTAATCCTAAATTAAAGTTAATTACATCCATGCAAATGATTGTGTTTGCCAACCACAATCATCCATTTATCTAAATTTTTTTTTCAACAAATAAAATATTGGGGTGTTACATAGACCTTAGCTCAATGGTGTATCAAAAAGGAGGAATCGCACGTTGTTAGACATGGTGCGGTCCAATGAGTTTTACTGACCTCTCCATCTCATTATGGGGATATGTCCTAGAGATCGCAGCTTACCTTTTGAACAGAGTTCTGACTAAGACAGTCGTGTCCACTCCATATGGATATGGAAAGTGAAGAAGCCCGATCTTAAAACTGGTAATGTCACGCCCCGACGCGGAATATCGTAACGCGAGGCAGTTGCAAGTAAACGGGTACAGAGCAATTACTAGACATCAAACCATTGCACATTGAATAATACTAAAGCAATTTCATTTCATTAATAATCTTTCAAATGTCTAGTTATAACCACTAATATTAGAGCCATTCTATAGGGCCCAATTACATTGAAATAAAGTAAATGACTAAACTAAGACTCTAAACTATAATAGTACTAGGATGCTAATAGCAAGGCTTTCCAAATATAGACTTTCAAAAAATAGCACAAGTGTCGGGAATAGCACAAAAATAGTAGGATGGCCATAGCACAATAGCACAAAATATAGCAATAGCACAACGAGTATAGCATAGCACTTTGTTGTCAATAGACAACGAGAGAATATAGCACTTTTTTATTGTCATTAGATTAATCTAGATAGCATGGCACTTGGATGTAATGCCGACATCCTGATCATTTAACTACCATGGGAAAATGACACTTTCGGCGCTCTCCCCAGGACCAAATCGGGCCCCATTGCGCATGCATTGGTTATATTGTTTCTCTTTAGACAATCAGTCAATGGACAATATAGAGTACCAAGAAATAGATGAGAGCACTAGATGAATAGACGAGATAGCAGAGTGAACGTGAATAGATGAGCGAGTAGAGTATAGATGAGAGCTAGTGAACATTGCACGTGACACGTCGAGTAAACAGACGATAGTAGCAATTGCGCAACACGCGCACTCAGTGTTGGCAGTCAGGTGGAAGTCACAACCCTACCACTGGCCATGTTAAGCACAGGTCCAGAGGTCCGGCGTGATTCAAGATGAGAGTGAACTTCTAATGGCCGTTTGGATCGTATTGATCCCTAAAGGGTGTAATAGGTGTTAGGGTACAACCGACTCGTCGACCATGTGAGAATCCATGGACAGAGGAGACTTACGGAGGCCTTGAACAAAGACTCACTAGTCCGGAAGAAGGAGTATCCATCGGAGAGTTTGTCCAAGTCAAGAAAGTGTGTATATAACAAGTGCTCGATATTCTAGAGGAATTCAAGAACAGTGGAGCATTGAGATCGGTGTTCCAAAACAACGCGAGGATCAAATACAAGTTCATTTATAAATAAGGCAATCTAATTGCATAAATTACCAGATATATTATGTAACATGTTCAGTCCAATTTAGCCATATTTGGATGGTTCAAAGTGTGTGCACATGTGACAAGAAATCATAGACATAAAAAGGTCATGTGATTAACTTTTATTAATTTAGAATACCTTCAATATGTACCGCTTCGTTTTTCTAAAATTAAGACAGTTAACAAGACCTGGGATTACTGCAGAACAGCAAGACTTGCAAAAATGTGAGTTTTCACGCAAAATTCCTGAGATCGCGACAGACCCTTGTACGGGTCGTGACAGGAACTGAACAGATCGTGACAGGGTTCAGTACAGATCGCGACAGGTCGGGCAGGACAGGCGCTCGGATCGCGACAGGGGCATGAAGGGAAAGCGACAGGTTCTGGCAGACCGGGCAGCAGATCGTGACGACAGGTCTGTCGCGATCTGATCGCGACAGAGGTATTGTCGCGACGGCCGTGTGAACGCGGCCTATCGGGTCGTCGCGTTCACAGGGTCCATGCCAGAGTTTGACATGGAAGGGACAGAGCCTTGGATTGCGGACTAGACCCTCTTTATTTTGACACAGGGTTGTTCTAAAATTAAGGACAAATAGTACAGTTCATGAAAATTTGTCAAACTAGTTTTAAACAAATCCAGACATATATGGGTACTTCCAGTAAATCAGAATCTGGAATCAACGAAAGTTTCAGCATGGTTTAATAAAAAGTATTCATGACAAACATAGAACAAGGTATAGTTGGGATCAACGATTTAATTTGCATGATAGGATGGATGGAAATTAGAGCTTTTAGGGGCAAAATAAACCTAACATCCATCAAAATCTCCAATAAAAATTTCATGGCATGAGATCAAGTGTAGAAGGAGAACAAGATTTTATAAGGGGTTCGGGGTCAAGATAAGTGCCAAACTTCAAAAATCAAGAAGTAAATATTGACTCAATGATAAATCATGAAACTTGAGGGTATTGTTTCTGATGAATGGGACAACCTACAGACAAATGTTTAAGATTTATGCTTGTGAGAATGCCTACCTTTGATCATTTTCCTCTTCTAGGGTTAAGACTTGAAGAACTGGGGTTGAGGGCTTGAGAACTCCTTTCTCCCACGAGATCTCCTCCTCTTGGCCTCTCCTCCTGGTCCAGCAACCTCTTGGCACGAGCTAGGGCAAGCCATGAGAGTTTAAGAGAAGTATTTAAGCTTCTCCTCATCCCTTTCCTAGTTTAAGTCTAATTCCTATTATTCCGAGTTTTCCTATTTCCTACCTTCCTTCTAAGCATTCCACTTCCTGTTTGGGTTGGGAAGTGAGCCAAATTCATGGCCAATCAATTAGGGTAGGTTTAGGATTCCAAATCTAACTCTATTTGCTTATTAATATATTAAATTCTCTTTTCTAATTAGTTAATAATTATTAAGTTGCGAATTAGGATATTTCCCATCATTCTCTTTTTCTATAATTCAATTTTGGCCCACTAATTTCCAATGGGTTCATTTAGTAAAGCCCATCACTTGTTTTCATTTAATGGGTTTTATTTATTCACTTTTCTTTGATTTTCTAATTAATTTAATTAGTTTTCTCTTATTTGATTTTCCATTATCATGATTTTATATTTTTAATTTTTAATTTTCCCAAAAAATTCAGGTTGCTACATCCTCCCCCTCTTAAAAGAATTTGGTCCCCAAATTCATATGATCATAAGGAGGAATGTCTTATCGAAAAGATCGAGGTAGTTTCATCTGATGACTCCTTCCGTTCCCATGTGGCTTCTTCCACTCCGCGGTTATTCCATAAGACTTTAACCATGTGGATGGGACGGTTCCTGAGCTGTTGAACCTTCCGTTCCAATATCTTGATTGTCTTCTCTTCGTACATCACATCTTTGTTCAATACCAACTTCTCGTGGCGGATGATGTGTAGGGTCATAGACATACTTCCTGAGCATGGAGACATGGAACACATTGTGTACACATGCCAGATCTGGTGGCAATGCCAGTCGGTATGCAACCTCACCAATCCTTTCGAGCACTCAAAAGGACCGATGAATCTAGAGCTGAGCTTCCCTTTACACCGAATCTTTGAATGCCACGTAGGTGACACTTTTAGAAATACATGATCACCCAGTTGAAATTCCAGATCTCACCTCCTTTTGTCGGCGTAGCTCTTCTGCATGGATTGAGCAATCTTGAGCCGGTCTCTAATTACCTGAATGTCTCTTGTGGTATTCTGTGCCATCTCTGGGCCTAGCCATTGTTGTTCTCCAACCTCATTCTAGCATGCAGGTGATCTACAGTTTCTTCCGTAGAGTGCTTCGAACGGCGCCATTTTATTGCTTGCCTAATAACTGTTGTTATAGGCAAACTCAATTAGAGGTAGGTGCTCGTTCCATAACCTTGGAAATCTATAGTGCAGGCTCTTAACATGTCTTCAACAATTTGTTGGTTCTTTTAGTTTATCCATCAGTTTGTGGATGGAATGCGGTACTAAAGTTGAGTTTAGTACCAAGTGCACCTTGTAGTCCTTTCCAAAAATGAGATGTGAATTCAGATCTCGATTCGAGACTATGGATGATGGTACTCCATGAAGTCTTACAATTTCCTTGACATATAAGGCAGCTAGTACTTCTACTGACCACTTACTCTTTATAGCAAGGAGGTGAGCGGATTTGGTTAGCTGGTCAACAATGACCCTATGGCATCGAGTCCACCACGGTCTTGGGTAACCCCATGATGAAGTCCATGCCAATGCTTTCCCATTTCCATTCTGGGATATCTAACGGTCTGAGCACACCAGTAGGGCGCATGTGCTCCCTTTCACTTGTTTTGCGTAAGGCAGTGAGCGCATGTTCAGCTACCTCTCTCTTCATGTTCGGCCACCAAAATGTTCTCTTCATATCTTGATACATTTTGATACTCTAGGATGAATAGTGTACTTTGTCTTGTGATCTTCATCCATTAGCTTCCTCTTCAGTTCTTCATTGTCGGGACGCATGTCCTCCCTTGAAATACTAGCCTTCCATCCTCAGTCATGACAAAGTCCAGCCTTTCGGCTAGAGTTTCCTTGATGCGAACTTAGAACAGATCATTATCTTGTTGGGATTTGATCTCCTCAAGCAGATCAGATTGAATCTTGATATTGGCAACCAAGACTCGATCATCCCTATGTTCAATATTTAAGTCTAACCTTGCGAATTGTTCTAGTAGTTGCATCTCGCCAAGGACTAGACTTGAAACAGATGCCATCGGCTTCTACTAAGAGCATCAGCCACGGTTTTCCCTTGCCTGGATGGTATTGAATGTTGAAGTCGAAGTCTTTGAGGTATTCCAGCCATCTTCTCTGTCACATGTTTGAGTTCTTTCTGAGAGAATAAATACTTCAGACTTTTATGATCTGAGTAGACAACGAATTTTTCTCCATACAAGTAGTGTCTCCAGATCTTCAAGGCGAAGACCACGGCAGCCAACTCCATCATGCACGGGGTAGTTGACTTCATGAGTCTTCAGTTGTCGAGAAGAGTAGGCGATGACTTTCTCCTTTTGCATCAGTACACACCCTAGCCCAATCCTTGAGGCATCGGTGTAGATAGAGAAACCTTCTCCCTCTATTGACAGAGCGAGAACAGGTGCTGAGGTAAGACGGTCTTTAAGAGTTTGGAAACTTTTCTCACACTCTTTACTCCAGGCGTAGGGATTCTCCTTTCATGTTAGACGCGTGAGAGGAACGGCGATCTTTGAGAAGTCCTTGATGAACCGCTTGTAGTAGCCATCCAGTCCTAGGAAACTTCTGATTTCGGTGACGTTGGTTGGTCTCTGCTAGTTGAGTACAGCTTCGACTTTGGAGGTATCAACGGAGATGCCATCCTTTGAGATGACATGGCCCAAGAAGGACACTTCCTCGAGCGAATTCACACTTGCTAAGCTTTGTGTACAGTTTGTTGTCTCACAAAACTTGTAGTGCTATCTTCAAGTGTTCTTCATGCTCTTCTTTGGTCTTTGAATAAATGAGGATATCGTCGATGAAGACGACCACGAACTTGTCGAGGTAGATGATATATGATGTTCATGAGTTGCATAAAGGCTGCAGGAGCATTGGTTAGCCCAAAAGGCATAACAACGAATTCATAGTGCCCGTACCTGCTCTAGAAAGCCATCTTGAAGATATCATCCTCGTTGATCCTCATTTGGTGATAGCCAGATCGAAGATCGATCTTGGAGAAATATTGAGCTCCAGATATTTGGTCGAACAGTTCATCGACTCTGGGCAAAGGGTACTTGTTCTTGATGGTGAGTTGATTGAGTTGTCGATAGTCGATGCAGAGCCTCATCGATCCATCCTTCTTCTGACGAACAGCACAGGCGCTCCTCATGGGGAAGTACTTGGTCTGATGAACTCCTTTTCTAGTAGCTCCATCAGTTGCACCTTCAACTCCTTTAGCTCGGCAGGTGACATTCAGTCGGTTGACGTGATACCGAGGCAGCTCCAGGGATCACTCTATGGCGAAGTTGACATCTTGTTCAGAGGGAATTCTTGGCAGATCTTCAGGAACACATCAGGGTAATCCTAAACTATGTGAATGTCTTCTATCTTAGAACCCTTCTTTTCAACTACTACAGCCGCAAGGAAAGCAATGCAACCTTTCCTTATCATGTTGTGGGCTTTTATAGTAGAGACTAAAGACATCCGTCTCTTATGTCTAATCCCAGAGAATGCCAATTTAGGAAAGTCACTAAAGGTAACCTTCCCTTTCTTATAGTCGACACTTGCCCCATAAGTGGACAACCAGTCGGCTCCCAAATTACATCATAGCATTCCATGGGCATACACACCAGGTCGGCTTTTAGGTTATGGTCTCCGATCATTACATCGGCAGAGGGAAAGTATTTGTTCAATTTCTCCTTTTCCCCTAGTGGTGTTGTGACAGAGAACTCACAACCCATGGATATAGGTTTGTATTCACAGTATCAGCAAAGTTTTGAGATATAAATGAATGAGTGGCTCTGTATCAAATAAAACAAATGCTGATAATGAGAAAACTTGAAGGGTACCTTCTACCACGCCACCTTCCATAACAGGTTCCTCATCATGTAGGGCTTGCATCGGTCCTGTTTCTTAGCGCATTAGGGGCCTCTCATTCTCTTTTAGTAGTGGGCACTCGGGGATGTGGTGCTCGCGACTTCCGTAGTGCAGACATGCACCGACCTTCCTCCAGCATTCATCAGCCGTGTGACCTGACTTGTCGCAGCGTTTGCAGTTGCTTTTTGCTGGAGTGTATGGGACTATCGCCTTGGGTTTCCTTTCTTGTCTAGGACCCTCTGTGAGGTTGAGGGGATGCTTCTTGCCATTGTTTGTCCTAGAAGATGATTGACTCGAGGTCAATTCCTTCTTCACGAACTTCCCTTTGATATGGTCGGTGAAGTCCGTAGCATCTTCCAGTAGCTGAGCTTTCTTCACCATCTTGGCATAGGTCTGGATGTCGAGAGGTGCTAGTTGGGTGATGTATTGTGCTTAAGGCCGTTAAGAAACACTTAGCCTTCATTCTTTCAGTGTTCACTAGATGTGCAGCATAGAATGCCAGTCTTGAGAACTGGGCTTCATACTCGGCCACAGTCAGGCTCCTCTGTTTAAGAGCAACGAATTCCGCAGCCTTCCTTTCTTGGACACTCTCGAGAAGTACTTGGTGTTAAATGCTTCCTTGAATTCGGTCTAGTGAATTGACCGTTCTCCCTAGTAGCTTCCACTGACTCCCACCAAGCACGAGCGTCCTTCTCCAGTTGGAAAGTAGCTAGTAGCAGCTTATCCCCCGCTGCACATTGCATAACACGGAAAATTCTTTCGTTTCCTTCAGCTAGTGCTCGGCTTCATCTGGATCCATGGATCCACTGAACCTAGGCGGGTTCAGACTCTTGAAGTTACGATGCAGCTCGCCTGCACTGCCATGATTTCCGCCACCTTGGGTAGCTTGCATGATTGCACGAGTTAGTTCTTGAATGGTCTATTGCATGCCCCTCATTTGAGCACGTTCAGCAGCTATCTCGATTGCTTAGTTCCTACAAAAATAGCTTACTGTTATGATACCGATGTGAGATTTAATTCATGCGTGTGTGAGTTTATTTTAGCTAGTTACCCTTGGCTCTAACCACAACTCACATAGGTAGGATAATTGACTCTAGTCGAGGTTGGTCAACCTAGATCATCCTATACTTAAGAATAACCTAGGCTCTGATACCACAAAACTGTCACGCCCCAACGCGGAATATCGGAACGCGAGGCAGTTGCAAGTAAACGGGTACAGAGCAAGTACTAGACATCAAACCATTGCACATTGAATAATACTAAAGCAATTTCATTTCATTAATAATCTTTCAAATGTCTAGTTACAACCACTAATATCAGAGCCATTCTATAGGGCCCAATTACATTGAAATAAAGTAAAAGACTAAACTAAGACTCTATCATAGTACTAGGACGCTAGGGCACTCTTGACATCACTCCTGGTCATTCCCGTCCTCTTGAGTGTATAGTTCATCCTCGGTCTCACCTGAGAACACAACGACAAATAACGCAGGGTGAGCGATAACGCCCAGTAGGACTTAAATCTCAATAGTGAAGCAGGCTTTAAATGATTAATGTATTAAAGGCAGAGTAACTATTGATGGAGCGGGAGAGTCAAGTAAAAGATAGCATAATAGTACATGATCGAAATAGCAAGGCTTTCCAATATAGACTTTCCAAAAATAGCACAAGTGTCGGGAATAGCACAAAATAGCAGGATGGCCATAGCACAAGAGCACAAAATATAGCAATAGCACAACAAGTATAGCATAGCACTTTGTTGTCACAGACAATGAGAGAATATATCACTTTTTGATTGTCGTTAGATTAATCTAGATAGCATGGCACATGGATGTAATGATGACATCCTGATCATTTAACTCCCATGGGCAAATGGCACTTTCAGGTGCTCTCCCCAGGACCAGATCGGGCCCCATTGCGCAAGCATTGGTTATATTGTTTCTCTTTAGACAATCAGTCAATGGACAATATAGAGTACCAAGAAATAGATGAGAGTACTAGATGAATAGACGAGATAGCAGAGTGAACGTGAATAGATGTGTAACACCCCGAAAATTCGGTAATTGGAAAATTAGAAATAAATCGAAAACGATAAAATCAATATTTGTGAAATAGCAAAAATGCACGGTCATTATCATACATACAAAAACCCATTAGAAAATTTCATAAAACCACAGTTCAACTCTAAATAATACTCCTATGACCCACAGAGAAATTCGTGTAAAGGAAATCTGATGGTCCAAGTTTAAGGCGTTTTACGACGAGTGTCGTAATCAGGGAATAAGTCAGGAAATCATTATCACACATACCTAGAGGAGCCAGAAAATTAAATAAAAATCATAGATGGACTTCAAATAATATCCTCTAATGATCCATCAAGAATTTTGGGTCAATAAAAGTCATTTGGATATATTTAAGAGTTAGTGTGACTTCTTATCGTAATTAGGAATAAGTTGGACAACCCATTATAGGTGTATAAATGAGATCATAAACTAAATGAGAAATTTATGGTGGACTCCAAACAATATGAGGGATAGTCCATAAAATAAATGGGATCAATGAACAACTTATGTCACATGAACAAATTCAAGTATGAATTAGTAAATAAATAACTTCCGTATTATGGAATGAGAACTTACGTACCATTATTGTATGTGAGAAAACACATCGGAAAATTCTGTAAAATTATAAATCAACCCCAAAGATTGTCCCTAAGTGTTCCACGAAGAATTCATGCAACGAAAAATCCGATTGGCCGAGTGTACGTCACACATGACAAATTACCCGAATTAGGAAACTAAGTCAGAAAATTATTAACACGGAAAAATAACCCAACCATAAATTAAATAAACATGTTGGAGAGACTTCCAACACTATGTATTAATGACCCATTAACAATATTTGGGTCAATGGAGCACACTTGGCCCAAGGATAGAATTAGGACAGAAAATACCCAGAAATTCGTGTATGTAATTATGCAATAATTAGAGAGGGCAATTTAGGGTTAAAATTGGGTGATTAGTCATGCAAGGTAAGCCAAAACCGGATCCAACTCTAAGAGGTGGTTTCCTAAACCTTGCTACCTCCTTTGGGTGAGAGAATCTCAGATTTCTTGGAAAGTAGGGAGCAGAATTCGCACCCCTTTCTTAGTCCCGTTAGACTTGTAACTACACCCTAAATCTATAAGAACTCATCCTTAAACTCTTGGGGAAGGTTTAGCAACAAGTTGGGGTCGTTTGGAGGCAGGCTAGGGCATCAGAGAAGGAGGAGAAAGGCTGGGAACCGAAGCTTCATTCCCTTCATCCTCTGCTGCGCCCAGAACATCGACCGGTCTTAGATCTTCATAAAAGTAGGTGTTCTCCGGCCAAGATTAAATAAAACCAATACCATCATGTAGCTCTTTGAGTCTAGGTTCATTTGCACGAGGTTTGACTCAATTTCATGGAGTATACATTGTGTATTCGTAGTTTTCCCTAAGTCGCGCACAGTTAGGGCTTTTCCCGTTCTTCTTATTATGCACATGATTCAAGACCGAATTAGATCAAACTTCCTTCATGAAAGTTCTTCTACTTGTAGTCACATTCATCTTTTATGTTGGATGTTGTGTCCAAAGTCTTTTTTAGAGAGTTATAAGCATAGTAAGAGAGTCGCTGCATGATACTGCGATTTCGGGCTGCACTTAGCTTTATATTCTTCACATGTTTTCTCAGGATTCGAGACTGAATTAGATCAAACCCTCAACATAAACGTTCTTCTCCTAGTTGTGCTCGTCATGTTTTGTGTTGAACGGTTTGTCTAAATGTCATTCGTTAAAGAGTTATAAGCAGGGAAAGTAAATCACTGCATGAGATGTTTTTCGGGTTACCTTGACCTGTATGTTTTTTTTCTGGGAGGGCCACTAGTGTCGACACTACTTGATCTAGTGTCGACACACTGTCCCAAAACAGCCCAAAAGGTGTTCTGGGAAGCCTCTAGTGTCGACACTACCTGATCTAGTGTCGACACATTGTCCCGAATTGGCCCAGAAGTTTCTGGGAAGGTCTCTAGTGTCGACACTACCTGATCTAGTGTCGACACACTGTCCCATATTGGCCAGAAGGTTTTCTGGAAGCTGTCTCTAGTGTCGACACTACTTGACCAGTTTTGCATTATTTTGTCTTGTGTTTGAAGGATTGTGTCGACACCAGTAAGGGGTGTGTCGACACTACCTTTGCAAAAAAATTACATGTCTTAGGTCTGATCATTACATGATGTCTACTAGCATGTGCATGATGTTATATAGTATGCATGGACCTAAGAGGAATCAACCCATTGAAAAATGGTAATGATATGAATATGATTCTAATGGATAATTTGATTGTCCTTATGTTCATTGGATTATCTTTTGATCTTACCTATTGTCAACTGTAAGATAATAATATGATGTGAATAGGGATGAATACATGTTAGTATGGACTTGTTATTGAAGTTAATATCATGATTTGCATACGAGTTTCAGTAGTTACATGCTTTCCGGTGTTAAATTAATTATCTGTCCATATGCATACATGTTAGGAAAGCACATGTTCCACATACGATCTGTCTTTAGAAACATCCTCAAGTCAAGACATTAATGGATTATGAAACATGATACGTTATTATACTGCCTTCTGTTCTCTTGAGCTATTTGCCATACCTTGACTCTATGAATGATCATGTTCCTTTTACTATGAGCTTGTCATTGAAACTCTGTGGCCATAATATGAATATGTTTGTTCGGCACAATATGGGACTTCGGTCCATTTGACTATGCCTGTGCAAAAAAAAGGGGCCTGGTCCGGTCCTAGGGAGGAGCGCCCCAACGTACTTATTAACCACGGGAGTATGGACTTCTGGTGCTTGGCATAGCACAACAAATAAGCAAGAGTAGTGGAAATGTGCCTTGTTTGATATGATAAGTTTGATCTGATATGATATTAAGATTGATATGATACGTCTGATCATGTGAATGCATGATATCTGTTTGGATATGGCCAATCTCTTTTGATACGATTCTACTCTTGAAATATCTGTTCATTGATATGCAACTCGACATTTGATCTGATATGATATCTGTTCTATTCTGCTATTCAATCTGTTAGTATTGCATACATTATCATCATATTCATGTGCATATCTGCCTATTTAAAATGTTAATCATGTATACTAGTGCCCGCACAATATTGAGATGTAAATCCTACTGAGCTAGTTCGCTCACCCTATCATCCTGCCCTTTTCAGGTAGTGAAGAGGAACCAGTGTAGTCCGATGGGGCCGGGCAAGAGTGATGAGCACCCGGTATATGAGTAGTTGACAGTTTAGGAATAGATATTGAGTGGTCTATGTAATAGTGCAACTTCTCTTGAAGTTTTATTGGAATAATGGACCCTTTAGTTGGTTCTTTCTTATGTAAGGTTGTATCTAGTTGAATCGAATGAAATAAAGTATACTTTTCGGTGATCTTAATATAGCCTCAAATGTGTTATTATATTCAATTGTGACTCTGCGTTACTCAACTGTGATACGCTATTTGTATCGTTCACGGCCTCCCGGTATTTATTCCGCTGCTAAATATCGGGGCGTGACAAGATGAGCGAGTAGAGTATAGATGAGAGCTAGTGGACATTGCACGTGACACGTCGAGTAAACAGGCGATAGTAACAGTTGCGCAACACACACACTCAGTGTTGGCAGTTAGGTGGAAGTCACAACCCTACCACTGGCCATGTTAATCACAGGTCTAGAGGTCCCGTGTGATTCAGAGATGAGTGTGAACTTCTAATGGCGTTTGGATCGTATTGATTCGAAAGGGTGTAATAGTGTTAGGGTACAACCAGCTCGTCGTCCATGTGGGAATCCATGGACAGAGGAGACTTACGGAGGCCTTGAACAAAGACTCACTAGTCCGGCAGAGAAGGAGTATCCGTTGAAGAGTTCGTATAAGTCAAGAAAGTGCGTATAGAACAAGTGCTCGATGTTCTAGAGGATTCTAGAACAGTGGAGCATCGAGATCGGTGTTCCAAAACAACGCGAGGATCGGAAACAAGTTCATTTATAAATAAGGCAGTCTAATTGCATAAATTACCAGATATATTATGTAACATGTTCACGCCATTTTAACCATATTTGGATGGTTCAAAGTGTGTGCACATGTGACAAGAAATCATAGACATGAAAAGGTCATGTGGTTAACTTTTATTAATTTAGAATACCTTCAATATGTACTGCTTCATTTTTCCTGAAATTAAGACAGTTAACAAGACCTGGGATTACTGCAAAACAGCAAGACTTGCAAAAATGTGAGTTTTCACGCAAAATTCCTGAGATCGCGACGGACCCTTGTACGGGTCACGACAGGGACTAAACAGATCGTTACAGGGTTCGGTACAGATCGCGACAGGTCAAGCATGACAGGCGCTCGGATCGCGACAGGGGCATGAAGGGAACGCGACGGGTTCTGGCAGACCGGGCAGCAGATCGCAACGACAGGACTGTTGCGATCTGATCGCGACAGAGGTACTGTCGTGACGGCCTTGTGAACGCGGCCTATCGGGCCGTCACATTCACAAGGTCCGTGCCAGAGTCTGACAGGGAAGGGACAGAGCCTTGGATTGCGGACCAGACCCCCCTGTTTTGACACAGGGTTGTTCTAAAATTAAGAACAAATAGTACAATTCATGAAAAATCACGAAATTTGTTTTAAACAGATCCAGACATATATGGTACTTCTAGTAAATCAGAATCTGGAATCAACGAAAATTTCAGCATGGTTTAATAAAAAGTATTCATGACAAACATAGAACAAGGTACAGTTGGGATCAACGATTTAATTCGCATGATAGGATGGATGGAAATTATGGCTTTTAGGGTTAAAAGAAACCTAACATCCATTAGAATCCCCAATAAAAATTTCGTGGCATGAGATCAAGTGTAGAAGGAGAACAAGATTTTATAAGGGGTTCGGGGTCAAGATAAGTGCCAAACTTCGAAAATCAAGAAGTAAATATTAAATCAATGATAAATCATGAAACTTGAGGGTATTGTTCCTAATGATTGGGACAACCTACAGACAAAATTTTAGGATTTATGCTCATGAGAATGCCTACCTTTGATCATTTTCCTCTTCTAGGGTTAAGACTTGAAGAACTCGGGTTGAGGGCTTGAGAACTCCTTTCTCCACGAGATCTCCTCCTCTTGGCCTCTCCTCCTGGTTCAGCAACCTCTTGGCATGAGCTAGGGCCGGCCATAAGAGTTTAAAGAAGTATTTATGCTTCTCCTCATTCCCTTTCCTAGTTTAAGTCTAATTCCTATTAATTCTAAGTTTTCCTATTTCCTACCTTCCTTCTAAGCATTCAACTTCCTGTTTGGGTTGGGAAGAGAGCCAATTCGTGGCCAATCAATTAGGGTAGGTTTGAGATTCCAATCTAACTCTATTGCTTATTTATGTATTAAATTCCCCTTTTCTAATTAGTTAATAATTAAGTTGCGAATTTAGGATATTTCCCCATTATTCTCTTTCCTATAAATTCAATTTTGGCCCACTAATTTCCAATGGGTCGATTTAGTAAAACCCATCACTTGTTTTCATTTAATGTGTTTTATTTAATTCCTTTTCTTTGATTTTCTAATTAATTTAATTAGTTTTCTCTTATTTGATTTTTCAGTTATCAAGATTTTAATATTTTTAATTTTTATTTTTTCAAAAATTCAGGTAGCTACAGTTAAGATTTGGGGTTGTCCCCCCACGTCTAGAGACACGATCCCGACAAGTTTGAATCAAGGACATAAAGGTACATATTCGTGGGATACCCCAAGGAACTTGTGGGTATTATTTCTATCACCTAGAGGACCGGAAGGTCTTTGCTACCAAGAGAGAGATGTTTCTTGAGAAGGAACATGTTCTTGGTGGAAACAGTAGGAGCATGATAGAATTAAGTGAGGTTGGAGAACCAAGCTCTAGCACCATTCCACAAGGAGAATCTATTCAGGAACCAATCATAAAAGATCCAACTTTGCGTAGGTCAAGTAGAGTGTCTATCCCTCCTGAAAGATATGTGGGACATATCAAGGGATAGAACTCTGAGGACATAGATCCTTAGACCTACGAGGAGGCTATTATGAGTATAGACTCCAGGAAGTGGCAAGAGGCCATGAATTCTAACATGGACTTCATGTACTCCAACAATGTTTAGAACCTAGTTGATCCACCTAAGGATATTGTACCCATTGACTGTAAGTGGATCTTCAAGAAAAGGATTGGAGTAGATGGGAAGGTAGAGACCTATAAAGCAAGGCTTGTGGCTAAAGGATATCGTCAAGTCAAGGTGTTGTGTTACGCCCCGATGCGGAATATCGGAACGTGAGGCAGTTACAATAGAGCGAGTATAGAGCATATAATAGACATCAATCCACTAGACAATTGAATAATGCAAAATCACTGTATTCCATTAATAATCTCCACTAATGTCTATTACATTCACTAATTCAGAGCCATTACTTAGGGCCCAATTGACATCGTTACAACTGAATAAAATGTAAAATGCTAAGCTAAGACTTCTAGGATAATGTTGGTACTTCAGGGGCACTTTTGGATCACCTGGTCATGAGTGTTGGTTTCGTCGTCAGACTCACCTGAGAACATATCACAAATAACACAGGGTGAGAGATAACACCCAGTAGGTCTTAAATCTCATAGTCATGCATGCTTTAAGTGATTAATGTATTAAAGAGCAGAGTAGCTAACGACAAAGAGAGTCAAGTAATGTCGAGAGAGTAATAGCACAAATAGCATAGTTCAAATAGCACATGTTTCAAGTATAGCACAAAGAGCAGGATGTCCATAGCACGAATAGCTCAAAATAACACACAATAGCACATAGCACGAGTCGAGTATAGCAGAGCACTTTGATTGCCACTAGATAGTCGAGATAGTATAGCACTTGAGTGTAATGCCAAACACTCTGGTCAATTAACTCCCGCGGGTACTAGCACTTTTGGGCACACCTCCCAGGACCAGACCGAGCCCCTTTATATTACAGACATTGATTATGTGTATTATCTTTAGACAATCAATCAAATAGCCATAGAGAGTCCAAGAATATATGAGAGTAATTGAAAAATAGATGAGAGTATAGAGAGAAAGTGAATAGATGAGAGATAGAGAGTAGATGAGACCTACTGGTATATGCACGCAAAAACGATGTTGAAAACAGGCGACAGTAATTGCTATAGATAGTAACATTCAGTACTAGTAGACTGGTTGATGTCGTGGTCTACCTCCTAGACATGACCATAATGTCAGGGGGTCGGATGTGTTAACAAGAGAAGACATGGTTTCCATGACCGACGTGTTAATAAAGCAGTCAACATGACGGACGGGTTCACAGAGACAGTACTATGGCTAGTTGGAACATCTCGTACAGGTCCAGCATGATCCCTTAGCTTCAGTTTGGTAATGGGTTGGGTTAAAATTAACTTTAACCCAGAGCTAAATTAGCCTACTTTTAACTCATTTTTACTTTGTTTGCAACTGAGTTAACTCATTTAACTATAGTGAGTTAACTTATTTTTCTCAATATATTTTGGTAAGAAAAGTGAGTTAACCTATGTTGGGAAAAGAAAAAGTAGCAATTAATGTTGTGTACTGTTAGAGCAAAAGATAGTTAACTCACTGGATTAACTCTAACCCACCTCCAGAGGTGGGTTGGAAAATTGTGAGTTAACTCACATTTGACTCACCTTTAATCTAACTCACTTGAGTTAACTTTGTAACCTTTCCAAACTACTTTTTGAGTTAGTTTTGAGTTAACTCTGAGTTAACTTTAGTCTAACCCATTACCAAACTGAGGCTTAGGTGTATGTCTTAATGGTAGAACCAGCTCGTTGACCATGAGCGAATCCATGGCCAGAGGAGACTTGCGGAGGCTTTGAACAAGGATTCACTAGTTCGGCAGAAGGAATATCTGACTGAGTGTTTGTCCAAGTCAAGAAAGTGTGGAAACAGTGGTTGCTCGACGTTCTAGAGGACTTCTAGAATAGCAGAGCACTAGTAATGATGTTCCAAAGCAATCGCAAGAAACGAAGACAAGTACTTTATTAAATGGGGAATTTTACGTACAAAATTCTCATAATTACCACATATATTATGAAACGCTTTATGAACATTGCAAGTCTGAGATGTATGTTTCTCTCTGTATGTGTGATAGAAAATCTTGGATTTGAGATTAAGAGATCAAGTGCATAGATTTTAAGAGAGATTACAAGTTCATCATGATATGACTTCTGTTATTTTATTTCAGTGATAACAGAGACTTAATAGAGATTAAACACAGGGATTTATAGCATGATTTCATGAAAACTAGGGTTTCTAGACTGCTGTCTTAATGCGTCCTAGGGGTACGGCGTGTTAAGATTGCGGTCGGTAGGTATGACACAACATTCATATTCTGTTGCGATCAGTTGGGCGACGTGTTCTTGTCGTGGCGTATCGTCCCCATGTCGACCGCGTTCTCAGTGCAGAGAACCTGAGATGACATGTAAATAGGAAACAACATGGATCTTGATGTATAAAGCATGAAAAAGCATGGAACAAGTTTTAAAATAATGCTAACTACCTCCTAAACATGGAGAGAATAAGAATCAATCAAGTAGACATGGATTACATGGATTTTTGAAAGCAAGAAAGAGGGCTCGAGTAGATGATCATTTCAAAACTTCAAGCATGAAATTGAAGAGTATGGCACGATAGAAATTGAGGGAAACAAGGAGGTTTTATTCTTGGGATCAAGACTACTTGTGAATGAGGTTAATTTAATTTTACTTGTTAGATTGCCTACCTTGGACGAGATGATCTTCCTAGGGCTAGAACTCAAAGAACGAGCTTACAGATCTTCTAGCAAAATCCTCTTCTTGATTTCCTCGTCCTTTGGCCTCCCTTCCACATCCAAGATGTCTCATCAAGCAATAGGGCCGGACATGAAAGGTTTGGGGGCTTATTTATAGATCTAGTGTTATTAATTCCTAATATAACTCTAACTTCCCTTTAACTTCGAGTTTCCATGTTTATCTAGATCTCCTACCATCCAAATCTTCTATTTGGGTTAGGATAGAACCCAATTTCGTAGCTACCTATTGAGGTAGGGTTTGGACTCTAATTTGGATATCTATGAGTTGTATTTATGATTTTTCTGACCCCTTTTTAATTAAGAAATAATGGGGTTACAAATTTAATAGTAGTTTCTATTCTTCTATCACTCAATTCTTATCAATAACTCGAGTGTGGACCATTAGTAATGCTCATCTCTTGATTTTGCTTAATGAGTTTTAATTTATTCACTTTTCTTTAAAATTTTATTTTATTTATTTATTTTTAATAGCGGATTGCTAGATGTTGACTATGATGAATCTTTTCATCTGTGGCCATGCTGAAGTCCATCAATTTTATGGCCATTACAACACACCATGACTATGAAATCTGGTAGATGGATGTAAAAACTGCATTCCTCAATGGCAACCTTGAGGAAGAGGTGTATATGATACAGCTTGCGGGATTCATTTCAAGAAAGTCCAGATAAGGTGTGCAAGTTGCTTAGGTCCATTTATGGACCAAAGCAAACTTCCCAAAGTTGGAATATAAGGATTGATGAGGTAGTCAAATCTTATGACATCATTAAGAACATAGATGAGCCTTGTGTGTACAGGAAGGTAAGTGGGAGTGCTATCACCTTCTTGGTGTTGTATGTAGATGGCATTCTCATCATTGGGAATGATATAGGAATGTTATCTACAGTGAAGACTTGGCTATCAAAGAATTTCTCCATGAATGACTTAAGGGAAGTATCTTGTATATTGGGGATTCAGATCTATAGAGGTAAGAGGATGCCTGGCTTGTTCCAGTCCAGGTACATAACACTTCATTGTCAAATGGTTTGTCATGAAGAACTCCAAGAGAGGTCTTATGCCTATGAGACATGGAATTTCACTTTCTAGGAGTATGTCCCCAAGCACTCTAGAAGAAAGGGCAAACATGGATAGAATTCCCTATGCCTCTGTGGTAGGGTCTATCATGTATGCTATGCTATGCACTAAGCCTGATGTAGCGCATGCTTTAAGTGTTACGAGCAGGTATCAGGTGGATCCAGGTTTGGAACACTAGAAGGCAGTAAAGTGTATCCTTAAGTACTTGAGAAGGACTAAGGATCTTTTACTGGTATATGGAGGATGTAGCCTCAAAGTTGAAGGCTATACAGACTCGAGTTTTCAGTTTGATATCGGTGATAGTAAGTCTAACTCAGGGTATGTGTTTACCCTGAATGGAGCAGCAGTACACTGGAAGAGTTCCAAGCAAGAGACTACTACTGACTTGACCACTGAGGTGGAGTACATTGCTACTTCAGAAGTAGCAAAGGAAGCTGTTTGGATGAAGGAGTTCATCGCAGACTTGGGAGTGGTGCCTGGCTATAGAGAGAAAATTCCATTGTTCAGCGACAACAATGGGGCGATTGCTCAAGCAAAGGAACCCAGGTCTTATAAGAAGTCCAAGCATGTTCTGAGGAGATTCCACTTGATCAGAGAGATAGTGACCCGTGGTGATGTAGTAGTGAAAGAGTTCCATCAGAAAATAACATTATAGATTCACTGAAAAATCCATTGACTCAAATTGTTTTTGAGTGACACTGGCCTCTGATGGGGATCAGACATGTAGGTGATTGGCTTTAGGTCAAGTGGAAGATTGCTAGTTAGTGTAACGTCCTAGATTTTAATCCCAAATAATGGAGGTAAACTGGTGGGAATAATTAGGAACTCAATTTGGATAACTAAAGTAATGGAGCCCATCAAGGAAATCTTATAATGTGAGGAAAGTACATACAAGTGGAACACTAACCACCAACACTTCGACTAGCCAAGAAGATGACACAGTCAGTCAAAGAAGCTTCATATGACGAAGTACAATCGATTGCCTTCTATCCAATCGATGTTTTCCTTCACAATCGATGGTCTAATGACCAATCATGTTTTTCCTTCGCAGTAGATGGTCTAATGACCAATCGATGTTTTTTCTTCAGCAATCGATGGTCTAATGACTAATCGATGTTTTCCTTCAGAAATTGATGGTCTAATGACCAATCTGTCACATCCCGAAATTACGTAGTGGATATTAATAATGCGAAATAATTCGAGTTGATATCCCGAGACGTAAACAGTCGGCAAATTGCCTCTAGCTAGCACACACTAAGTGTTTAACAACACAACATCATCATAGGCCCAAATATTGAACTCAACTAATCTTGTATTCAAATCTCAATCATTGTTTCCAAATGGAAACTATTATAGGACTAAGACTCAATAAAAGCAAAAGTACATAATACCTCACTTCCTACTACATTGTTCTAACACTCAAAATAAACAACTATAGAAGACTCTAATTTGAATGCTCATCACTCGGACGCATTCCCATCCTCGACTTGCTCTTCCTCTTAACTTCATAGACACCCTAGATTGGTTAAAGTAGGGGATGAGCAAACTAGCCCAGTAGGATTTATATCTCAATGTGCGGGTAATGATATAAGTGATTAGCAATTTAGAACTAGGTAAGCACGATGAATGTCATGATATGCATGTACGAATAAAGCTCATTAAAACATGATATATGAACAAGCTAGATGGAGTGATCACGATAGAACAGATCTAGAAGGATATAACAATAGAACTAGCAATATATCACTTTGTATAAGCACGCAAGATTTCACTTGATGTCAAGAAAGATATCACTAATTGCATTAAATGCAGGATGGCCATATCACGCAAGCAAGCAGCACGCACGAGCACGATCATAACACTAATTAGGCACGTAGACACTAATGTACACAAAGAAAGATCCATCAAGAATGTACACCAGGACACGTGTATGTGGTTATGTATCTATCATTCAACAAGCAAGCAGACTCCCAGCGTAGATGCAACGCCAATAATCGTTATACCCCATGGTTAATAGTATATTTATGACTCTCCGTCATTGGGGCTAGACTGGAGCCCTTAGACACTCGTCGTCCCCGGTCAGCATCTCATTTCAATTTTTAAATGTAGATACCCACAGTCATTAATAATGGCCAGCGAGAGTTTCAATACGTAAGCAGGTGTAATGTCATGTTCATGATGATGTTGAGAACAAGTAATAGTAAATTGAACATGATTTCATGATAACAATGGTCAAGAGATAAATTTGGCAGCATAGCGTATGATTTATACTTTAGTTTAATCTTTACATTAATGGCTTTAGTCTAGATTGTAAATCACACTCCGAGAACAAGAAGAGAAAGGAAGTGCACGCTATCTCCAGGGAACTTCAATGGTACAACCAACTCGTCGGCCATGTGGGAATTCATGGTCAGAGGAGATTTACGGAGACCTTGGAGAAAGGTCACTAGTCTACCGATTCGGAATGACCGGTAGAGAGCTTCCAAATTCCCAAGAAAGGGCTGCCTAGACGTGTAACTGTATAGTGAAGTACGCATGTCTCAATTCACAAACCATCGATTTCAAACTCGCGGAAAGCACTTAACATGATGGCACGAAATGGTTTGCAAGATTTTTAGAATAATAATTATCATTTAAAACATGGTAGAATAATGGGAAGATTAAATCACAAGTTGGCATGAATGGATCATAACATTTAAGGAGCAATTAGAATAACCTTCATGTAATTAAAACTTTTAATGGGTTAACCACTTTTAAGCCATTAAAATAACCTCATGCAATGATCAGACCCAAGACATGTGATTTACACATTAAATATCATATTATTAGACCTCGGGTATAGCAGTTAGATTTGCAAGAAAATAAGTGGGGTTCATGCAAAATCCTGAGGTCGCGACAGACCCCAGTAAAGTCACGATGGATCGGGACAGAACGCGATAAGGGGATGTGACGAACGTGACAAGGCAGTAAGAACAGGCAGAGAGATAGCGACGGGCGCTCATCGCGTTCAGAACGCGCCGGGTTTGCTGTCGCGACAAGACCTCAGAATGCGGCCTATCGAGCCATCGCGTTCACAGGGTCTGCGCATGAATCTGACAGATAAAAGACATGTTCTTGGATTGCGGTCCAAAACTACCTTATTTTGACACAGGGTGCTTCAAAAATGGAGATCAAATTGTATAGTACATGAAAAATAACAAACCCTATTTTTAAACCAACCTAGACATGCGAGGGTGCTTCCAGTAAATCGGAATTAGAAAATATGATGTTTTCAACAGGCTTTAATCAAGTCCAACATGAGGTATAGATGACTGTGAACTAGGGGTGTAAATGGAACCTGATATTCTGATATTCTGACCCGATTTCGATAAAAATTATCAATTTCGGAATCGGAATATGTTCCGATAGTTATCGGAATCGGTATCGGATATTTCGATAAGTTATTAGAATCAGAATCGGAATTGAAAAAATAATCAGAATCGGTATCGGTTATTCCGATAAATTATCATAAAATCAAGGTAAATTATGGTAACACCTTACCTTATCAGAATTTCGGTTCGGTAATGTTATCAGAATCGGAACGGAATCGGAACTAACCATTCTTATCAGAATCAGAATCAGAATCATATTCGGTTATCGGAATTGAATCTGTGTTTCCGGTTCCGACCCGACCCGTTTGCAGCCCTACTGTGAACAGTTAAATGCAAGATTTACTTTGCAAAGTATGATGCTGGAATAATTAGGGATTTTAGGACAAACGTATCATCATGAAAGTTGTAGGGAACATGAAATAGATGCAGACTATGATTTTTAAATAATTTTAAATGACCTAGAGATGCATGATAAATCAACACAACGTAAAAACTAAGTGCAACCTGAAAACGCAGTATCATGCAGTGACCCTCATACCATGCTTATAACTCTCTAACTAATGACATTTAGACAAAACGTTCAACACAAAACATGACGAGGACAATTAGTAGAAAAACGTTCATGTTGCAGATTTGCTCTAATTCGGTCTCAAATCGCATGCAACATATAAGGAACGGGAAAAGCCCTAACAGTGCGCGACTTGGGGAAAATGCTTAAATCCAAAATATCTCATTGAAATTCGATGAAACTAGTGGAAACGAACGTTAAGTTGATGCTCTACACATTAGTATAGGATATGTTAAGGTTTGGCTCGAGGAAACCTACCTTATGGTTAAAGAAGTCCCATTTTTCCAGAAAACCTGTGTTCAGACCACTTGGAGGAAAATGCTTAATACTCCGTGTATACTGCATGGAATTTAGGCATTCCACTTGGGTTAGAACATAGACTTGACCCTCTTTCCATGGTATAGGCTTTGCAAGGTTTGGTTATGGTTTGACTCACCTTTGGTCGACTCCAAGATGACTATCTGTGCAGGTCGCAGTAGATGCAACGGGGAAGAAGAACGGCTTGGTGTGGACCATCTCCTGCTCCCCAGCTGCCAAGAACTCCTCCACACGACCCCAACAAGATGTAAACTCATCCCTAAGGGTTTTGTGGAGAGTATTTAAGCTACCATGGTGTTTAGGAGTCCTATTGGGACAAGGAACTAGGGTTGCGGTTTTGGCTTATTGGTTTCCTATTTTGAGAATTTCTTCCTCCATTAGAGTGTGTGAGGTTTTAGGAAACCTCCCCTCATAGTTAAGCACGAATTTGGGTTGCCAAGAATGCATGTTCTCATCCCAATTCAACTCTAATTGCCTCTTTCTAATTTCAGCTTATTTAAGCTACGATTTCCATGCATTTCTTGCTTCATTTGATTTTTGGGTCATATATGGTCCATTGGCCCAATTATGATATTGGGTCATTAATATATAATGTTGGAAGTTTTTCTAACATTTTTATTTAATTTATGGTTGCGTCGTATTTCCGTGTTAACGGTTTTCCAACTTGTTTCCTAATTTGGATAATCGGTCACCTTAACTCTTAAACCTAGCCCAAATGATTTTTATTGACCCAAATTTCTTGATGGGTCATTAGAGGTTATTATTTGAAGTCCGTATATGATTTTTATTTAATTTTTTGACTCATCCAAGTACGTGTGATAATGATTTTACGACTTATTTATGAATTACGATAATAAGTCGCAAAACACTTTAAACTTGTCTAATCCAATTTTTCTTGGCACAAATTTATTTGTGGAACATTTAGGAATAATGTGTGGGGTTGATTTATAATTTTTACAAAATTTTCCGATGTGTTTTAGCACATACAATAGCGGTACGTATGCTTTAAATAATTTGATATTATGGAAATTATTTATTTCCATTTATTTGAATTTTAAGTGTAATTAGAATTTCTGGGGTGCTACACCCTCCCCCACTTAAGAGACTTGGTCCCCAAATCATAAATCATTAATTGGCTTTTGGATGGTTATGATCCTTGAGGTCGTTTCGGATTTAATTCCTCCAACTTGTTTCAGCATCATGGATGCTAGTCCAACATCGACACCTATGGCCATCGTATTATTGATTTGGTTCCTTCCACTCCTATTTTTCTTCCACTGTTGTTAAACTCCATCTTAATCTTCCAGATGAACTATGGTATAATTACTAGATATTCCTTTCTAATTTCTCCTTAATGATCCTCCACTTAGAAATGCACTAACAAGAAAAACATCATAAGATCAGTCTAGGGGTCCAAAAATCCTGCCCACTCTAGCTTGCTACATTTGGCAGATGGGTCGATGTGGCCTTCCACCATGCTCGGGCATCCTTAGTACCTGGAAAGTGGCCAGTACCACCTTCTCCCTGTTAGTGCATTGCATCACTTGGAAAATTCATTCATCTCCTCTTGCCAATTCTCTGCCTCGTCTGGGTCAGGGGATCCAGAGAAACGAGGATGGTTTAAACTCCTAAAATTCTGGTGCAGCATCATCGGCTCCATTCCTTGCAGCTGCAACCTGATTTCCAGCCTGAACTACATTTTATAATGCCTGGGTTAGACCAGCCACAGTGTCTTGCATAGCTTGCCACTGGTTGCAAGCCATTGCGGTTGAGTGAGAGAGTTATGAGGTTTCCAGAGGAAAGGATGGAAACCAATTAATGTCTCTAGATACATTATCAGAGTCAATGGGTAGGAGTTTTTTGTTCATTCTATCCTATTCCCATTCTCTACCCATTCTCACCAGTACTATATTTAATTTCCATGACCTAGGTTCCATAGGTATCTCCTAATCCTGAGACATATGTCCTATTTGGTATTCCTAGGCTCTAATACCACTAATTGTCACGTCCCGAGAATTACGCAGTGGATATTAATAATGCGAAATAATTCGAGTAGAGATCCTGAGACGTGAACAGTCGGCAAATAAGCCTCTAGCTAGCACGGACTAAGTGTTTAACAACACAACATCATCACAGGGCCCAAATATTGAACTCAACTAATCTTGTATTCAAATCTCAAGTCATTGTATTCCAAATGGAAACTATTACAAGACTAAGACTCAATAAAAGCAAAAGTACATAATAGCTCACTTCCTACTACATTGTTCTAACACTCAAATAAACTAACTATAGATAGACTCATAATTGGAACGCTCATCACTCGAATGCATTCCCATCCTCGACTTGCTCTTCCTCTTGAACTTCATAGACACCTAGATTGGGTAAAAATAGGGGATGAGCAAACTAGCCCAGTAGGATTATATCTCAATGTGCGGGCAATGATATAAGTTATTAGCATTTTAGAACTTGTAAGCACGATGAATGTCATGATATGCATATACGAATATAACTCTAACTTTCCTTTAACTTTGAGTTTCCATGTTTATCTAGATCTCCTAGCATCCAAATCTTCTATTTGCGTTAGGATAGAACCCAAATTTCATAGCTAACATATTGGGGTAGGGTTTGGACTCTAATTTGGATATCTATGAGTTGTATATGATTTTCTGACCCCTTTTTAATTAAGAAATAATGGGGTTACAAATTTAATAGTATTTTCTATTATTTTATTACTTAAACTCTTATCAATAACTCTAGTGTGGACCATTAGTAAAGCTCATCTCTTGATTTTGCTTAATGGGTTTTAATTTATTCACTTTTCTTTACAATTAATTAATTTATTTATTTTTAAATAGCGGATTGCTAGATGTTGACTATGATGAAATCTTTTCATCTGTGGCCATGCTGAAGTCCATCAGAATTATTGGCCATTACAGCACACCATGACTATGAAATCTGGTAGATGGATGTAAAAACTGCATTCCTCAATGGCAACCTTGAGGAAGAGGTGTATATGATACAGCTTGAGAGATTCGTTTCCAAAGAAGTCCACATAAGGTGTGCAAGTTGCTTAGGTCATTTATGGACCAAAGCAAACTTCCCGAAGTTGGAATATAAGGATTGATGAGGTAGTCAAATCTTACGACGTCATTAAGAACATAGATGAGCCTTAGGTGTACAGGAAGGTAAGTGGAGTGCTATCACTTCTTGGTGTTGTATGTAGATGGCATTCTCATCATTGGGATGATATAGGAATGTTATCTACAGTGAAGACTTGGCTATCAAAGAATTTCTCCATGATGACTTAAGGAAGTATCTTGTATATTGGGGATTCAGATCTATAGAGATAAGAGGATGCCTGGCTTGTTCCAGTCCAGGTACATAACACTCCATTGTCAAATGGTTTGTCATGGAGAACTCCAAGAGAGGTCTCATGCCTATGAGACATGGAATTTCACATTCTAGGAGTTGTCCCCAAGCACTCTAGAAGAAAGGCAAACATGGATGAATTCCTATGCCTCTATGTAGGGTCTATCATGTATGCTAATCTATGCACTAGCCTGATGTAGCGCATGCTCTAAGTGTTACGAGCAGGTATCAGGCGATCCAGGTTTGGAACACTAGAAGGCAATAAAGTGTATCCTTAAGTACTTGAGAAAGACTAAGGATCTTTTACTATATATGGAGGATGTAGCCTCAAAGTTGAAGGCTATACAGACTCAAGTTTTCATTTGATATCGATGATAGTAAGTCTAACTCAGGGTATGTGTTTACCTGAATGGAGCAGCAGTACACTGGAAGAGTTCTAAGCAAGAGACTACTACTAACTTGACCACTAAGGTGGAGTACATTGCTGCTTCAGAAGTAGCAAAGGAAGCTGTTTGGATGAGGGAGTTTCATGGCAGACTTAGGAGTGGTGCCTGGCTTAAGAGAGCCAATTCCATTGTTTTTGCGACAACAATGGGGCGATTGCTCAAGCGAAGGAACCCAGGTCTTATCAGAAGTCCAAGCATGTTCTGAGGAGATTCCACTTGATCAGAGAGATAGTGACCTGTGGTGATGTAGCAGTGGAAAGAGTTCCATCAGAAAATAACATTAATGGATTCACTGAAAATTTGCCTCGATTGTTTTTGAGCAACACTGGCGTTTGATGGGGATCAGACGTGTAGGTGATTAGCTTTAGCTTTAGTCAATGGAAGATTGCTAGTTATGTGTAAACGCCCTAGATTTTAATCCCAAATAATGGAGGTAAATTGGTGGGAATAATTAAGTAGGGACTCATTTGGATAACTAAAGTAATGAGCCCAATCAAGGAATCTTATAATGTGAGTAAAGTACTACAAGTGGAAACCTAACCACTAACACTTCGACTAGCCAAGAAGATGACACAGTCGTCAAAGAAGCTTCGTATATGATGAGTACCAATAGATTGCCTTCTATGCACTCGATGTTTTTCCTTCAACAATCGATGCTCTAATGATCAATCGATGTTTTTCCTTCAGCAGTAGATGGTCTAATGACCATTCGATTTTTTTCCTTCAGTAATGATGGTCTAATGACTAATCAATGTTTTCCTTCAGCAATTTATGGTCTAATGACCATCGATGTTTTCCTTCAGCAATCGAAGGTCTAATTACCATTGACGTTTTTTCCTTCAGCAGTCGATGGCTTAATGACCAATCGATGTTTTTTCCTTATCAGTCGATGGTCTAATGACCAATCATTGTTTTCCTTCAGCATCGATGTTCCTGACCAATCGATGTTGTTCAGCAATCGATGTTCCTGACCAATCGATGTTGTTCAGCAATCGATGTTGGTCAGTAATCGATGTTTTCTTCTACAATTAGTGTTCTACCAATAATCGACTGCCTTGTTATTTGACAATCGATACCTTGTTATTCGACAATCGAATGCCTTGTTTTTGACAATCAATTGCCTTGTTATGGCATTAAAATGCCATCGACGGAGGATTTTATTCTCCAATCGATGTAAGCCCTTCCACAACCGATAGGTGGCTTCATCAGCAATCGATGTAGCCTTGAACACCACATGATTGGGAGCCTGGACTGCAATCGATGGCTACAAAAGGACAAGAATTTTGAAAAAGCACGGTGGTCCTTACCTACCTCTGTCTTTTCCCCAGAAATAAGTGAACATAGACATGGCCGGAATGGTAGTCTGACCTTTTCATAGACCAACTCATATTAGGTATGTAGGGTTATGGGTTTGGGCATGGCCTAAAATAGGATGGATCTTTGACAAAAATCCCCCAACTATACCCTGAACATAGGGACCCCCCACCGTCCTGGTTTGCTAGGACCCTTAAAACCACCCCGACATTTCCTTCTAACCCCACTGGTCGTCGGAAGAGGAAGCTTAGAGCTGGTGGAAGAAGCCTCAAGAGCAGTGACAGATTCGGTCCTGGAAACCTTGGAGCTTCATCATCTTTTCTACTTGGTCTGAAGAAGAAGCATGATTTTCCAAAGCGATTAAGGTAGGTTTCTCAGACATAAACTAAGTTCTTTGAGCTATCTGAGAATTCAATCCAAATTGTGTTACCTTGATTCACTTAAACTTCTGTCCAATAGGGTGGTTAGAGATTCCTGACCCTCACCCCATTTGAAACCTTTGTATACCCATTGCTAACCAGAGAGGGTAGTGTCCTTTGATCTCTTTTCTTGAGAAAGACCCCTTTTCCTTTTCCTTCCATTTGGTGTTTACTTCGACTACAATTTCGACAGCCTGTAAGCTGCCTCGTAAAGAGCAACTAGCCATTTTTGCCTAAGCATCCTATAATGTTAAAAGTTGTAATAATATGAAGATTATTCAAATAATTCCTAATTATCTTGATTTCTACTCCTGTGTGACCCAACGAAAATTTCATATATGAATCTGCTTGTTAGAAAATTTGAAATCAATTAAAAATGTATAAGGAACCTACACGATCCTTTGGCATGATTTGATCCCCTTAGGCTCCCTCTCTCTTACTTCACCCACTAAACCCTTGGCATGCTTATAAGTGATACGCTTGTTGTTCTTGTTTCATCAAGAGTACTTCCAATTCTGAATAATGCACTGCTACTTGTCTAATGGATATTTTCTTGGCCATCATGTGTTTATGGCACTACTTGGGACTTCGGTCCAACTAACCTCTGCATGGCGCATATAGGCCCTGTCTAGTCCTGTTGAGGGAGCACCCCAATGTACTTATAACCGTGGGAGTATGACTTGTGGTGTTGGCATGACACTGTATGTTTGGCAAGATTTGAAAGTGCCTTCTTGATATGTTATGCTATGCTTGTTCATTGTTATGTATATGCTAAAATGGTTAATCTTGGGATCTGATGGATCTGCATTAGCTCTAAAAAACAATCTTGTTATTTGTTCAACTGAATTGTGCATGTTCTAAAAAGCCAGCCTTAGCAATTGCATAAGTGATCTGTATACTCTGAAGAACTTTGAAACTCCTGCCACTGTTCGAATAGTCCAAGGAAATTGTGACCGTTCGTCATCTATTCACTTGCCATTTTGACTTACTTAGAAACAATTTTACGGTTAAAATTTGTTATTACCTAAACCTCTCCTAAATTCTATTGTTAATGCATTAATCATGTATATATTTTCCCGCACTTAAGATTTTCCTTGTTGGGCGCATGCTCATAAAATTCTTTAACATTTTCAGGATGTGATGGTAAGCATGAGGATATGGATGACTGGGCTGGCAAGAGTGAAGAGAGCCCCCCAGTGTAGTTTTGGGTGGAGATAAATATAGGGAAAACCTTTCTTTTGCTCAGATCTATTCCAATGTTGTAATTACGAAGGATCTTGAATAGACTCTAGAAAAAAAAACTGTAAACACACCCATTGCGTGGGTGCCTTGAAAGTGTTTTTAGGTATGTTTCGATACTTGACACCTAAAGGTTTCTGTCAACTAGCACCGCCCAAAATCTTTAGTATTTTTCCCTCCTGCAACTATCTATGTGTTTGGTGTGCATGTCTGTCCATGGTCACGCATCAATTATTTTCGTGAGAATTAAGGTAAAATTTGAGGTCATGATAAAGGTATCAAGACTCGACTCCTTAGATCTTATATTGATGCCAGGAAGGTACTGACCTGGCCTGAGTTGTTACCGATTAGAATGGTCCATTACTAAATGAGATGGGTAGAGTTACGAGTCAAGAATGTTAGGTGCAATAGCCAGACCCTAACAACCTTCGTCCTTTTGAAGGTAGGACGCTGCCCCAATGGCTGTTGAACGGGCACAAATGAGGACCATGCAGCAAACCCTATGGAGTTTGACCCAGGCTATTTTACAAGCAAGCCAGTGTGGCGAACTCGCAGAGTTGGGGAACTCCATCGAAACATCCGAAGCATGATCCCCTAGTGTTTTTGGGGGGGGGGGGGAGCAGTGACCCATATGTTGTTGAACATTGAATGGAGTGAATTTTCAGGTCATGCAATGCATTGACTAAGACAAGGTGCTATTGGCCACCTTTCAACTTGAAAAGGATGCTCGTACCTGGTGGGATCATGGAAGCTACATTACAAGGATGGCGAGTGACCTAGGTGCAGTTCGTTGAACACTTTACAACCATACTTTTTTAAAAGGTGCAGGAGATGAAGGCAACAAAGTTTGCTACGCTGAAATAGAGGGGACTGACGGTGGCTGAGTATGAAGTGCAGTTCTCACACTGGCTCGCTATGCACCTCATCTGGTGGGTGTAGACACCCATTTTTGACCCATAAGTCGAGCAAAATCCCTTGTCGTATCATCGACGCCCCACGTTGGCTCGTCATCGTCAAGCTGGCTTCTCCGATCATGACATCATTTCCATTAGTTCATCGCCCTGAGGCTCTTCCTGGTCAAATCATCTCTTGCTATAACTCTCTGAGTTATAAGTCTGATATTTCATCTTGAAGCTGTGCATGGCTGTTTGGACGAACCAAACGTAGAAAAGCCAGAAGGCGACAGGCCTTATCCCCTTCCTGAAGACGACAGCCCTATGTCGCGATCATAATTCTATATTTTAATCCCTCAGAAAATCGAAAATGACTTGAAGTACCTTCTATATGAGGAAGGCGACATATCGATCGTCGCATTCAGAAGGCGACAACCAAGGCCGTCGCGTTCAGGCCTTAAACAGGAACCAATCCGAGGCTAACTTAGACCCATGCTATTGATGGTATTGCTTCTTTTCGGACGTCTAAATCAAGTCCAAATCCTTTCAATTCGGAGCAGACCTTCCTAACATACTCCTTTCCGAGTTCCAATGGCCCTTGCACAGCCATACTTGCCCATAGTCGGACTCTTGCCCATTATTCCTCTCAGACCGAGTTTGGAATATCACCCATAAAAACCTTATTTCTCCATCTTTTTTGGCAAGGCTGGAGCCATTAGTTCGGGAATCCAGAGAGCTTCATCTCCAAAAGGCGTTCCTTCTCCGACGACTTAGAAGAGCCCCCCAGGGCGTTTTCCCCACCGGCTATCCAATCTCTCCTCCCTTCTTCTCTTTATTTCATCAATTTCATGCATGCATAGTTTCGTTTTTTTCTTCTAGTTTATCATTAGATCATGAACACACACACCCATCTTTAACAACCCCTAGGGGTAAAGCCCCAATCCTGTGAGTTCCCCCCATAATAGTTCATGCACATGCACTTTTCATTGAATAATCCATTGCACACGAGTTCTAATGGGTTTTATTTGTGTTGAATCATCTTGGCAGGTTTTGAAGGTTAAACGAAGTGAGGCTTCTGTCCCTTGGCCGTCTAGGAGCAGGAAGACGAGAATCCACACTCCGTCCCCTGAAGAGAAGGCGACACTGCCACTGTCGCTTCAGAAGGGCCTTTGCCTCTGTCGCGTTCAGGAGAAAGGAAGGCGCGCTGCATCTGTCGCTTTAACCAGGTACGCCTTTCCTTCACCCTTTCTTTCCAAGGTAGTCAGCCCTCCACGTCTACATCTCCGAGGCGATTACTCTGGTGGCGATCACGGTCAGTTCTCAATCCCTATACTCATAATTTTTAAATCAAAAGGGATACCAATCCCGGATTTACACTTTTTGGCGATCACGGTTGGACCACTTGTGCCCATCACTCGTCGTTCTTTCTTCCTTTTCCCTGCCGTCCTTGTCCTCTAACGGTGTTGTGTTATCAGTTTTTTCTTTCTTTGTTTAGTTCTGTTCCTTTAGTTTGTTAGTGCTCTGCTGGTCTGGGTGAGGAGGCGACATCCTGAACGTCGCCATCAGGTTAGCGACGTGGCAGACGTCGCGATCGGTTTGTATACAGTTGCCGTTGTCTTTCTGCGATCTGTGTTCTGTGAAGAAGGTGACGCGGCCGGTGTCGCGATCAGGAGGCGACAGGACCATCATTGCTATCAGGTATGCAGTCTGTCCGTACACCTGTTTTCTTTGGTTGAGTGTTGTTCGAGCCTGTGAAGAAAGCGACGGGTTTGTTGTCGCTGCACAGAAGGCGATGGGGTACTAGTCGCATTCAGGTCAGTTGCCTTGGTCCTTTGACTTTTCCTGCAAATTTGGGTTTGCTTTCACATACTCTCCATCCCGATTCCCTCATCATATCATGCCTCTTCCATGTTATTGAGAGATTGGCAGTCTTGTATTTTATAGGATTGATTGATTTTTCGTGCATAATTAGGGTCTTATCACTTTCTGTCCACTGCGAGAAGGAAAGCGACAGCTCCGTGTCGCGACCTTGGTAGCGACTTCTTGCTTGTCGCCTTCTTCTCTCTGAGGGTGATTAGTCCTAATTCTTGTTGTGTTAGTACTAGGATTAGATTTTTTGCATGCACTCCGGTGCACATAGGACTTGCATACATCGCTCCATATTCGTAGCATAGGTTCCTCCTCAGCGACGTTCGCTCTCTCTCTCTCGGCCACATACTCCTTGTGTTCGACTAGAGCGCGCGCTTGAGGCCTCTGTAAGTCCCCGCTGACCGTGGATTCCCACATGGCCGCCAGGCTGGTTGTACCCGTCGCCACCTAGGATCGGGTCTAGATTCATTTGGCAAGGTAGAGAGAACTCTAGTCATACCCGAATTGGAAGCCCTCTCTCATTTTAGGAAACCCTTCCTTATTGGAGAGAACTTGCTAAAAATCAAGTCACTAAAGGCAAACCTTAACCAAATAAAAGAAACCATCATCATTGCCCACTGCTTGCTTTTGGTGAGACGTTTTCCTCTTTCCTTTTTGTCTGCATAGGATTGTTTGTTTAGGAACTAAGAGTCTGTCTAGGTTAGGTTGTCTCTCAAGTCTGAAAGGCTTTCCCCGTCTCTCTCCACCCACTTTCCGAGTTTGGAGTCTTTCTGAACCCAATCTACAATGGTGAGAATCCCGACACTGCTTTTCATTCATAACTCCCGGGATTACGAGGAGTCCCTCCCCCATGATCTCTTTGACGAGATGGCCCGGCCTTGGGTCGCCACCGTCCATACCTCTGAGGCAACCACCGTCGTGACGAGGGCAGCCCATCTCGGAACACCCACCCCTCAGTCAGATGATAAAGCTCTCAGCTTCTGCTGTCTAATCCACACCAGCAGCTTGATCAGTCTCAAATTCAAACTCTCATGACGGCTCTCAAAGGAAAGGCCGCCTCCTCACCCTCACCCAGGGCGGGCGCATCACGCCCTACAGCAGCTACTTCCGGCCCCCACGTCTCCATGGGACAAGCCGACAACACCCCCATCCGGCCGCGGACTATCCGATTCACGCCCTTCGAGTCTGAGCACTACATTCCCCGTGAGTCGAGGCCCCCCGGTCTCCCCGCCTTACCAGCCGTGTTACTCCCCTCACCGGCCGCCACGCGCCAGGCCCACCTCTCGTGCCTCATCCGTCTACGCTCAACCATCCGCCGCACCGGACATGATGTCCGAGTGGGCGTCCATCAGACGGAGCTCCAAGAGCTCCGCAAGCAAGTCGACCCCTAGGCAGCACCACGATGTGGCACATGCCTAATTTCAACGGCCTGTGGGTCCCCTCTCCATCCGAGCTACCAAGTACCGAAAATACAATTGTTCAAGAAATCCATATATCCACATCAAGACTTCATCTATGAGTCCGCGTCTTACCAGCATGACCACCGTCTTATGGCATATCTCTTCCGCCGTCGCTGACGGGCACGCTCTAGATTGGTTCTATTCCCTGTTACCCGAGGACGCTGAAGACTTCGTTGTGGTGAAGGCTAAGTTCCTCGAGCAATTCTAAGATAGAGTCGGCCCTGAATATTCACTCACAGATCTCATGGCCGAAAAGATGAACCTGATGAGGACTTCGCCACATATGCCGATAGGTGGCGACAAATGGCCACCAGAGTTCCGGGGTACCTTCGGAAGGGGAGAAAGTGAAGATCATCATTGCTAATGCCACACCTGCTTTTAGAACATTCTGGCGATGAATGACATCACCACCATGCATCAGCTTTTATAGCCGGCCCGGTTCATCCAGACCCAGCTCAAGGACTCCCCGATTCACTCCATGTTCGAACCCCAGAAGCCTAGGTTCCAAAGAAAGCCTCAGGGTCTAGTTACCGAGGGCGTCCAGGTGAACGAGCAAGTGAGCGCGTTCAACCCTGCCGGCTAGAGCCAAAACCGCCAACCATACAATGCCCAGGTCAGAACCTTACCCACCACCCCATGGGCAGCAACCAAAACGCCAATACAATCAAGTGCCCGCCTCCTGATGGCTCTCAGCCAAGGCGTCCCATGGGTCCCAGAAGAACCCACTACCCCACCGTTGCCGGAGACCCTCTCCGACATCTTCTTGGCCTTGCTCTCCACCGATGCCCATTAGGCTCCCTCCTGAAGACCCCGAATCCGAGCGTAGATCAAACTCAGTATTGTGTGTTCCATAGGTACCTGGTCATACCTTCGACCAGTGCTTACTTTTAAGGACTTGGTGTATGACTTGCATGAGCAGCACATAATAGATTGGACAGCCCTCCGGCAAGTAATCGGAGACATCAAAAGAGAGGCAGAGACAGCAGCACAGCAAAGGTACAGCGCCACCCACCCAACAACACAGCAGCAACAACGCCCGCAGCCGCTGCAGGACCTCGGGATTGTCACAACCCCTACCTAATCATCCACCAGCTCCGAACCCACCACACCACAACAACCTGCCCAGGTAACCCCATCGTCCACCACCCTCCTCCGCAAGCAAACTGGACGTATATGATGAACTAGACGTTCAGCAGATGATGGCCATTAACCAGTATCCTGTCCAATCCCAAACACCAACCACCTACGCGGCTCCCCCAGTTAGTCCCTTCTGTAGTTTCCAATGGCCAACCGTCATACTGCCTGTCAGTTCAGCATCCGCGCCAGTTGTTAGCTCACCCATCATCTTACCCTTCACTCCACCTGTCCTCCATTCCCCTACCCCCTATCACCCTATCATTCTGCTCCCTCACCATCATCCAACCACCACCACCTGGGCCGGACCACCCTTCACCGCAACATTTCTTATCCTCCGCCAGACAGCCACCCACCAATCCCCACCACCCTACGAGCGGGCGAGTCTCCGCCGCCATACCCCCCTATCTCTCTCCACCACCACCACTTCCACAAACCCCCACAGGTCCTGCAGCCGCACAGCAACAGCAAGCACAACAACAGAGAGGGTTGATTGAGCCATTGCCGGGAACCCATTATGACATCCTCAAACACCTGGACCACGTCCAGCCAAGATTTCCATTCTGGAGCTGATAAAGAATCTAAAGAGCACCAGGAAGCCTGAGGAATTTCCTGTAAAAGGTGGTAGTATGAAGACATGATGGCAGACAAGCTAACCCAGTGCCTGGCCCTGGTGACTCGGACCGCGACCGGAAATCACATTTGCAGAGAATGAATTAGCCCCCCTAGAAGCCAGGAGGCTCCCCCCCCTGTGTCACCCTAGTCATCAACCATATAGCAAGTGGGAGCGGCACTGGTCGATACGGGGGCATCCATAAATGTCTGCCCGCTAAGCACTCTGAGGGCCTGTGAGTTATCAGAGAGTATGCTGAGGCCGACGCCCACCACCATCGCCACATACGACAATTCTAGAAGATCCTGCCATGGCATGGTGACTGTGCAAGCCGAACTGGGACCCCTCGCCGTCACAGTGGACTTCTACTCCTAGATATCATCCCATGTTCAAGGCATCCTGGGATGTCCATGGTTAGAGTCACTAGGGGCTGTGCTATCTACCCGCACATCAGTGCTTAAAGTTCCCCTTCCAAGGGTGAATTATCAAGGTCAAAAGCATAGCCACCGCCCACTCTGTAGATGCACTCCACGATACTCACCTCCCAGCTATGTGGCCACCCAATAAACCCCGTCTCGGTGCTAGACATCACTACTACCCCTGGAGCTACACGTTCCAGTCCCAGTCCCAGCGAGATGTCAACCTAGCCCAGGTCAATGCGGTAAAAAGAAAGGAGCCACTAGCACGAAGGGGTGGCAAATTATGATGAAGTTGGGGTATGAAGAAGGCAAGGGCCTAGGGGCAGAGCTACAAGGTATAGTCAAAC